>JBBJLS010000002.1:10198107-10213746 GCA_037577275.1 Bryconaethiops microstoma
TATATACACACACACACACACACACACACACACACACACACACACACACACAGGTACACAATGGAGTGTCCTAAGTTGTTGATTAGCAGCAACTCAAAAAACTCAACAGAGAAGGACCAGTAACTTATCAGACTATATAGTACAAAAACTCTGGAGGATTTAGCATTAACTAAGATAACTCAGCTCTATCTTCTTAATTTAGTGTATCGAGGGCAAAGCTTCTGGTGATTTCTGTGAGAAAGTTTCTGTTTTAATGAAAACTGTTACAACTAAATAAACACGGAAATAGCAAACCTAGCCTCTCTTCTTCCACACTCAGCAAAAAACAGCAATGACCGTTTGAAAATGATCCTCAATTGAGCTCAACACATTTCATAACACCTTATTAAAGTAATAATATGTCAAAGTTTGAAGTGAGAGGTGTAAAAAAAAGAGCTGTTGAATGTTTCGGTCTAACTTGTGTGGTAGCTAGATGAGGCTAAGCTAAATAGCACAGATGTAAAAAGACAAAACAACAACACAAACAAACTTACCGACGTCCTGGTCGAAAGGATTTTGTGAAAATAACGGCATTTTAGATCCCTGACTCGCTGGATAACAAGTAAAGAAACGGTTTTAAGCTCGATAAATGCTTATATCAACAAGTCACCCTCCCTTATCCATCAAAGTCCGCTCAGCTGCTCTTCCGTCAATTTCCCCCTCAGCCCCGGACTGCCTGACAGAAATCACACCTCACTCTGACAATTTTACATTTTTCTCTTAAAACCTCAACCTGTTTTTTTATTATTATTATTTTATCTACTCTTGTTTAGGATACAATTCCTCAAGTCTGAACGCGTTATGTTTTTAAACCCGGCAGAGCAGAGGCCTCTTAAACGACATTTTCAGTCCAACGCCGCCTCCTGCTGCAGCACACATACACCATCTGGCCAAAAGTATTAGGACACATATTTTCCCAAAGAAACACTCCAAAATCTCATGGAAAGCTCTCCAAAAAGCGTGGAAGTTGTTATAGCTACAAACCAACTCCATATGTGTTTGAATGCAATTCCATTAAAGTCTCTGTTGGTGAAATGGTCAGGCGTCCCAAAACCTTTGTCCATATAGTGTACTTCACTCCTGTATTAAACGCGTTTTCCTTTCTTCAGGGTTTTCTTATGCCCTAAAACTCTGCGTGAAGCTTTTTTGTTTTCTGCCCACGGTTGATAATCTTTTCTTAGGGTTGCCAAAATTTGCCAGAACGAGTTTCAGTTACTCCGTTACATCCGCAAGTGCATCATTTTCTGATTATATAATAAAAATTAGTATATCAGTTACAACACTACTACTACTATTACTACTACTACTAGTAGTAATGTTATTAATGTTGTTACAATATTTGTAATAATATTTTTAGTTCTCAGGTTTGTGAACAAAGCTGATAAGAGCAATGTCTTTGATTTTTTATTTTAAAGTGTATATAAAAACACGACCTGCTACTACTACAGCTACCAACAACAACACAATAATAGTAATAATAATATTAATATGTTACTGTGTTAATATGTCATTAATATAAATAATAATAATAACAATAATAATGCTCATATTATATTAAACATTTTAAATAATATTAGTTTTGCTCAAGTTGGGCCCAAATCTGGTGAGAGCTGATCTTTTATTTTACAATATTTATTTTAAAAAATATCTCTCCAACAGCAGATGTGTTTTGTCTCTCAGTTCTTGATTAATCTGACTGTTCTCCGTCCTGTCCGCTAGATGGTGCGAGCTCCGACTCTCTCCCTCTCTCCAGGCCCTCTCAGTTCGGGAGGGTGAGAGTGGTAGCAATAGCAATAGCAGTAGCTGTAGCTGTAGCAGTAGCAGCAGTAGCACTAGCAGGAGCTGTAGCAGCTGTTTGATAGCCCGGTCATGTCTGCACCTGCCATGGGGACCACCAAAACAGCCCCTAACGATGGAAGCCAGAAGAAGAAGAAGGGTCCGGGGACTCTGGCCACTGCCTACCTGGTTATCTACAACGTGGTGATGACTGCAGGGTAGGTAAACAGACACTTAACCACCCTGAGAGAGAGAGAGAGGGGTTCAGCTAGTCCTGCAACACCTTACAAGGGCAGAGTGGGCTTCATTTTTCACTGTCAGTGTTGTTAGAGGGTCTAAAATATCCGGATTAAGTAGAAATCGAACAGAAACGAGGAGAAGTCTTTATAAATGTTGTGTTGAGACTGGCTGAAGGGCTGTGGTCTAAGTGGTAACGGCCACATTTAATCACTTTACTGTAAAAAAAAACAAAAACGGTCACAAGAGTGAGATTTGAACGATAACAGCTCAACTAGAGACCTGGTTTAACACTCTGTTGTTTGTTTTTTAGCTGTATTACACGCTAAACATGTTTAAAGGGTGTTTATTCTCTGAATGTTGCTGTATGGTCGACTGTAGAGTGATCAGTATGGCTGATCAGGCAAATGAACCACGTTGTGAAATCTCAGACGAGTCCAGTCAGACAGGATTTATCAGTGCAGACATGAGCTGAGGGAGCAAAGTGCTGGGGCAGGTCGCTCACCTTGACTAGTAATGAAAAAGCATGGGCCATACTGGAAAAAAGTCAGTAACACCATGCTTTCTGTATACACACCATATGGACAAAAGTATTGGGATATCTGACCATTACACCAACAGGGACTCTAATGACATTGCATTCAAATACGTAGACTTTAAAGTTGGTCCTTTGCAGCTATAACAAGATTTCTGCAAGATTTTGGAAGGATTTCCACAAGATTTTACATTTACATTTAGCAGCATTTAGCAGATGCTTTTATCCAAAGCGGCTTCCATTCCCTAACTACAGGGGACAGTCTCCCTGGAGCAACTTGGGGTAAAGGGTCTTGCTCAGGAACCCAGTAGTTGTGTGCTGGAGGTAGGATTAGAACCCACGACCAGAGGCAAGTATCCTACCACTAAGCCGCCACCACCACCACCACCACCATTTTGGAGTGTTTCTGTTGGGAAATATGTGCCCATTCATTCTGTAGAGCATTTATGAGGTCAGGCACTGATGTTGGACCAGAAGGAATCCCTCATTCAAACATTTCTTTATGGAATTTCTGGAATAGAAAAGGTTCTTCCCCAAACTGTGTCCACAAAGTTGTAAGCATGGCGTTGTCCAAAATGTCTTGGTATACTGAAGCATTATGATTTCCCTTCACTGAAAGTAAGAGGCTTATCCCAAATCCTAAAAAAACGGGTTCGTCCCAATACCTTTGTCCATATTGTGTATATCCTGGTATGATTCGATGTTTATGTTCTCAAGAATACTCTTGTTAGCATTAATAATTTTAAAGAATTTGCATTGTTGACCTTATTGACCCCCTGCTTGGTTCTGAAGGAGTCCAGACCTGAAAGAGCTGCTGGTCCTGATCGGACAGTTATTCTGGAAGGACCTTTAACCAGAACCATAAATGATAATCAGACTAAAAGCACACAACAGTTCATTTTGCACTGTTTCTATAAAACAAAGCCAAACAACCTACAAATGTCATACATTACAGTTAGTAATAGCAACACAGCGCCCGGGGAACAGTGTGTGGGGACGGTATCTAGCTCAAGGGTACCTCAGTGGTGCCACTAGCAGTCCTGGGATTCGAGTTCACAACCTTCAGTTCACAGGGGCAACTCCCTAACTACCAGACCACCAGCTAATACTGTCTGTCATATGCTGTTACTGTTACCACTACTACTACTACCGCTTCTGCTACTAATAATAACGTTTTGTCGAGAAAATGCGAAGTGTGATTGCGTGGGTGTTACAGTAATAACCGTAATACACATAATCTAGCATGTAAAATATGTTCACATTAGGCTTCCGCATGCAGTGTCAGGTTGAGAATAGTGGGCAGCTTGTATTTGACCCTGGTGTTTTAGCACTCCGGACACAGAGAGGCTGTTTTTACTTTGTTACAGAACAGTGTAGTAAACTTCCAGTACTCGCTACCTCACTGTATGTAATCTGCCGTCTGTTATTTACAGCTATATACAGCACAGTGCACTTTACAGTACGTAGTTGGTCCTGTACATTTGCACACTACGTATCTTGTTTACACTTGTAAATCTTTGTTCACACTTGTTTATTTGAATATATGTTTTTTATTACTTAGTTCTAGCCTTTAATTTTATCATTTCTCATTTGTTGCAACAATATTTCACAGTCTCACAAACGTTTCAGGGGCAAATGTTTAATACTCGTTGTACTTGTGTAACTGTTTATATGACAAAGAATCTTGAATCTTTGAAATATCACTCACTTTGTCAGTGAAACTGAATGTGATTCCTTGTTCTGTTTGTCACTCTTGAATAATTAATATGACCCTATGACCAGTGGTGGTGGTCTGCTCATTGTTTCTTTCCCATTTATGTGTGCTGTGTGGTGTAGAAGCCTGTAGTCCTGGGCTGATCACACCCTCCCCCACCCTCAGCTTCAACTGACAACTCCAAATCTGTGACAGTAAGACAGGGTCCTAAGAGGATAATATCAGCCATGTTTGCCTGGCCTCTTTGTGCTCCAGGCAGCCATGAAACTGTGGGACAGAAAGACTTGACAGTGGCAGACTCACTGATTTAAACATATTTCAGACTACTGTGTAGTCTATCACTCTTTTCTATCACATTATTGTTACTAATATGCTTTATGTTTCCTTTTACAGCTCTACACGAGATTCTGGGCCAACTGGCTGGGCAGGGGCTTTTTTTTTTTTTTTTTTTTTTTTTTTTTTAGCAGAAGAGACTAAAAAGCATTGTTTGCAGGTGTTCAAATGACTGTGTAATATAATGTCTTTTTTCCACAACAGCCATGTGTTAGGCCTGGAGGCAATGACAGTGGGTGGCCGCTAGAGGCCACCCTTGTTTAAGTTAAGGTTTTGGTTTTCTATTAGTCACAGCTGGGTGTTATTATGTTCGAAGTGTTTGTGTTCTGTCATTGGTGGTTGGGTTTTGTGTTCATGTATTTAGGGTTTTGAGTTTAGTTTACGGTTCTCGGTCAACCCGGTCTTAATCTTGGTTTGCTCCTGTTTCCCTTTGTTTCTGCGATCTAGAGTTTGGCTCACATGCCTGATTGTTTTTGTTTTGTTTAAAATAAAGAAAAGCCAAAATATACTTTGAGTTCCCGTGGTGCATGTGTGCCGAGCGTGCGAGGAGAAGGGGTTAAGACGTGACAACATGGTCCATGTTGAAGGTGGCATCTGCAGAAATGTATCACTTTTAACAGCCATGTGCAGTATTGTACACATTTATCAAATCAACCTTTTGTTTAATTTCCAGCCTTTAAGTAATTTTTGTGTCAGAAATAAAGTGTCAATGTCAGAAAAAATCAGGTATCATGTTTAACTGAAATGTACACAAAAGCCCCTCACACTAAGTTGAATTGCAGATCTGTCAGTATTTAATTTATCCACTTGTTGTAGCTAGAAAAGCCAGCCTAAAACATCCAGGGTCCAGTATTGTCCCAGGGTCAAAAACTGACCATGGTTAAAGGTCTAGAGCACCATCAGAATATCTTAATTTGTATGGTAAACCAACAGATTAGATGCATGTAATAGGACAGAAAGTAAGTACATAGTCACAGTGTATAACGCCTGTATGTGTAGCACACATACACTCTGATGCCCCACTGCTGCATCAGTGTTGTTGCTGTGCAGAGAATAATCCACCACCCAAATAAAACTGTTTTACTGGTTGTCCTCACCATTGATAAATGGCATATAAAGGCATATTGGAAAAGGACACGCTGCTAACATTTCTCTCTGTTGCAGGTGGTTGGTTATCGCTGTGGGTCTTGTCCGTGCCTACCTTACCAGAGGCAGCTACCATGGTCTTTACTACTCAATAGAGAAGCCATTGAAGTTCTTCCAGACTGGTGCTCTCCTTGAGGTTAGTTTGACTAAAACATTGAACTGAAATTTTCATCCAAACAATTCTTGCAATGCAACACACACAATCTAGGGTCAGCCGTGTTCACCTGCCAGTGTGATGAAGAACGCTTTGGCACAAGACTGTGTACTTACAATGTAGTAAGCTATCCTTGGATCAAAACATCAGTGCTGTCTTCTATCTCAAACCCCTAAATGGCAACAGTCCAGTGTACAAATGAGGTGTTATAGTGATGTCCAGATTCACTCCATCAGTGCCAATTACTGTCCAGTCATCTCAGTGCACTGAGTATAAATCATCAGTAGGTTCTGATTTATCAGTGGGCTTCTCAAAGATCCCTCAGTACACAAATCCGTGTCTATTTATTAAATTACTGGAATACTTGTTAATTACATAAACACTGTTGTTAGTGTGTATGTTTGTTTCTGTATCAATATTGTTATGTAATTGTATAGTCAAATTATTCTATGTTTTCTTGACAGATATTGCATTGTGCTGTTGGTAAGTATATTTTCCTCCTATTTTCCTAAAGATTTGTTACTTTAATATCTAAATGCATTTTAGTATTCCTGTAGATATATATTTATATATGTAGAATAAAATACATATTGCTGTTTTTTCTTACAGTTATGCTCAGGATGACTTGTGTCAGAATGTGGCTTCTTTAGTGGAGATATTTCAAACATAAAGTAGATACATTTCTTTTATTTAAAGTTGTGCCTCCCTGTATGTATGTAATGGCAAATTACATACATGCCAGCTAACCTGGGGTCTGTCCAGTAACGTCATAGACTAAATGTTTATTCCTGCAACCATGTAAAACAGTACACCGATTTTTATTTATTTTTTTTACTATTTATATTAGCATTTAAATTTCATATTGAGTGTTAAGTTTACCAGCTTACAAAAGGAATAACTGCAGAAATATTAACAGGGCAATAAATACGACACTAAGAATAATATTAATACTATTTCACTTTAAACTGCCTGGTTTAATGTTAAAAACAGTAAGTTAATTGGAGGGTTTACGTTTTATGTAAGCTTGAACAATATTGCATCTTCCATTCCATTTGCACAATTATTATTTGTATGTTTTTAAGAGGCAATATATTCTTGTATATTCTTGTGGTTGGGGCATCTATTACACACAGTGTTTTGCAGAAGAAGCACCCAAAGGGTGTCTTGTCTTGCTGGTTATCAACACAAAATGTTTGGCCACGATGATACAAAAATTACTAAGACATCATCATCATCGGCATCATCTGAGGGTCCCGAATGAATTTTAGCCACAATTCCTGTCAGATTGGGACGTTCTGTCTGGGATACACCGCCTCTGATGTTTTTCTGCTGCTGGTTTCACTAACATTTTGAAAATATGGGTGATGTTGTGGGCTGGTAGTAGCCTAATGGGCTACTACCACCTGCCTGTGAACCCGATGACCACAAAGTCACAGGTTCAAACCCCCGCTTCCTACTGCTGTGTCCTTGAGCAAGACACTTAACCCTCAGTTGTTCCAGGGGGACTGTCCCTGTAACTGATGATTGTAAGTTGCTGTGGATAAGGACGTCTACCAAAGAGCACTTTACTTTACCTTATGCTCACTCCTTGATAATCTCAGAACCCTTTCCTGCAGCTATAATGGAAGAAAAGATTGCTCTACATTACAGTAAGTGTTTTAAATGCCTCTAGAAGAGACTTTAGACCCATTAGACCTCCTGTTTAAAAGAAACGGAAGAATATATGAATTGTCAGTAAGGCTACAGACTTCCCAGAGCATTAAAAAAGCTACTTTGGAAGTTCTTCTACTTATAGTTTTACTCTTTGTTTATTCTGTACTTTTTGGTCAAATTAAAAATTTCATTAAAAAGACATGACACTTCTGTAGTTTTATATACACAGAAAAAAGGTCTACAAATTGTTTCATTTACTTGTAAAGCTGTTTGGAACCCAAGGTGTAGGTCGAAATACTGAATGCATTGAAGAATAATTTAGTTTGATAGAAATGTAGGAATAATACTTTTACCCTACATTTTTCAAACATCATTTTGAAAAATTAAAGATTAAGTTCAAAGATATAATATTACACAATCAGACAGTCATACAATAAATTAACCTGCTGTGGGTATTTATTAACATGAAACGAGTTGTTTTAAAGTGAAATATTATTCTTGTTTCTTGTCATGTTTACGCTCAGTTCGTATTTTAATTAACATTTATGTAATGCTTTATATCAAATATTTTTTATATCTGTGTTGTGTGAACATTTCACGATAAACAGACTGCTAAAAGCAGTTCAAACTTACCTGGAGAAAAAGAAAACATTATCTAAACATGAATTAAAGTGTAGAATGGACATTTTGTTTAGAAATGAAAATACACTATATGGACAAAAGTATTGGGACAGGTGACCATTACGCCAACAGGGACTTCAACTACATAGACTTTAATATGGAGTTGGTCCCTTGTAACAGCTTTCACTCTTCTTGGAAGGCTTTCCACAAGATTCAGGGCTCTGTGTGGGCCGGTCAAGTTTTTTATGTGGAGCTTGCTTTGTGCACTGGGGCACAGTCATGCTGGAATAGAAAATGTTCTTCCGCAAACTGTGCCCACAAAGTTAGAAGCATGGCGTTGTCCAAAATGTTTTGGTATACTGAAGCATTAAGATTAACATTCTCTGGAAGTAAGAGGCCCAGCCCAAACCCTGAAAACTGGTGTGTCTATATAGTGTATTTGAATGAGAAAAATGGTTGATAAAAATGGCCATTCCATCTTGTTTATGTTGATATACACATTCTACCCATGTCCCAGAGCAGAGTGAGAAATCACTCATCTGAATAGTGCAGTAGTGGTGCAGACAGAGTGTGTGGGTGGTCCTGTCAGCCTGACAGCATTAATGTGGTGGAGAGGCTGGTTCACCACATGTGTGGAACACAGGGAGCACAGTCTACACCTCATTATCTAAGACTTAAAGCTGGATGTGACCTTTCAGAGTGCAAACAGCCATCCCTCCTGCCACTGGCTGCCGCTTGTTCTTGCTCTTGCTCTCCTACTCTTGTTCAAATCCTACAGAGACTCACTTCAGTTTGGAGTGTAGTGCATTCGTTCCAGATTAAAAAGTGCACAACACATTGCTGCTAAATAGAAAAATGTTACTATTAATCCTCAATTGGAATCTGGACATACAACGTTTTGAGTTTACGACGCTCACTCCCACTTCCACTCGGTATACACCGTTAGCCTCGTACTTACGGACTACGTGGGTGAACTAGTTTGGTTGCGTGCGGAGGAAGACTACGCAGTAACGTGGTGTATGAGTCAGGGAGTTTTGCTTTTTCCTTTTTCTGTGGCTTAGTTGTGTTTTTATAATTTTACAACTGTGTTAGAATCGGTAAGTGACTGAGATTAGAGTACGTTTCGACCAAAATTCGGGTTCCATCACTGAAGGTACGGATCTGTGTCATAACTCGAGGACGCCCTGTAACCCTGTTTTAGCTTGTACATGCAATGACATTTGTACTCACCACATCAGGGCAGGAGACTCACTGCTATTCCAAAAAGAGCCCCTGGGCAAGACTCTTATTTTGACTTTATTTTTAATTTTATATTGGTCTTGTGTGGTCTTTGTGTGTCTGTGCAGTCGTGGGATAAGCAATTTCCTCTGGAATCAGTAAAGTTTTCTGATTATGATTCTAAACGTTTTGTTGTTTCTGTTAGTTTCCTTTTCTTTTCTTTTTCTCTTGTTCTTGTTTTAACAGTTATTTATAGAAAAGCATATATTATGGCATAGCATTCCATTGTATATCAACCATGCTGTAATGGATTATAGAATTGAACTTGATTTCAAGGTGTAAGAAATATTGTAGTTAGGTAGTATTGGTATCACATTTGGCCACAATAAAGCATTGGGTTGTTAAATTATTACTAAAACCCAGAAATTCCAGGAGTTGGCCCTGCGATCAGAAAGTTGTGGGTTTGAATCCCAGGACTGCTACTGAGGTACCCTTAAGCAAAGCACCATTCCCCCATGCTGCTTTCCGGGCACCCCCTGTTGGTTTGTTCGCGCTTGACTATAAAGAGCCACTTTACCTTAGGGCACAGCTTAAAAAAAAAAAAAAAAAAGTGAAAATGCTTATCTGTACATCTTTGTAGGAATTGTACCCTCCTCTGTGGTCCTGACTGGGTTTCAAGTGATGTCACGGGTGTTCCTTACTTGGGCCGTTACACATAGTGTTAGAGAGGTAAGTGTGTTAAAATAATATAGTAATGCATTTGTAGTTTTGTGTCAGGTGCCATGGTTTCTGAAGAACAGAATAAAAAGAAATACTTTTCATATTTGTCATCGACACCACAGCTTTAGAAACTAAAGATGTTTTTGGAGCTTGACATATGTATTATAGCCTATATGTTGTTCATCTGTGAATCTTTAAAAGTTCATTGTCTTAAAGATAGGATCTCAATATTCCAGTGAAAGAGTGGTATGTGGTCATGAACTTTATTTGTAAAACACTGTCCTCTAGTGGTGTGTGAGAGATCACAAATGCAACTTTAAAAGTAGTCGACATTAGATCATACTTTTCCATTTTAAATTATATATTTAGTGTCCATCCAGTCACTTGTTGGGTTCAGTTAATCCTTACTTTGTTCACTTGGTGGTAACTAAGCTTCAGGTTTTGTTTGCTCACCAGAGAAATCCATCTGTGCTGAAACTTGACTGTAAGTTTTCTCCTTTAGAAAAATGCCTGAAGCAAAAAATGACCAATAACACTTCTCTTTATATGCATTGAGTATATGATAGCCATTTTATATACTATCTCTGTTTAACATTTAATGTGTGTAATCCGGAACTGATGAATTTACAGGTTGTACATGGCTTGGACTGCTTATGGAGTGTTTATTATCTTTCTCTGCCTGAGTCTTGGTTTATCTAAATGCAAGTAAACCAGTAGTAACCTGTAACTGCATGGGTCTGGATTAACCTTCTCCGAATACATCAGCATGTCTAGATGAACCATCTCTTGCATGCCTGACACCAGTGTGCTGTACCCCTGTGCCTTCAGGTTCAGAGTGAAGACAGCGTGCTTCTCTTTGTAGTGGCATGGACCATCACGGAAATTATCCGCTACTCTTTCTACACCTTCAGCTTACTCAACCACCTGCCATACCTCATTAAATGGGCAAGGTAAAGGCTTTTTATAGCTTGTTCTGCTTTTGTTGTTTAATGGTCATTATTATATACTAAATTATTATATGCCAAATCATTTCATTATTTGCAATATCTTATGTGCAATAGTCTTACCATGTGAATAGCTCTACTTATGTCAATATTACTTAACCACTATTTTGCCATTACTATTTCACTTAACTGTGAGTTACTGATTTATAGTATTTATACCCAGCATTTTTGTATTTATCGTAGTGTATTTTATATTGAGGTTTTGCTGCAGATTTTTTATTGGATTTATTTAGACTTCATATTTTATACTGCACTTGTCTCTGTGTGACTGTGCAGTTATTACATAAGCAATTTCCTCCGAGATCAATAAAGAATCAGTTTTCTGATTAGCAGGAACATGATCACTGAGAGCAAACCTACACTATTCAATATAGTAGCATGTAGAGCATCCATATCCTAACTTTTTTCTTGTATTTTGTTTTATTTTTCTTTTCTTTCAATTTAAGGTTCACTTAGGATGTCTGTATGGGTTTAGACACCAAAAGTCCTAAAAACTGTTAATGTGAATATTTCCAACTGTACTTTATTCCTAATCTTTATACAGATTGTTTTTGTTACTTTAAGGCTGATATAAGTGAATGACATGAAGTGTAAAAAGTGCAGACAACCTGTACTACACTATGTTGAAATCTTTCTCATCAAAAGTGACAGAATGAATCAAAGTATGCTAGTGAAAGTCAAAGTGTCAACATTTAAGACCTTTACTTAAACACTAGAATCTTCAAAGAAACCTTTTCACCTTTGCATTGTGCAGCAACACACTGCATTCCTGCCTGCAATCATGGCTTTGAAATTTGTAATGAGTACTTTGAGGGTCTAAATGTAAAGGAAATGTAAGAGAAAGTTGAGTAAGAGTACACGTATTCAACATGAAAAATGCATAGGAAAAATACAAGTTATTCTAAAAGAAAAGTATAATCACTTAATTTTTAACACCCCTGTGATTGACCCCTCTTCTGATTGGGTGTCCTGTTTTCAGGACTGAAACGCTCTTTATAACGTCAAAACAAATGGGCGGTGCTAAAGCACTATGGGCTAAGTACATTATTCAAAGGGGCTTTTTTGAATAATCTGGGGCGTGAACAATATGTTTTGCCAAATATATTTTTTTCATTATGTCAGCCCTGCAAAGCTCTGATCAGGTGTCACTGTAAAAAGCAGCACTGTGCTACTACTGAAACAACACATGGTTTTGAGTAGCAGCACCACACCCTCAGATTATGTACCGTTACCACATGTCCTGTTAATCAAATCTGCTGTAGTGGGTCAGCCCTGGGTTACTTTTAGCACTGTTTTTGCAACTCCTGTTGTGAACTTTAAACATTTAGATGTTAGTAGGTTATTGGTAAGGGTGATGGTTGTTGGTATCACTTTCATTATTAAAAACATTCTCATACACATCAGCAGTCATTGCCCCTCCATCTACATGTCTATATGTAACACCTCCAGCTCCAATCTTAACTCACCTAATTTAGACAATCAAGGACTTCTGAAGACAGTCATTAGATGTACGAGGTGTAGGGCTGGAGCAAGTCGAACCATTTCGAGGAGCAGGGTTGGTGAACAAGAGCTTGTGCATGAGCACTGAGCTGATTGTGTTTAATGTCTCTGCAGATACACATTCTTTATTGTGCTGTACCCCATGGGAGTGACTGGAGAACTTCTGACCATCTATGCTGCACTGCCTTATGTCCAAAAGACAGGGCTCTATTCAGTCACTCTGCCCAACAAGTATAACTTCTCCTTCGACTACTATACCTTCCTCATCCTCACCATGGTCTCATATATCCCTCGTAAGTGTGTCTTTATTTTTATCTGATATATAGAAATCCCATCTAAAGGTCAATATCAGGGGTGGGGAGTATATATCTTGATGATTTGTATCACATTGTGTCACAATTGGCTTTATTAAGCATTTCATGGATATCATCAGTACTGAAAGAACACTGACCAACTGCATCTTTCATTGCAGGGAGCATAATTAGTCATGCGTAGTTAGAATTACTACAGCTCATTTAGTTGAAGCAAAATGCATTGGATTTTTAAATGTGCTTGTTGCTTGCTCCAATTGATCTAACCTTGGATAAATTAAATATTTTTGCATATAATGTATTATGAAAATGTCTTGATATATTTTTGCTGGATCATCCAGCACAAGCCAGTAGATTAGACATTTTTCTCAGCATCTTCTAATGAATTAATTTCTCCTAGTTTATTGTGCCAGATGAGTTCATATAGAATCGTGTTATTTTTACGCACACCAATGCTGGTAGTGTTAATAAGAGGTTGCTAATGCACCACTTTGCTCCTGTCACAGTATTCCCCCAGCTCTACTTCCACATGTTGCGACAGAGAAAAAAAGTCCTGGGTCACGTGGAGGAGTACACCAAAGTGGAATAAACAAGCATCTAGTGCTCCGCACAAAGCAGACTGATCGCGTGGAGAAAAGGGAAAAAAAAGATGACCTTCCAAATCCACAACTGGCTGATTTAAAATACTAAAAAGTCTGCTTGATGATATGCAGAGCCCAACCTTTTTTTCAAGAAAAAGAAACTACCTGGAGATGATTTCTAACAATGTGAGTCTGAGAATGGGCTCTTGCAGACTGTGATTTTAAGGATATTGATGTCAATGTGATATCAGTGGTTCAAGCCCCCTAGAGAGGCAAATGCAGTCACTCATGCTTATATAATGTTTACTGTGCGGAATTGTTTTTAATGAATCTAATACAGTTGCACTGACCTTAGTGAGGGTGAAATAGATAGTCTTGGCTTTCACCTTTTGAAGTAACAGAATTGGGAACGTTGGAATGATCACTTTTCCTTTCCAGGAGAAACTCGACCATACCTCTCCCTTGTACTGTGCCCTGTGTTTCTGGAAGTATCAGTAGCAGTTTTTTCCTGCACAGGCAAAGGGCTGAGCTGATGAAGTCTTGAGTCTATATTCTTGTTTTCTCTTTATGTCTCTTTTGTCTCTTTTGCTTTCCTTTGCTAGATGTTTAGATGGAAAATTTATTTCTGGAATACTAAAAGAATTTAGTGTTGCTCTTTTTCTCTGATTTGCTCAGGACTTCTCTGTATTCTCTGTACTGATGCCTTGTCCATGACTTCTGGTTGCAGGTTTCTTATTTCTTTCAGTGTTAATTGTTCAATTAGAGCCATGTTAACGACTTAACAGGAATTGTGCTGTTGGTAGTTGTTTTGTTTAATATTGGATGTGGGTTGTTGGTTTGTGGCTGTTCGTTTGGGACATGCTCCTTTCAGCGAGTAGCACCATGGCTGAACTGACTGTACAGGAACCCCATAGATGTGATTTATGTACATTTCCCTTCCTAATCATTAGCCATTATTATTTGAAGAAATATTCACGTTTCAACTCAGAATCCTGTTTGTGGGCAATTTGCTTTAGCTGTTTCCGAAGTGTTTGATTGAAAGAGGGCAGCGTTTGGGCTGGAAGAGCACGCGCCGGCAGGAAGCTAGGGCAGGCCCTGGCTCCAGGGCCAATTGGATTAGACTGCCTCCAGTCATGCATTTCCAATGAGTAAAATCTAATAATGTGTTGAGTAGGCCAGGAGTCAGGAGTTGCTGAGCACTTCATTGTCCGTCTGCCCTCGCTGTCAGCGGCAACAAAACTAAGCAAGCTCGCGCCTCCAAGAAGGGCTTGCTCATTAGTCCTAATGCACTTGCGTACTTGCCTTTACCTATTGCTCGGGTCTGCACACTTTCAGTGGGTAAAGCCTAGAAGCACATTCAATTGCTCTGTCTAGAAACGTCGTACCAAACAAAGTTTTACCTTTAAAATCTAGTCACCATGTGGAGGACAGAATTCTGACACTTTGTCACTTAGATTGTAGCAACGTATAAACAATAAAATAACTACTGTTCTGTTTGATTCTTTGTGATCGAAGTTACATTACATCCTGCTTGCTGATATGCAGTGTTATCTGTAAATCCCCTGAAAGAAATGCTGACCTCTGAATGCTCCCGCACCATAACTATAAAGGATGTGGCTGACATGACGAGACCTTTTGTAATATGCATCTGAAATAAATCTGCATGAAAGGTCAAGTAACACCATCACTGGTGTGGTAATACCTAGATTAACTCATTAGAAGCATGACCCTCAGCACTAGAAGACAACGTTGGGCTTTTGATACAAAGGATTTGCATGGGACCAGCAGACTTTGTATGATTAGTAAAACAGTTATATATTTACAATAAACCCATAACCTGGAAAACCAAACTAGTTATGTAGTTTTTTTGTCTCCCTCTGATTTATGTTCACAGTGTGTGTGTGTGTGTGTATATGTATGTATGTGTGTGTGTATATATCAGAATCAGAATACTTTATTCATCCCGAAGGAAATTGTTTGAGCCCCTCCGACCATACATACGTGTGTGTGTGTATGTATGTGTATGTATATGTGTGCGCGTATATATATATATCTATATACACACACACATACACACAGACACGTGTGTGTGTGTAT
>JBBJLS010000002.1:10231385-10265583 GCA_037577275.1 Bryconaethiops microstoma
TATATATAAAATCAAGTATCATAACATTATGTTTTGCCCACCCCTGTGTTTTCTGTCTTTTGTGGTTTAGGCAGATTTTGTAGTTCTGTCAGGCATTATGGAGCATTATCACAGAGCACAGACCAATCAAACTAACCTAGTCGATAGGAGAATTTTGAATGAAAGTCACTTCTGTTGCACTCTGGTTAATGTGTGTGTGTGTGTGTGTGTGTGTGTGTGTGTGTGTGTGTGTGTGTATGTGAACACATATATACATGCATATAATATAGGTTTTCGCATCTTACCTTTTGTAGCTTAATTTCCATATATGACCTGTATTGACTCGGGAGGGAATGGTGCAAAGGCTTTTATTAAAAAAACTTCCTTCCATGAAATGATCCTTTTGTAATAGATGCCAGTTGCAATACTTTTTACAATGTTTTTTTTTTTGTTGTTGTTGTTGTTGTTGTTGTTTTATAGCTTGTCATACTCATGTTAAAATTTTGGATGTATGTTGTTGTTATGTCGACCAAAATGGTGTTTTGTGTATTCTGTATTCCCGTGTTAGAGACTTGCATGTAAGCTATTAATTAGTGTAACAAAATTTCTTGCAGAATTTTGTAGATGATACTAATAATCAGCTGATATCACTGACCAACTGATATATCAGTCTGGCTATGTTTTAAGAGGCTTAAGCCTTTGAATAGATACTATGACCAGAAGTATGGATGACTGGAAGCATGTCGTGTTTGTTCATACTCTGCTGTGTTTGACCTGCGGTGTGACAGCAATGTGTGTTATCTGTTGTGCTTTCCATGAAAGGAAGCTGGCAAATAACTTGTTACCTAACTATTTGATATTCAAATAGCTTCAAATGAATAGAAAATGTTGCTTTTTAATGGTCACCTCTGTTGAGATACCCACATCATAAAGCCTATAAAATGTATTATACCAGCTATTGCTGTGAATGTTTTAACTGGAATTATCGTAGTCTTTTAAAGTTTTGTAAAGTTTACAGCATTCCGGCAAACTCTGGGTATCCATGCAAGCAGCATTTTACTTCACATTTCTTCTTTCAAGCAAGTCCTTAATTTTATGCTTGCTGAAGTGTAATAGAATCATGTTCCTAACATGGGTGTGTAATAATTAGTTACATTTACTCAGCTACACGTACTCAAATGTTCATGGGTGTATATGTGTTGTGAGTATTTTCAATAGTTTCTTTAACTTCTGCTCAAGTAAGTCTGTGGAAAAACTGTGTACTTTGGATTATGTTTTAGCCATATATTTTGTCAAACTTAGTCTATACTGGCTTCAAACCAGGCATGTACAAAATACATTTGTCCAAAAAAAGATTCCACCTTGTCGGTTGGGCCAGGGCCTCGTAAAATCAAGCAAGAATTTCTAATTTTGTACGTTTGTATTTTTAGACTATGCACTAGAAATTGGTCATTTTCGAATGTTCATTATTTTTTAAAAAAGTTATCTTTTCTTAAAAATAAATAAATGAAAAATAAATAAATAATTAAAAAAAAAATATATATATATGTATACACACCATGTTGCTAACCCTTTTCGCCCAAAAGGCAATTTGTGAAAAGTGTGAATAGGTCTTTGTGTGTGCACGTATGTGTGCAGTCTCTCTCCGCCGCGACTGTAAATAGTATCATTTGTCTATAAAATTAAGTACACCTCTGCATAACATTTGTATCCTTATTAACATTAAAGAAAACAAAAAAGAAAAAAATATAGATCAACTTACAACAAAGAATAACTTTATTAACATTGTTTTTTAGTCTGTAACTGAAAAGACTTAAAGTGTATCAGTTTGCCTGAAATTAAAAAAAAAATTCAATCCTTATTTAAACTGATTTTTTTTTTTACCATATGATACGGAAAAATTTAATTTAATCAATAAATAATAATAAATTCAGATTGATTAGCATCATTAACTCAGGAGCACAATGTATAAAACATATTGACCTACAAAACAAAAATGAATAAAACAATGTGCTGATTTTTATTTAATTTTTTTTAAATAAAAATGAGAAAGTCAGGATTAATGGCTACAATGAGCACGTTTTGTAGTGCACAGCTTTTCAAAGCGTGGTTTGAAGCAAGATACTGCAACTCTCAGCTCCTGCTCAATGTTTAGCTGGGACCTGTACTTGGTCTTCAGTGCAGCAACAGTAGAGAAGCCAGTCTCACAAAGATAAGATGTTGCAAAAGGAAGAAGAATGCCCATGGCCCTCTGCCCTAAGAGTGGACACTGCCTCTCTACACTCAGCCAGGATTCACTCAGTGACTGTGATGTGAACCTCAGTCTCAATGTGGAGGTTTTCATCCCAATTTCCTTCGGGATGAATAAAGTATTCTGATTCTGAGTCAGACGTCATATCAATGAACTGGTTGTCCTCTGCAGAGCTGAGCCAGTTGGAGCTGGTGCACTAAAAGGATCTCTCACCCAGTCATATTGGGAACTGTTTTCAGGGAAGTACTTTTTTTACCCATCAGTGATGAAATATGCTCTTTAATATATGGAATCACTGAGGTGGCATCATAGTCAGTAGTGTCAACAAATTCATGCAGGTTCTCGAATGAATCAGTATTTCCTCCATCAGGTCGCCTGCCCCACATTGCAAGCTTTCGAGTGAAAGAGCTGATCGTCTCTGTGACCTGAGGGAGGTATTTATCTTTGCCTTGAAGCTGTAGATTTAGTTCATTTAGCTTTCCAAATATGTCACTCAGGTCAGTTTTGCCAGGAAGTTCTCATCACTAGTTTTGCCAGGAAGGTCATACTTGTGCTCCTGCTCCAAAAACATTTCTTATCTGCTCTCTGAGCTCAAAAACTCGGGACAAGACTTTTCCTCATGACCGCCACCTTGCTTCACTGCGAAACAGCACAGCTTGGTGTTCAGCTCCTATCTCCCCACAGATCGCAGAGAAGACTCTCTTGTTTTAAGTGGTCTGGTCTTTATAAAATTGGCTACACCTGCAATATCAGTCATAACCTCACTTAATTCAGAGGAAAGGTGCCTTGATGCCAGTGCTTCTCTGTGCATAACACAGTGTGTCCACTCAGCGTTAGGTGAGGCCTTCTTGAAGAGTGCCCGAAGTCCTTTTCTCATTCCTGCCATGGTCTGTGCACCATCACTGCAAATACCAATGCAGTTCTCCCACTTTAGCCCATTCTCAGTCAGGAAGCAGTCCAGCATTTTGAATAGCTCTTCAGCTGTGGCTCTGTCTCTGACATATTTACATAAATGTAGATCCTCCCACAGGGAGTTTGTCATGTCAAAACGTACATAAGCAATAAACAAACAGTCTTTGTTGCTGTCAGTTGCTTCATCGAACTGTAAGGCAAAACGCTTGTCTTTGAGTTTATCTACCAGCAGTTCGTTAAGATCGTTAGCAATGTCATTTATACGTCTGGCGACAGTGTCATTGGACAGAGGGATAGTTTTTATTTTTGCAGCATTTGCGTCATCCAGCATGACCGAGACCAAGTCTAATGCTGCAGGTAGTATTAGCTCCTCTGCTATGGTGTGGGGTTTTTTGCACTGAGCAGTTTGGTACGCCACCTTATATGGTGCTATCAGTGCTCGCTGGTTTACTGCAGTAGCATTCACAAAGCGGGACGATTGTTGGCAATATTCGGCACGTTTTCGCTAAAAAAACTCAAGCGGCCTATCAGCGTGATTGGGGTGTAATGTCTTTTAAGTAATGCCTTAATTTATTTGGCTTCATGCTGTCCGCTGCCAACATTTTTAGACACAGTAAACATACCAGTCTTTCCTCACCTCCCACCATAGTCACAGTGAAGCCAAGCGCTACGTACGCTTCGTCATATTTCCTCGTCTTAGCTTTCGGGAGACTTACGTTTGTCTCATTATCTCTGTCTCTCTCCACCTTTATTTTCATCCCTGTTAAATATTTTTCTATGGTGTCTCTTAAAGGTTTGCTCACTGCACTTCACATCTCCTGCTCTGTGCTGTGAGTTCTGTGCAAGACCCTCTACTCCCTGTGGCAAAAAAAAAAATAGCGTGTTCCCCGGGGTCACACAGGGAACATGCTTGAGTGTTATACATTCTGATTCATTAGACATTACTACCATTGGATAACTTAACAGACTTTACCATTTATGTGGTCATATACACAATGAAGTGACCCATAAAAATGTTCAAAAAAAAAAAAAGCTATGTCCATGACTGGCTTATTATACCTCAACAAAAAGGCGTTAAAAACAGTCACGAGGTGCCACCATTTCATTAAAGTGTTAAAGAAAAAAAAAAAAGGCCGCAGGACACATGATCTTGTTTACATGTAGTTCTCAATAGGGTTCCCCTGACGTGTAGCCTATGATGTGTAACAGTTGCATTCTTCAACTGCAGCCAAGCGTATGCAAGAACAGTCTTGTGAAAGTGTTAATTACTAACTCTTTTTGTGTGTATATTTTTGACATCTGCGCTGCTTTCCGATTGGTCACATGTCTGACTTTTGAGGTTTTTGACTTTGCATCAAATGGAATGAATGGAGTCTAACAGACATCGCTTCTTGTTCTCCTGGAAGCTCAGATGTTTAGCTGCAGTTGTGTGTCGAATGAGACCTCATATCTACAATAATGTAACTTTACGGGAAAAGGGAAAAAAACGATTTTAGTCAAAGACATTTTGGACTGTTTTTATTAGTTTGTCTTGAAATTGCAACACCATGTAAATAGCAGCTGGTATTTGGAAATTGTGGTTTAAAAATTTGAAAGATGGAAATACAGGGTTTTATTCAGACAGCAACAACTCTGTACTTAAGTATGTTTTCGTGCTGCTACTTTTGTATTTTAGGTAAGTTTTACATGTTGGTTTAGTCTGATCTACTCATCCCTTTCCATGGATGGAGTACATAGGCTTGCACATTTCATAATTATTATATTTCAGAAAACACAGAGACCAAAATATTGTAAAAATCGTAATTCTTGGCAGTCGTACATTGTAAAAGATGGTGTAGAACTGGCCTTGGCAAAAGGGCTCGCCCACATAACAGATGCCATTGTTTTCTGAATGTCTGCGTGCTAGTGACTGTGGGACAGATTTAAAATTTCTGTCTGCTCTTGCTTCTGAGCCCACCAGTGTCACAACCTTGTTTTGTTCTGCAGGCCTCGCAGAAGAAAAAGAAGTACTTTTCTAAATGACCTCTTTTGCCCTATTATCTGAAGCATCAGACTCGTCATCTATTGGACTTTTGTATGGTGACCACAGATTGAGGCACACAGTCGCTCCTTCAGAAAGAGAGGAAAGGGCAGTGGGAGGCTCGCCTCCTTCTCATGTCAGACCCCTGTGATGAAAATTTAATGTGGCCTTTTGATACTCGTTGCTTTGAATGTATATTTTTTTTGTCTGTCCCTGCAGTGTATGATGTGATAAATATTTATAAAGCCTGTAGAATGTTTATTAAGACTGCTTCCTACCCTCTTCTGTACAGGAAACTGATATTCCTGGACCTCATAGTTCAGAGAAAATTTAAGATTTTTCATGTTTGCAAATTTGCACATGGATTTCATTCAAGGATGCAGTTTTGGCCCCATCCCAACTGTCATAACAGTGCTGAATATTTGATGTATATTCAGTCCTTGTGTGTGTGTGTGTGTGTGTGTGTGTGTGCGCATTTCTCAGTTTGTTGTGTTTCCTCTCTGCCTTTTTTTCTCTCTCTCTTATTTGGGAGTTTTGGCTCCATTGTTAAATTATCCATATTCCACATTTTATTTTATTCTTTGTGAATTTGGAACAGAGTTGTGTATGAGTATTTTATTCCCCAAAGGAAGATTTTAAATATTGATTATTGAAATATTGGTTTTATTACTAAAAGCACCTTAAAGTGGTGTTCAGAAGGGAGCAACTGAAGGGAGGGATGAGATGAGAAGGGTCGGCTATAATGGGAAAGTTTTTTTTTTTTGCCCGGTGATTAATCATGCAGAGAGCTGTACTTGTATTTCAGTTAATTCAGTTTTCAGTGATATGGGTCCTCGAAATGCAACGTACTAATGGAAAACATAGAAGCAAATGGAAGACTTTAGCCAGTTGTGCCCCTCATACAGATTGGGGATGTAACGTTCTTTTGCATAAATCGTGGCTGTCGGAAGAAATCTCCAACTTTTTTAAAATTAATTAATTTTTTTTATAGATTGTTTGAAAAGCCAGTCTGCCCTTTAAATTGATAATGGAATATTTGAAATTGTAAAATCTTTTTTAAAATGAAAAACTCAAGTTTGTTTAACCTTCTCCTGAAAGCTTACCATTTTGGAGAAGGTTCTGTTCCAACAGTGATGAAATGTAGTTTTACCCACATCACTTTTATTTCCATTAGTCAGAACAAAGTGAACCCAAACTGTAGCTGAGCCTTTTATGTCGTTGAGGGTTTCCTAAAGAAGACTTCTCAGGATGAATTAAAAGAAGACTCAACGCCAAACAGTTTCAAATATGTTAAAGCAGCCAAACATGCTGCTGTCAATTATTCAGTCTTTCTCACAATAATGGGTGAAGGCTGCTAATTAGCCGCTCGGCTGCTATGGCAGATTCGCCATGTGGTGATTTCAAGCTGTTAACAGCTTTTTCATTCAGTTCTGCCAGTGTCCCGCTGCTTATTGAAACCTACACATTTTAGATTGCTGCAGCTTGTTGGTGTCTGAATCCAGAGCTACTTTAATGACATTGCTTTCAAATACATAGACTTTAATATGGAGTTGGTCCCCACTTTGGAGCTGTAACAGCTTCCACACTACTTGGAAGGCTTTTCACAAGATTTTGGAGTTTCTGTTGGAATTTGCGCCCATTCATTCTGTAGAGCGGTCAGGCACTGATGTTGGACGAGAAGGCCTGGCTCAAAATGTCCGTTCCAGTTCATCCCGAAGGTGTTGGTTAAGGTCAGGGCTCTGTGCGGGCCAGTCAAGTTCTTTCACACCAAAAGTCATCCACCCATGTCTTTATGGACCTTGCTTTGTGCACTGGGGCACAGTCATGCTAGAATAGATAAGATTCTTCCCCAAAGCATGTCCAAAGTTGGAAGCATGGCATTGTCCAAAATGTCTTGGTATGCTGAAGTATTAGGATTGCGCTTTACTGGAAGGGCATAGCCCAAATCCTGGAAAAAGGCATGTCCCAATACTTTTGTCCATATAGTGTACCTTGGCATGATGTCTTAAATTTTCTGAGAAGGCATCATACATGATAAAGGAGAATGTAATGATAGTTTTCTGTTAACTATTCAGCTGTGTGTGTGTTGTGTAGAACAGTTCCAGCTAGAGTATGCTGTAAAAGCCAAGACAACCTTTTAATTTAATTTATTTTGAGTCAAAACATCCATTTAAAATATTAATTTTTCTCTGTACACAAAGCAGAAAACATGTATTTTACAGAAAAGTGCTTGAAAGCACACTGAGTGCAATAACAGATCTATCAGTATTTGTTCACTCTTACCCTGTTGTCACTTTAACTCTTCCATCCTCTCACAGTTCAACTGTGTCCTCCCAAGCTGTTCCCCTTCACCTGCCTTACTCATTTCTGTCTCATTTGCCTCTAAAATCACTAGAGATATTTCTGAAATTAGATATTTGAATATGCATAAGGAAGGCGGAAAGTCAAAGAAACATGGGGGTAAAAAAAAACAGCACTGAAGGTCAAAAACCTATTAGAAGTTAAGGCAACTATTCCCAAACATAATTCTGCAGCACAATTTGAAATCTTAAACTCACCTGGACATTTGAGTTACAATTTAGATCAACAATCAATCATTCTGTCATTTACAATTCTACACCCGTGATGAGATATAAGATGCATCCAGTGGCTTTGTTTAAGTGTGATTACTTTAAAAAAAAAAAATAATAAAAAATTCATAAATATTTATATAACTTCAAACTTCTATAAAATTGTAAATGTATAATATTGTAAAGGATCTCTCATAGCCCTCCAGTAATAATCTCTGGGTTTTTTTATGGCCCAGTCTTTGAGAAACATTGAGAAAAGGAACAACTAAGAATCCTAACAACCATTCATGACCTAGTAGACCACCCAGCACTTTTGTCATTTAGAAAAAGGTGCAAATTAAGTTTTACTCTTGCTTCAAATCTCAAAACATCCGAATGGGCTTCTGCCCATCCTTCCACAGTGAGTTCACATGTCCATGCTGTGAGTCTGAAAGAAAGTGTAGCTGTTCAAGAAGCCAGTACTGACCAAAGGAAACAGACAGAAAAGAAGAAAGTATGGAAAAATGTCCCTACATTGCTGCTGTAGAAAACTAATAAAGGCAAAGGGTGAACACTTATGGGTGCAGGCAGGAAAATTCTCTTGGCGTAATATTTTATTTGATACATTTAGTTTTCAGTGTGGTGAGGTCTGCTTTAGATACTTGTACACTTGAATTTTTGGAAAGATTTATTTGATTCCCTTTCAGAAATTTCTTCATATTGTGTACCAAGATGTTGGTAGCAGATCCTTTAAGTCCTGTAAGTTGTGAGGTGGACGCTCCGTGGAGGAAACTAGTTTGTCCAGCACATCCCACAGATGCTCACTCAGATTGAAATCGGAGGAATATGGTGGTGAAGTGAAAACCTTGAACTCTTGCCATGTTCATCAAATAGTTTTTGCAAGGTGGGGAGGGCATGTTATCCTGCTGAAAGCGACCACTGTCGTTAGGGAAGACAATACCAGGACCCAGGATCTCCCAGCAGAACGTTGCTCAGAGCATTGCACTCCCTCCACTGGCTTGCCTTCTTAACATTGAGCATTGGTAATGGACCTGACGCTGGCTCACTGATTCTCCTTCCTTGGACCACTTTTGGTAGATATTAACCACTGCATACTGGGAACACTCCAACAAGACCTGTCATTTTGGAGATGGCCTGTTATCTTACCGTCACATTTTGTCCCTTGTCAGAGTCATTCAGATCCCCGTTTTTGCACATTTCTCCTGTTTCCCACATATCAACTTCAAGAATCAGCTGTTCATTTTACTTCCCATTATAAATCCCCACCCTTGACAGGTGCCATTATAATAAGATGCTGTTATTCACTTAGACTGTGGTTTTAATGCTGTGGCTGATGGGTGTGTTTGGGGTTTGAGAATGCTGTTATGTTGTGTTCTGTGTTCTTGGTCAATGCTGCCAGTATATTTGATGAGAATATTTTTCATAACATTTTAATAAAACCTACATGCCAGAATTAATTGATTTTAGGAAAAATAACTGTGTCATTTAAGTGTGATGAGAAGGGAGTGGGAATGTTTGACAGTCACAGTGTTGTGGGTCTTGTCAGTAAGCCAGAGGGTAGCAGCCCATCTGTCAGGACATTTCCAGCTGAAGGTAATGATTGCTGCTGTGTAGGAGGATGACTTTTCCTTCCCAGAATAGACTCTGGGCTTTTTCTAAGTATTAACACTTGCTGAATGCCTACAATAAAATGTCACATTGTCACAGATTCATTGTGAATGTTAAATTCGACATTAAAGTAAATTTAGGTAGTTTTGAAATCGTTGCAGAGACTCTGGCTTATGCTTTATCAAACACACAAAATCCAAGTCTGATACAATGGAAAATGTACAGATTTAGACTGCAGTTAAGCCATAATATACAAATTACACTACACTACATTCACAGTATCCAATAAGGCAGACCTGAGTTAGGTTTGATTCTGCACATACGGGGGTTCCTCGAGTTACGATACAGATCCGTTCCTTCGACAGTGATGTAACCTGAATTTTAGTGCAAGTTGAAACACACCCTAGCCTTAGTCACTTACCGATCCTAACAGTTGTAAAACCATAAAAACACAAGCCACAGAAAAAGGAAAACTCCCTGACTTATGCACTGCGTTACTGTGTATTCTTCCACCATGCGCAGCCAAACTAGTTCACCCACGTAGTCCGTAAGTACATGGCTAACGGTGTATACCGAGAGGGAGTGGGAGTAAGCAGTGCAAACTCGAAACGTCGTATGTCGAGAACCCCTGTAAAGGTTCATGCGTAAGAGATGAACTTAAGAGATTCAGCAACAACATTTAAATCTATAAAATAAATGCTTGAAATATTGGTTCACTCTTGTTAACATACAGATGCAAATGATAAATGCTGTTCATGCAGTTTTTCATACTGTTTATTTTCTGAGGTAGATGATAAATGTATTATTATTAATTATTATTATTAGGAAGTATACAAGTTAATTTTATAAATTCACCATCCGTCTTGCTTCTGAAACAGGTGTGAATTGTACTATTAATAATAATAATAATAATAATAAATAATAATAATAATATTATTATTATTATTATGACTTTGTTATAATATTAATGAATGCTATGGGTTTTTACCTGGTAACCTCATCAAAATATTAGCATTTAACTGTCCTTTTTTTTAACCTGTTGTCTCTGTGTATACATTTGGTTTGGTACTGTTCAGCCAATGTAATATGATCTTGTTTTGTTTTAAGTGTGTTTCCATCCTGTCTGCTGTCCTGTTTTTTTTAATGCATGGATGACAAATTTTGCATTTGGGACAGTAAATCGGACTCCAAGTACAGACAGTACAGGCCCAGGTGTAGAAGCTTGTGAAAACCGATCTTGTACATAATTCATGAATGCACTGAGCTGCAGTCAGAGAGAGCATGTGTGCAGTACTGTGCAAAAGTCTTAAGCCACCCCTTCATACTTTGCTTCTAAAGAGCCAGACTTCCTTGTACTTTTTAATATAGTCTAGAGGAACAGTTCTCCAGGGTTCCCGAAGGCCTTTTTAAAATTTATTTATTTATTCATTTTTTTAATGCTATCATTTTCAGTCCAGTACCTCAACCTGACCAGCTTCAGAGGAATGTTTTTGTTTGTTAAGCCACACAGTGAAATGTATATAAATTATTCAAGCATAACATACCCATCTAACTTAAGGCCTGAAGCAGTGAAGAAACACCAGTGATGATCAGGCCGGTAATCAGTATACTGGTGGTGCTGAATCCTGAGTGGTTGGATCACTTTTATTTAGGCACCTTGTATCTTTACTTTGCACCCTGTCGCAGTAAAACATTTGCTGCTATTTCTTTTATCTGCTTAATATGCCAAAGAAACAGTTTAATGGGCATAAAATAGTATTTTTGCACCAACAGTGTGATCTAAAGCAAAATATATAAGAAATGAGCGATGGCTCAAGACTTTTGCGCACTGTACTTTATATCGAAACGTCGGTCAAATGTGAAGAAAAAATGTATTTGAATAAGGAAAGTAAGAGCAGCACAGCGTCATGTTGTAAAACCAGTCACTGGATTCATAGGCGGTACAGTTTAATTGTTGCTTTTAAATGGTAAGGCTGCAGGCCATATCTGGTCATAATCTTTCATCAAATAAGTCACAGAAAATGAAGCTACTGTGTTCATGCATCACATTTTAGAAAACAGTCAAACGCGAAAAACTTGATGCCTGGAGACAAAATGCTTAAATGCTAAAAAAAAAATAAAAAAAAAATAAATGAGGTTGACAAGCCAGGACCCGAGGACAGAAAAAAGAAAAGCTAAAAGAGACGCAAAAGCTGTGGCCAGACTGCACTTTCACCCTGTAAACAATTAAATAGGCTTGTATCATTTATGTTCTTGAATGCAGCCAGAGAAAGCTGGAGAGCTTTTCATCATCCTCCTCTGGACAAGACAGCTATCCCATATCCTATACACATTTGATGGGAACAGTGGCTCAAGTTTAAAACCTAGAATTTGTAGAACCAGTATGTGTTATAAAATGGCTTTACAGTTCTTAAACAGTCCTGTCGTGTGTAGATGAGTAGACCTTTTGTATCCTCCC
Source organism: Bryconaethiops microstoma (assembly GCA_037577275.1). Classification (NCBI taxonomy): domain Eukaryota; kingdom Metazoa; phylum Chordata; class Actinopteri; order Characiformes; family Alestidae; genus Bryconaethiops; species Bryconaethiops microstoma. The sequence continues at coordinate 10,243,184 of JBBJLS010000002.1, forward strand.
CTTGTGTCACTCTTCTTTCCCTCCCTTTTTTCTCAGAGTCTCAAGCTTTGTCTCTAGAGACACTGCAGCCGTTTTTACCATATCCCGTGCTCTGATGCTAGTAAAAATACTTCATAATCTCAGCTTTTCTGGTCCCATAGGGAGATTTGGGGGTAAAGAACTGTTGGTCAGTCTATTTTTTCCCTTCTTTTTCTCAACTCTGGACAAATGTGAGATTATCAGGGCAGCATAGCCTCCTGTTTTTTTCATATGTTTTATCTCAATAGTTTTCCTCATCCCAGTGAGCCGTCAGTCTGTAAGGTTACTTTTTAAGAAGTATAGCAGTAATGAGAAGCAGGACAGTATAAAGCCATTCAGATAACCATCTAGGAGGTAAACTGTGATTGTCAACTTGAGATAACTCAGTTAGGCCTCATTCTGCCAGCTGTGTGTGAGCGGCGTTATTAGGAGCTCCATTTGTAGCAGACGGGTGTGCCCTGAAGGACCATAAACACATGTGCTATGGGCTCTGTTTGGCCTGCTTTGCCTCCAGCAGGCCAGATGATGAGTGTGGCTGCCGAAAAAAAAAGTGCTTCCCCAGCTTTCTCTAAAACATAAGGAGAAATTGTGATCAGAGGGACCTTGCGAAGCATAGTTTCGAGGCAGGGCCCCATATGATCAGCCTTAGGACAGTGTGCTCAGTATGGCAGCAGCAATGGAATGAATTTAAAATATCTATCTTATCTATCTTATCTATCTATCTTATCTATCTATCTATCTATCTATACATACTCTGTAACTATTCAGTTACTACGTGAAGCCTAAGGTACACTGAAATCAGTAAAATGCTTTTGAATAGGTGTGAGGAAAAAAGTATTTCTTCAAAGAAAATGAAAGTGCTAAACTGGTTAATTAATCTGTGGATAAAGACAAATCTGGGAGAGGGACAATTTACTGTATGATGGAAGTCTTTTGGAGAGGAGAATAACATTTTGACACCTGCACAAGTCAGCCATGTGTGAAATCTTTCCACATAAGGGAAAAAAAATCATTTTGCTCTTAAAGAACTGAACAGTTAGTCCAGACAGCAACAGCAAGTTAAACAAGTTACATTCTTAAGGGGCTTTCAGACCGAACGCGGCATGCGCTGCGCTCGCTGCGGGGGTTTGCGCTTCCTCTCAAAAAACAGCAAGTTATGCTCAGCACAAAAAGTGGGCGTGGTTTCCTAAACTCTCCCGTTTTGTTGTTGTCCCGGCCCGCGGTCAGTCACGACAATGTATAAAAGAAAAGCACTGGCATTAGCTCTGTTAGCACGAAGAAAGAATAGGCTGTGGGTGCACCCTTTTATCCAGAGAGCAGCTTGGGGAATTCAGGCTGGTAAAGGAGCTCCACTGTCACAGCGACCGGTTCCAGGTGTACTTTCGGCTCAGCATGGAGCAGTTCGACAGCCTGCTAAGTAGAGTGGGACCTAGCATCACTAAGATGCAGACAAATTACCGAGAGCCAATTTCTCCATTTTAGTTGAATATAAAACTTTATATGAGTACAGAATCTAACTGAATTGAATTAATAATGTTTTGAATTAAACATCCCGTTTCGATGCTTTGATTCTATTGGTCGCGTGAAAATGCGTCACGGCGCGCAGCGGTCAAAGTTCAACAAATTTCAGCTTTGACTGCGGTGCGCACACAAGGCCGCTGGGTTGCGCGCGGTGCTGCGCAAGCCATAGAAAACAATGGGTTTCAGAGCGAAGCGCAGCTCATGCCCCGTTCGGTCTGAAAGCCCCTTTAATGAATCATTTGTTTACAAGTCTGTTCCTATCTTTATTGATGTATTGAGTAACAATAGTTGAAAGTTGTACAGGAAAAAACATTTTACTTTTACATTTTACTTTGGACGTGCACCGGAACGCTTTCCTTCATTCCTTCCCAGTCAGATGAATGACAAAAAAAGCATATCAACATACATGGCACATATGTGTTCAAGTTTATTTATATAGCACATTATCGTACTCAACAGGTCATTCACTGTGCTTTACAAAAATAGAAAATTTAAATAAGAAAAAATAAAAACAGAATAAAATAGAATAAGATAATGGGAAAGATAAAAGAAAATTTAAAAATGCATGAAAGAAAATTTAAAGTGCAATAGAAGTATTTAAAAGAAGGCAGAGGAGAAAAGTGCAGTTTTTAGCAACTTTTTAAATCTACGGTCGATGCAGACCTAATGCTGATGGTCAGTTTGTTCCAGCAGCGAGCTGCATAGTGACTAATCGCCATTTCACTGATTATTGCAGTGATTATAACTTAAAATATCATATTACTATAATTTTCCTGCAGAAATCATTTTGATTTGACTGTTATAATATACGGCATGCCTAAATGAGGAACTCTGGAAACTCAGTGTAAACAAAAATGTTCCTAAGCATATATTTCTCATGAGTGTCACTGGATTTATGAGGTCCTGACATATATGAAACATGAATATTGCAGCATGCATGACACAAACACGCAGATACTCAGTGGGCATCAAGTTAGAGGTGAAAGGAGGTTGAAATCGGCGCTGTTGACTATCATACAGGAAAATGGTGGTTTGGAGCATTTATTTATTGCTACATATGCTACTCCACTTAAATGACAGAAGTGTTTGTTGACACGTGATAATTGCATGTTAGTGCTAGTCTTCTCACTTACAGGCATAATTATATACACTCCTGTGCAGAAACGTACAGTACTGTGCAAAAGTCTTAGGCACCTATTAAAATTGTTTGAATTTGTTTATATCAGCGGTGGGTTTCTTTCTGCCAGCAAAAACACAAATGAACATTAGAATGAACTCGAACGAACAAGAAAACTGTAAAGAAGTATCAAGATGTCCTTTTTTCTAAAAAGGAATTGATATTTTGTGAGCTGGTTAGAAGAACACAGGTTTGGTTTCAGATTTCTGCTCATTGCCTCCAATCATTGTGGGGATTTATAAAATTCCGTAAGCAGCACCTCATTTAATCTAATGAAGTAAAACCAGCCAAACCAGGTATTTACTAGATCGGTATCAGCTGACATGCAATCTTTTAATATATCTATCTAATATCTAAGTTCAGGAAAGACAAAGTACTATGCCTTTTCTAAAATGTGTAATATATTTAAGGAGAAAGTGTGAGGAGGACAGTGCTCATTAGCTCTGCATCTCATCAGTTAACCAAAATTCAGTGGGGTGATTTATTTTTTTTTTTTAAAGTTTCCCATAGACACAAATATCTTCCCTTCTAAATGCAAAAGGAAAACAACAATGTGACGGCACATGCTCCATGTAGTGGGAGCCCTCCAATCCCAGTGTTTTGAGAGATCATTTTGTGAACATTGTGGTGCATGCAGCGAAACCCGAATGAATTATCCAGGGTGGAAATTTGATGTCCTCAGTAAATCAAGACAGGGTGTGTTTGACATAGTCACGTTTAAGAGTCACTCTTCATGTGTGCACTGCACTTGTGTTGATCTCTGCTTACAATCAGTAACCATTTCCACTCCCTGTGAATCCTCTGTGAAACGGAGCTCAGACCACTTTCCAGAAGTCCATAAATCATCAGTCTGGGCAAAATGAGGGGACACTCGTAGATCTCTCATGCATCAGCTGCAGCTGTTGCTAGAGGCAGACCTCTGAGCTCTGTGAATATCATAAATACAGCAGCGAGTGTTTGTGTGCTGGGCACATGAAGGAACAATATCCCAGCTGCCCGGCTCAGGCGGCTCGTGGCGAGGCCATATGCTTGCTAATATAACAGGATGTGTGCTAATCACAGAGAGGCCACTGCACGTTCAGGTGACATAAACAAGGCCAGGAATGCACAGTAGGACCTTGGCTCAGTGAAGACAGAAAATGAAGGCAGGTGTACAGGGCGGGTAGTTTCAGTCAGCGCTCCGTCAAGCTTCGGGTTCAGTGTGGACGCTCACTGTGGATTAGTGCTGCTGTGAGAGAGCATTCAGTTTCCATTTCTGATGGTGTATCATGACTCACTGGTTGTAAATCTACTAGACCTTTTCTTGTAAAAGATTCAGAATCAGAAATCTTTATTGATGCTGGAGGAAATTCCTGATGTCACGACTGCGCAGAAACACAGAGACAGGAACAGTATAAAATATAAAGTCTACATAAATTCAAAACTCTACAGAAAAAAAACTCAATGTGAAATACACTATGCTTTATACACAATGCTGGGTATAAATACTATAGATAAGTAAATTACAGTTTATTAATTACACAAAGGGTGGTTAGGAGTCTGTTATTGCACATAACAAAGATCAGTAGAATATAAGTAATATTGACAAATAGTATTTCAAATGGTAAGAACATTGAACATGATATATTGTAATAATGAAATGATTTAACACTGCCCAAAAAAAGTAATGTTAAGAAACTTTTATTTAGTGATAATTAGGTAATAACAGTGGACTTTCCTAAAGTTGCCTCCTGTAACTTCTCTTTTTACAGATAAAATGTGTACCTTTTTTGAGCATTTAAGTTTCATTTCAGAAGCAAATATTGAGCCATACCAGGCAAACCTGATTTTACTAAAATTCCATCAAGTGCAAGGTATTTACTTCATTAAGTGCCCACAGTACATAAATTAAAAGCGTTTGCAGGGTTTGTGCAGGGTGTCAAACTAACATTTTAGTCTCACCCACAGTGTCTGGTGGAAACCCACTCAGCCACTTTTGTCAATTTAAGCACAAATGATCCAACTACTACTTCTACTCCTAAATGATCCAGTAATAAAATAAAAAGCCCTAAATCTGTGTTGGAGGATTTACTTTATATTGTTGACATGCTGTATCCACAGATATAGGATGAATAAATCCAGCATCGTAGGTCAGTCTGTCACTCAAGTGACTTGAGTACCATGGCCTAAAACAAAATTCTTGTCTCTTTCAATCTGTTAATGTAAATGTTATGATGATCAGAAATCTTTTCAATTTGCTTTATAAGTTGTGTTTCTTTATCTGATTACCACAGTGATTATTCTAATAATCTGTTCCATACAGATTTGTGGTATTGTGTCTGCATCGAATTAGTGTTGTTTTGTGTTGACAGGCCATGTAGAAGGTTTTGAAAAGTTTTCATTCTGTGTTTGGAAGGAAAATTAACATTTTATTTGTATTAACTTTTTTCCTTCAATTTAGTCATGGACTGTTCTAACTGCTAGTGAGCCCCCCCTTCCATCATGTCATGTAATGGTCCCAGTTTGGTCACCATGCACGTTGGAGTCACATGAATCAAGTTTTTACACTCCCTGGCCAAGGATGACTGTGGCATCATTTTTATTTTTTTTATTTTTTATTTATTTTTTTTTCTATTTCCCAGTATTCATTTTTGGTATGAATACACTGACACTGGATGATACATGTAACATGCTGCTCTGAGACAGAAAAGAGTGAAGTTGTACTTCTCTTTGTTCAAAGTATAGCGCGACAGACTTCTTTCATTCAAGATCTAAACAGTTTTTGTAGTGAGAAAACCAGTGGGGTCACATACTATCAGCTGTCATCCTGTGAGTCCCACCGAGATTGAAATCTCTTTCATTTTTTGAATGACAGCTGTGACACACAGGCTATTAGCTCTTGAAGAGATGGGAGAGCAGCTTTGGCACAGTATAAGGCACTTACTCGGGGGTTCGCGTGATTATGTGGCATGGATAATAGTTTGACATTATTGAGCTGGCGAGCGGAGACCATTATGCTGCCATTATGCTAATTATTGTGAAGGAATGGGATTATCTTGCTTTCTTCTCATCTTTTTGGTGTGATTTGAGGTTTCTTCGCCAACGGAATATTTCAGTTTTGTCCCTAGTGTTCCATAAAGAGTACTTTATGAATTATAACAATTAAGCTTCTCAGTATCCATTCCTTTTACTTGACACCCTAGAACTTCTGTGGTCTTTTATGACATGCAAGCATGAAATGATTCACATTGTGATTGCAAGGTAGCCAACATGATGTTATTAAAAAAAACTGAAGTTTAGACTTTGCCTTAATGCATTTGGCTTACTGTCCTTGATGAGATATTTGACATTTTGTTCATATTGGTTGCATTAATCCTTGCAAAACATATTGAAAATTGATGCTTGAGTACCTGAGGCTAATAAATATGTGGCTGATATTCATATAAATGAAAATGGCATGTGTTCTCAAGAATCTCTCTGTACCTTGCACAGGAAAAACTGGACTCGAGTTCATTAAAAGAAACTGACCACCTAAATACAGGATCATGGTCACTGATAATGCATAGATTTACATGCATGCAATGCGCACATACTGCAGTGTGCGTCAGCTTGTTTGTGCCAGCCGCAAAGATGAACCTGAGCCATTGCCACGGCAACTGAATGACACCTTAACAATCTCAGTATCAAGTGCATCAGCAAACACTCGAGTAAGGGCTGGCTTCGTGAGGAGCAGAAGCCAAGATAAAGAACATATCGGATATTATGAAGGATCTTTTGTTGGAAAGTGGTTTAAATGTTTGCTTTGCTCTGTGTGGGGGTGGGAGTGCATGCCTATGTATGCTAATGCCTGGGTGTGAGCGTCTGTGATTGAGCCCTTTCTCTTTTTAGACACGAAATCTCTCAGTTATGATTTAGTTTAAAAATGTCCCATGAATTACAGCTTGTTCCTCAGGAAAAGTAGTCATTAAAAGAAGTGTAATATGCAGAGCTTTTCATTACACTGTGGTTAAAGGCAAGAACATCCTTCTCAGATCTCCCTCCAGCACTGCGTTCCTCAAGTACTCATACACAACTGTGGCACTATGAATACTCTGCTCTGCGATAAGAGGTATTCTGACTCCTCTCTGCCATATAAGGACCTCCAGCTGCACTTTCAGGCAGCGCTGTAACAAGTAGGCCAGTTTTTGATAGCGAGGGTAGAATGATGCTCATGTTTTCAGGTTTCATATGACCTTTGATTCTGAAGATTTCATTTGATTTTGATATTTGATGTGCTATTATGGTCTTAATTCTACAGATATGTAATTATGTATTACACAGATTGGTTTGACTGGTATGTATGAATGAGCATTCTCAAATAGAACATTTTTCAATGTCTGATGTGACAGCCCTCTAAGAGGCTTCAGGAAAATCCCATTTAATTAACACATGCATGCATGCCTAGAATAAGCCCCTGCCCCTCTCCTATATTACTCTGATAGGATGCACCCTAATATCTAGTCTTGATAACTGACTGTGGCTGCAAAAGAGAGACTCTCAGCAGTGACTACCAGCGATCCCAAGACTTGCTGACTAGTAAACTAAACAGTTGTAGCGTTTCTTGTACCGAATTCATTAGTTGAATAATGCATTTATGCATTTACTTATAGTTTAGACCATACAGCCAGTGAGTAAAGCTGAACAGTTTAGCCAAACTATTTAATTGCAGTTTTTTATTATTTTGACTATTTTCATGTGACTGATGTTTTCCAGGCTTGGCCAAAACACCAGCATTGGCCAAAACACCAGCATAACCACTTTTCCTGGTCTGAGGCTAGAATGTTGGCCATAATGTACCAGATTGTAAGTTGTCATGGATACAGCACATGGGTGTTTGGTCACTTCTGAACTCTTTTACAGGCAGTTCATAGGCCCAGGGATATTTTGAGTCAAAGCTCAAGACAACCTTGTTGATAATGTAATTGATAAGAAAATGCAGTTAACAAAGAGCTGATACTGTCTCAGCTGTGCTTGTTTAGCAGTGCCTAAATATGGTTTAAAATGAATTTTTTTCATGTAAGCAGAGCAAAGATCGAAGTCGAGTTCAGCACAGGGGATGGCACCCAAAAAAACAGTGACACAGTGGGGATGGCTCTGGCAGCTAGTTTTATCCCACCAGTCTGAGACCCAGCCTGCCTCGGGCTCAGGGTTGGCTAGTTCCATTGTCCCTCTGCCAGCAGTTTGCATTTTTCCTCGGTCTTGTAATTAGCGAAAGCAATAAGTGTGAGGACATTTGGGTTACGTTTAGTGTGCACATGATTTATGTGAAGGCCACATGAGTAGTGTTAAAACAGTAAACATGAGCAAACAGCTTTGGAGAGGCAACTGAGCATCGTAAATGTGCTTTATTAATATGTCCAACATATGTTTATGATCTGCCAGTGCCAAATTTCCACTCTTTAAAGCAGGGGAGCAGGGATTTGCCAACAGGGTCTGCTGCAAATAAGGCCATGGCTCTAGTTCAGTTGGTGTGTGTGTGCATGTGTGTGCGTGCGTGTGTGTGCGTGCATGCGTGTGTGTGCGTGCGTGTGTGTGCGTGTGTGTGTGTGTGTGTTTCACAAATGAGGATTGTGAAATCTTGGTTTCATATACTATTTTTATAATCATATTTTGTCTGAATAGTCCATGTTTGTTGAGGGATACACTCATCCCTAGACTTTAATTCCAGACACTTGTGGGTAATTTTACAGTTTTGCAAATTCCCAGAAAGTTCAGGTTCCTGGAAGAGGTTGCATTCCCAATATACTTGTTCCAAATTCTAAACTCGTGGAATGTCACTGATGTGACACCAGCATGTTAAATGGAATGAGCACTTGCTATATAAGGTATTTGTTTGTGGTAAAAATGCCCGTGGCAAGGATTAGTGGTGCACCTCGTTAGTGTTAGTCCACATTAGCAGCTTTGCCTGAGCTTGCCAGGGCCCAAACAATGCTGCCCAGTGTCCATGCGCCTGTCCCATTGCAAGTATAATCCATTTTCGATCAAAAGGTGAAACACGTGATTTATGAAAAGACATTAAGCACTTAACAAGTCTAAAAATAGATCACTGTTTATCTCAGACTTTAGTGCAACGGTTGCCATGAAAACAGCAATTCAGGCTCCCTGCCCCCTGCCCCCGTGATTGCTTCATCCATTAATCCATTAATTCTGGCAGAGAATCGTACAACATAGTAAAAAGCAGATGCATGAGAGTTTGTTTTGAAAGCCCCTTTAAAGATCATTTGCAGGTTAAAACAGAATGCTTTCCTCCATGTATTATCTACACAAATGATTGTCTTTTAAATGGGATCTTAGCTTAACTTAATTTGTGTTTGTAATATGGAATTTCCATCATTTTTCGTGAGAACAAGGCTTATTATTTTGCATACTAATGAGACGTCTGGATGTCTGAAGACGTTGTGCTTAAGATCATGCAGTCTAATATTATTTATAACTACAAACATATGCTTCATGCCAAAACATGCATTGGAGAGGATTGAGGAGAAATAAGGGTAACACTGAATAGTTGCATTTGTTTGCTTTACAGAAGTGCAGTGTTGACCACACTGCTAAATCTGTTGACACTGATATTTACAATGACATTATACATTAATGGGCCAAAACATCGAGCTCTGGCAAAGAGCTCATCAAGCTCTGGCAATGATATCGCTCGGATGCTCTGTAGGATGAAGACAAGCTAGTGGAGGGAAAGTGATGCTCTGGGCAATGTTCTGCTGGGCACCCATGAGTCCAGGAGTACATGTGGATATCAGTTTGACATTTGCTACGTACCTAAACATCATTGTTGACCATGTACACCTCTTTATAGCAGTGGGGTTCCTTGATGGCCATGGCTTCCTTCAGCAGGGTAATGTGCTCTGCCACACTGCACACACTGTCCAGAAATAGTTTTGTTCTGATCTGTTGTGGCTCCACCTCACATCTTGCAGGACTTAAAGAAACTTTTGCTGATAAAGGCATCCTATACATACAACTTCCCAGGCAACATTTCTGCTGAAATTAGTGCTTTTATTAGAGAGTTTGTCCCTTATTAGCAGCAGTAGGAGACCCTTGTTTTTTTGAGAAGGTGTTGGAACGTTGTTCCATGGATTTGATTGCAATCAGCCGCAAGAGTAGTAAAGAGTTGGATGATTAGTTTTGGAACTCCACTTTAATTCATCCAAAAAACATTGGGTGAAGCTTCATCACACCAAGAGAACTCAGTTCCACTGATCCACAGTCCCATGCTGGAGTGCTTTATTTTAATACCATGGTGTATAGATACTTTACTCTGTATAAAATGTTATTGATATTGTTGCTATATTTGTGTACTCTTCTGTGGAGGTTTGTTTTGTAAGAACATACAACACTTAATAGAGCAGTACTTTTTTTCCAACAGACCTTTTCTATTATAAGTTCAATGGGCCTGTAAAAAACTGCTCATAGTCATATTACCGGAGCAAATCCTTTACACAAAGACGTGAAGGGGCACATGATACGGGGACCAGGTATAGGATTACTTGAGTCTATAGTAAACCGTGAGCAAGATGGACAGTTTAATTTTGTTCATTCCAGCAAGAAACCCCATTCAATAGGGGATATCCTCTTCTCTAAGGAGGGAACAGGGACAATAAAAACCTTATTACATTCCCCAGCCACTGTGGACGGAGGGCACGATTGTCTGTAGTTGGTTTTCAGGGCTGTTATTTTGGCTAGCCCTTTTTAAAGTAGTTTTTTTTTTTTTTTCCTTTCTGGAAGCAGCACGCTTAAGTGTTGACAGATGTAATAATACAGGTTGTAATCCTGGCATGTAACAAAGAATTATCATGTACCAGTGATGCACTTTGACTTGTTTAGATTGTATTCTGTGTGGAGCAGCTGCTTTGATCTCCAGGAAGCAGAGAGGGCTTGTTCCTGCTCTCTGTCCCCGACTGCCGTCTGCTTCCCACTGAACCGAACATGGCAGCCTGGCCTGTTGAGTGGGGTCGGTTGTAGATATGGTCCAGTGAACTATGTATAGAGTTGCCTCCACCAGAGTAGTAATCTCAGGCTGATTTATAACTGTCCACCTCAGGCCTAAAGAACCATCCATGCACATTGGAAATTCAGAGATGCATGTGAATGTTGACCTGATTTATGAACTTGGGAGAAGCTCCCTGGAGGGGGCTCAAGGTGGCTCATGGATGTTCTGTTTATGTGAGCTCATATTTTCCATTTTACTAAGATTAGCACAATTGCCAAATGGCATAAAGTTAATAGTATCCAATTGGAATCAGACAGCAGATAGTTCCTGTTTCTAATCTTTCGTATTGGTGTTAGTTTACTCTTTAAAAAAAAAAAATTTGTTGTTGTTTCCTCACTTCAATCTTCTCGTTTACACGTATTCTGCAGACTGTTTAGTGGTTTTGTTGGTTCTGTTAATCAGCTCGTCTTTTCCATCTGTTCTTTTCATAGTAATATTTTTGTGCGTTAGAAATGTTATCCTCGTATTTTAACCATGATGATCTTTTGTGTTCAAATTTACCAGGTTGCTAAAAAAATCTGAAAAAGCAGCCACTCTCGAAAGATTAACATCCAATTATAAAACATCCACATCTTTAGAAGTCAAGAAGAGCTAAAGACTTTACCTCCAACCGAAGAGAAAAAAAGGCTCTGTTGTACTATGTCTAATGGCTGAAGTTCTCATGCTGTGAGTGAAGTGCAGCTGGTAAATGATTCCAGGCTGTTTAGGATGGAATACAACACTACTACCATAATAGTGCTGAATCTCAGACCATCGTGTAAATAACAGCTACAAAGCGAGAATAGCCTATTCAACTCAGCTCATCATTATGGCCAGTCCAACTTGGAGAGGAGTATGAAAATGTAGTGGTTGCTGTTATGAGTGTTGATCTGCTGGCTGACCTGATCTGTTTTATAGATTTGCATATTGCCACAATCAGTTTTTCTTGTTTTTAGTACAATTTGTTGTGGATAATATTAGGATGGGTTTTTTTCCCCTGTATGCAGGCTTAAAAATCCTCAACACAGAGCACTCCATTAAACCTGGAGTAATAGCTTGAGCCTCACAAATACTTTATTTTAAAATATTGTAGTGGCATTCTCCTTTTCTTGAGTAGAAATGTAGGATGCACAGTACAGTAAATAGGAGTTGGGGGGAAAACAAAAGTTAAATGTACTGTTTTGAAACATACTGTTCACTCCCCAGTCCTTACAGGCCATAGTTATGGAATTAAAGCTGTACAGCCTGTTTTGTATTCAGTGTTTTCGTGATGTCACGAAAACAAACTCATTTACATATATCCTCTTATTCAGTCACACCCCTTTGTTCTGAACTTGTGTTTCAGCCCTGACTGTTTTTCTCCTTTTGTAACAAGGCCCAAAACAGGGCCTCTGCTCGGACTAGAGACCATTTACATATATCAGTCTTAAAGGGAAAGTAGCTGCAATGAAGAGACTGCAATAAATAAACAATGCCAAAAAAAACCAAGGCAGTAAATAAAACATTTTTCAGCATGGATGGAGTGAGTCATTAAACCATAAACAGTCAGTCAGCATGACTTTATATAACTGTAGTTCTAAACAGCTGTGGGATCCATTGATTACTTGTCCAGTGTTCTAAGCGATTACCTCTGGAGCCATCTCCCAGGTGGCGGGTACACCGAGCACATGAGACAGTTATTAGAGCTCTTGCTAAGCGAGATATCAATGAGGATGAAGAGAATGATGGATAGTTGAGAAGACAGAAAAACTTGTGGTAGAAATTTGGCTCCTGTTGTTCTGCATCACTGCATGAACAAGAAGCCTCTGGAGTCTGTAGAGATTGCATTTTAGTTGCCCTTAAAACCACAAAACCCATGATCCACTCGTCTTCATGGCTCTCAGACTTTCATGAGTTGGGGATTTCTCAAGGAAGTGCAATGACACGGAGTGATTAGTGAGTGGACCGTATTATGGCGTGTTCCTCAATGAGGGAAAGGGAGGGAAAGGAATGAGTAGTATGAAACACATTTGGGGTTCCGTGTATTCATTCTATTTCTGCCTGTTCTGACCAGGACTGTGTTTGAGGGTCATCATGGACATTTTCAATAGCTCTCCCATAAAACTGACTTCATGGTCATTTCCTTTCCAGGTAGAAGCACTTCTGTCCATGAGTGCAGAATGACCAGCAGATCGCTCTGGTCTCTCTGGTCTAACTCTGTAACTGCATGCCAGTTGCATGGCAGTCTAACAGGTTAATTACACTTAAATCTGAAATGCCAGGAAAGGAAAGAAAAAGAGTTTCATGTTCCACAAGCAACATATCCAAAGGCTGGTGCCTTTGGATATGTTGCTTGTGGAACACATTCTATCTTTGTCTTCGGTGCTTTCTGGTCATCATTGTCCCTTATATCTGTTTTACTTGAAATATGTGGTTCAATTAGCTACTGAATATCAAGATCAGATGAATTATCTCACCCTCACAATAAACACATAACAAGACCATTCTTTCCACGAGACATACTCTTATAATTAAATGTAAAATTCCCGCTATCTCACTCATGTAATGTGAAATAGTGCACAGATGGTTAAAAAGTGTGCAGTATGGCAAACCATATGCCATCTTGCATCCCCTCAGTCATGTATCTGTGGGCTAAGTTGCCCTTTGGCCCGTTCTTCCATAACGGTGGGCCCAGCTGAGTCTCACAGGATTGCAGCCATGTGCCGCTGAAGTCTGCCTAACTTAATGACATCAGCTACCAAAAGCACAGAGGCTTCCATTGAGAGGAGCAGAATCTTTGGGAAGAAAAAAAAAAGAAAGAAGAAAAATTGCGTAATGTTTCATGTGTCTTTTGGTTTGTGTGAAGATTTAGGTATCAGCTGCTCATTTATCATAGGTTAAACTGATACATTTAAACCCAAAACACCATCATGGGTAAAATGGCAAAAAAAACCCCCAAAAATATGTGTCTGAACCCAACGTCCTGACCCGTGAAGCCCCCTTATGCTGCAGTATAATTTATTGCATATTTATTATAGTTCAGAAAAATGTCTCAGTTGAGAACTTATTATTAGACAATTCACGATTAATAGTCTGTCAGTTAAGTATGAACTTTCTAAAACTATTGGAGTATAACATTAATGTCTAATAAATATATGCGAATGATAAAATCCAGTATTTACCACAGATTCACCAACTCTAATAATCGTTTATATAACAACTGATTAATTTTCCTTGAATGCACTGCTGCAGTTAAATATGCATGTCCTTGGCCATTACAAATACAGTTTTTCATTTACAAGCCCATGTAGGCATGCCAGTAACATACAAATATTAACATGTACAACCAGTCTATCTACAATTTAAATTCACAGATTTGCAACCTATTTCTAAAGTTTTGACCTAAAAACACGTAGCTTTGACTCTACTGAAATAAGATTAGAAGGCTGCGTACAGGGACATTTGCTGTTTAGTTCAGTTTTTTGTCATTTTCATTAGCAACATTTCTCAGACTTTTGGCTCACACTGAGGACTATCAGAGTTTTATTTAGAAACTTGAAACCCGGAGCCTTTTTTATGTGCTACAGCGAGTGAAAAAACGTTAATTTAATCTGTGTTTCAGGTCTGAGAGGAGAAAGGCAGTTGGTTCTATGATTATATAGTCTGCTAGCAACCGAAACAGCGTAGAAAACATATAAACCATAAACAGTGGTAAAAAGGATTAAGCACAGACACAAGCTAGATTCAGAAAACATATTTTACTCAAGTAATGTGCTGAAGTGATAAATGCAAAATACAGTTCCTTGTTTTATAGCCATTTTACTGGTTGTATTTCAGTATGGTTTAAGCTAGCCCAAGTACTGCAAAGGATGCAGAAAATGAACCATTCTAACTAAGGGAATGAAAATGCCAGTCAGGACGAGTGTAGTAGCAATGAACACTAAACAAGTTCTGTACTGGTCTACATTTAGCAGACACTTTTATCCAAAGCGACTTTCATTCCCTAGCTGGAGCAACTTGCGGATAAGGGTCTTGCTCAGGAACCCAGTGGTGGTATGCAGGATTGGAACCCATGACCTCTCGGCCCAGAGGCAAGTATCCTACCCACTGGGGCACCACCACTGCTTATACTGTAAGGTACTCAAGTAAATAAAGTCCAACAATTTGAAGATGTTTTAGCCTGATCCATTAGGGTCTTCCATCTCCTCGGCTCCCTGCTCCTCCCAACCAGAGCAGCGTTCATTGAGCCGGCAGATTGGATCCAGAGAACCAGATGTTCTTATATGAGTGCAAGCAGAAGACAGAACGTGCCTTGATGTGACCACACGATTTGCTCACAACGCGGCTGATTTTTAACCCTTTTCTGAAGGCATTTTATGGCTACTGTGAAATAAATTTTTGATTTACGTAGACAGCGGTTTATCACGCAAACTATGCTTAACCCCAGCAACTAAGAATCCTCGTTTACCACAATGGAAACATGAAATGACAGATCAGTCATGAACAAGCTTGAGACAAAACAGCAAACTAAAGGTCTAAGGCCAAGTATTTGTTCATTATGTTGGTACCGGTTTCATATTCGTATTTGGGTAGTTTGTCTTAATGCAATAGCACCACAGCTAATCACTAAAGCTAGAAAATGTAGTAAAAATATCTAAATAATATACCAAGTCACTCAACATTACTGTCCTGCAAAGTAATTTATTTTCAATTTGTTTTAAACTTTTCTCATCGCTCCTCTATAGGTCAGCAGAAATCCAGTCAGACTCGTGTGTCACCTTATCTAAACAGTAACCTACTGAATAAAATGTTTCTCTTGCCAGCTGTGCAAACAGAAATGCTGTTTCAGGAACATAGAGCATTTAAAGAAATGCTATTCACACCAGCCTTAGAAAGTTCAATGAGGGAGAGATGTTAATAAATATTGTAAATCTTTCCCACCCAAACCTTCTCCAGGGGCGTAATTCTACTCTGGCTTAGAAAACAATGTTCGAGAACTGCACATGCAAGTCTCTAATTCTCAAACTCATACATTTCATCCAGAGAAAACTACTATTCCAATAGTGAACATTCTTGCTGTGTGTGTTCAAGGCACATGCCTCTGTCTATTTGTCTCTGTCTGCTGTTGTTGTTAATGGAAGTCTCAAGTAGGCTTGTCACGATACTGAAATTTAAAACTCGATACCGATGGTGCTCGATCCTCGATATTATTATCGATAATACAGGGGGAGAAAAAACAAACACAGGAAATTTTTAATAAATAATTTAAAGTGTGCTCAGGGGCCGTCGCGCCGGTTCTCTGCGGAGGAGAGCTTCGCGAATGGCCTTGTTCGATAGGTCTCAGGGAGCTGAGGATCCCTGTAAAATTATGCGGTGCTAGGTTTTTCCCCGGCCGAGCTATGGGGCAAAATGCTCTGTTTTAACTGGCTCAAAATTTGGCAGCGCATTTAAAGGCGCACAACTGTCCGTCCCCCCCCCCCCTGCTTTCAATAGAGAACAATGGGGGAAGGTTCTCTACGGAGGAAAAAAAAAGTGGTACGCATCATTAAATGAGTCCCAAGGCGGCTGTCATGTAAACATTGGGTCCTCCAGGTAGCCGGGGGAGGGGCTGCCCGCTGCAGTGCCTGTTGAAAATTGTTGTAGTCTGATTTCCGTGAACCGGCAGATGCAAAACTGGCATTTAAGCATCGATACCAATGCTAATTGGTATCGCACTCAATACAAAATTTTAGTATCTACTAGTTTCCGTGAATCGATGTTTTAAATTTTTTTTATTTTTTAACATTAGTCTCAAGGCAACACGTCTCAAGGCAACACCCCATCATACATTTACACCTGGAGTTTTAAAAGGTGGAAGAAAATCAATGCAAAACTGTCCACTGTGAGCTGCTCAAACATCAAAGTATATCCAGTGTGTGATGACACTGAAATCAAAGGTCATTGGTTATCTGAATAATTTTTCTTAAAATGTGTATCAGACACAATGGATTTTTTTTTTAACTATGTAATTATTTTAATTGCCTTTTGAATTAAACCAAGCGTTTCATTAATTGTAGATCAAAAAGCTATAGAGGGCTCGTCTTCTTTTGTTGGAAGTGCTGGTGAACAGACATGTACAAGTTGAGGTACACACATGGCATCAGAGTTAGTTTATTGATAGCGGGTCACTCCCAGTTCATACAAATAATGGCAGCTGTTCTGTAAAGGGGTAGTATAGGCCCTGTGGATAAAGTGAAAGAGAGAAAGCCGGTGTACTTACTAAGTGAATATTGTGAGGGTATCGCATTTTTTGAACAGTCACGCTCAGTAAAGAGCTGATTTACAATGAGCTCTTGAATTAACAGAAGATAATTTAGATAGAAAGGCAGATGGTTTTATTGAGTAGTGAGGGTTCTGTTCCGCCTGCCTTCTTTATCCAGCTCATCTAAAATATCCAATGATGCAATTCAAAATTGTCATGGCCAAACATGAAATATGACATGTATGAGGTTTTGTATTTAGATATGGATTTTTGTTCGATGATTTATAGGCTACAGTTGGCATCTTGCAGGTATTGTTGGAGCAGGAAGCTACTTTGTAAAAGGAAAGAACACATAACTAGGTGGAATTGGAATAATTCTCTGGGGAAATCTAGGTAGAGAAAGAGTACCTCTATATTATACATCTGCTGGTATGAAACATCTGCCTCCAGATGGATTGTTTTTGCTTTGAAATTTAACAGCCTTATGGTTGTGGTCTAAGGCATGTTGCCCTCAGGTTTTTGATGTGGAGTGCGCTCTCCACTTCAGTGTTTTTCAGGCAGCAGCACAGGAGGCAGCGTCAGTAAGGGAATACCGTTAGAAAGGTTATTTTGATTCCAAGCTCTGGACTTCTCTGCAATCTCTGTTTTAACTTCATTCAGGAAGATGGAGGAGTGGGTTCAGGTGATACACATCATATCCAAATATTGTAACCTCATCTATTATTACTTTTTATTATTTAACACAATTGCATTGTGTGAACGCTAGTGACTTTTTACATTGAATTACACAGATTTTTACTTCTCCTATAAACGTACCATATTACATTTACTTATGCCAATGATGATATGCAAAATTGATTTTTACTATACTAATAAACAGCCTCCAGCATTTCCATAATGAGATATGCAGTCGTTGATTTTGATAGGCTAATTATTATCAGGATGGTTGAGGGTGATGACATTCATTAGTGCTTCACATCTACTAAAGTTTAATGCTGTGATTGTGGTTAGTGTCTCCTAGCGACTGCTTGTCTTTTGTTATCGAGAACTATACTCCCCATTTAGAATTGGGCTGCAGTAGGTGATGCTTTGATGATGGAGGAAGGCCAATGAGAGGCGTCTGCTTGAAATGGCAGGCATGACGCAGGGGGTCAGGCTAGGCTATGTCTGACCTTATTGGGGGGATCTGAGCCAGGCTTGAGGATCAGTGCTGGTGGAGAGCCTGACCCCCCGGCATAAGAGCAGAGACTACATTTATGAAGCTGCGATTTTGTTATGCATGGAAAAGTGTCAGAAACTGTGTAATCGAAGAGTAGACAGAACGCATTATTTCTGTAAGGAGAAGAGGGTTGGGTGATTCTCCTTATGTCTCCTTTTTATATCTCCTTTTGTACAGTTAGTCCATTTAAATAGCACAATGCCCAGCCATAGACCACTGTTTTAGCATGATGTGTACGGCTGCGACTTTTGAGTATTTTCATTTCGGAATATGGAAATATTATTTGGAGTGTTTGAACATTCTGTAAGAATTTAAAAGACGTGTTTTTTGGGGGGTTTTTTTGCTTTAATGCCTTAAAAGAAACAGTAATTTTGTCATTTTATTGCTCTTATTAATATACTTGTGTATCAGTTTGCATAGAATCAAAGAGCTTTGTGCTAGTTATATGCTTGTCTTTACCCTCCCAGTTTGGTAGCATCAAGTGATATGGGCAGAACTGCAAGTTTGGGGGGGAACTGAGAAACAAATGTAGAAAAAAGGTCCTCTCCCCAATTCAGTCTTGTCCAGTTCCACCCACTGCAAGATGTGACCCCTAACAGACACTTAACATCATGTAGGGCCATCCTGTTCACTCTGCATGGGTAAGTTCAGTTGTGCAGTCTTGGACAATTGTCAACTAAAGTGGTTATTCTATCAGTTGTGCTCTATTGGACAACACTAAGACCATTGTTCCTTTGCAGGGCCCTTTGGAAAAACTTTTAAAGACATGGTGCAGTGATTATGATTCATTAATCCAGCAACCTATCCTTGCACTGAAACTCTGGTTTTGAGGATGTACAGGGCAGGCAGTTTGTTGAAAAAGGAAGAAATATTCAGAAGAAGAAACCTTGGGAGGAATAAAGACTGAAAAAGGAGAACCTGTCCTTCTAGTTGACCCTAGATAGTGAGTGAGAATAACAGAATTATACTTTGGCGATGACCAGTAATATATAAGAAGTAGAAGAATACAAATTTAACCACTGATGACCAGTAGAGCCTGTAGTCAGCACTAGTGACATACGTTAGAGCATGTTCTTGGTAGCAGAAGCCTCTGTTGGAGTTTTTGTGCCTAGGAACACATCCCGGTTATTCACAGTGGTTGAACTGGTCTAGAGGACAGGCGAGCATAAGTCCATTATGATGGTCAAACTGGTCTAGAGTATGGTGGACAGATGTTTCCCTCAAATGTGATATAAAACTGCCAGATGGACAGGTGGATGGTTGTCCAACCCAGAAAAGTAAAAAAAATAAATTAAAAAAAACATTATTTAAAGTTTCATGGTAAAAAGAAATATGTAAAGACCTCCCATAGATCAACAAATAGTTGTGAGCAGATTATCTGACGCAGAGATACAAGATGTGTATTTGACACATAGACAGTTATACAATGTGCAGTGAAATGTAACCCTGAATCACTTCTGACACGAAGCAATAACTAGGAAATAGAAGAAGGAGGAGAATAATAGAAAACTGACAAATATGCACAAAAGTACAAATCTAACAATATATGCAAACTATGGACTAAAAGTATCTGGATATTTAAAGTGGAGAATAAACAAAATATGTGCAAATTGTCATTGAGCAAATGGTGAATGATCATGTGCTTTATAGTAAAGAAATGGTTTAGAAGACGTTATGGTATGGGGTGATATTGAGTGAATGAATGTGAGGCATGTCCTGGTTAAGGAGCCTTAAGACCTGGGGATAAAACTCCTATTGAGTCTCTCAGTCCTGGCCATAACACTACGGATCCCTTGGTCTGAGTTTAACAGGCAAATAGGTTCTAATGCAGATCATTTTTGTGGAATACCTTTTTTAATGAAATCACTGTTACATTTGAGATGATATGATGCAGTTTTACTTATTGACTCAGGTAAAAAAGTGTAAATCACATTGGTTTTTTTCATACATCAGCCATAAGATGTTTTGTTTTTGAGTTTGTCGTAGTTACGTAATTTAAGGATGAAAAAGAGCCACGTTTGAGGATTGGAACATGATTGGTTTCTTCATTACTCTGAGCTCTCTAGCCTTGGTCTGAACTGACTTAGGCAAATGGTAAATGCTCTCAGCTATGTTCCTTTATAAAATAAAATAGCTGGGCTGTTTTAAATTGTTTTAATTGTTTTAGTTATTGTCGCATTGGATTGGTGTGAAGGAAAGCTAGTCACTCCTATCAACTATTCCCTGATGGAAATGTGGCCTATTAATTTCCCTTGACAGTCAGAGCCACGTGTAGCACATGATGCAGTTGGGATCCCAGCTTGGGACCTTTTGTATTTTAGGTCATTTCACTAGTATGTTATTCAGGAGCTTGGCTTTTTTCCCTCAGTTTATGCTGAATGTTTAAGCTCACTTTCCACCCTCATGGTACTCACCATGAGATGGTCACAAAATCTTACAATTATATTCACTGAAGAGATGCATGCTCTCCATATTTATCAGCTTAGCTTCTCTGCCAAGACCCAAACCGTTCTTGAGAGACTTGATATTGTTTCCCAGGACTCTTGTCATATCAGCTACATGTCTCATTTCCACAGTGATTTGGGAAGAGGACAACGGATACATTATGTAGTTTTTTAAAAGCCAAATATTCATTAGAGATGGAAGAAACCATTGATCTAGTGTAGTACTACTACAGTTTTTGCCACAGTATTGTATTGATAAAGTGGCGCCAAATACCGATATAGATTTTTATTAAATAATATTTCATATCTGTTAGGGCTACACAATATGTCTTGCAAATTTAGGTATAGCCTGTATATCTTTTGTTCATTTTTTGTCGGGAGCGAGAACAAAGAAGCGAAAATGAGAAAGAAGTCACCAGAGTTGGCATACCTTCCTATTCTTAACAAATAAGTCTCTGTTATCAGTCATGAACAGGTTGCTTTTGGATATGAGATCTTGTGCCTTGCATCCTATTAATGTTTTATTTTAATCAGCACTCTAGTTTTATCACGTTGCCTAAGATCTTATGCCAGCAGTTTTTGTTGTTTGGTGCTTGGACAGATGGACAGACATGACCCCTCTCTGTGCCATGTCTAGATTTGATCTCTCCCCAGAATACTTCAAAGAGTGCTTTAACACCAAAATATGATCATGGGACATTAAAGACCTCAGGCTGAGGTCACACGGAATGCTAATGGTCTTGTTTTGCGTCATTTTGTGATACTTATTGACTCACAAGTTTTTCCCCAGATGCTTAATCGTTATAAAGTTAGCTGAATTAGTCACGTATGCATCCAGACTCAAATAATAAAAAAACAACCTTGCCTTTTTTGTAACGTTTTGTTGGACCGTTTTCCCACAGTGATCTGTGATGTGCATGACTCATGTGTCTCGGCATCCCATATTCATGTATCTATTTACTGTGGTGTGTTTACATGCCTACCTATGTAGCAATACAGTTGTTTCTTTTTGCCATGTGAATACAGAGGAAGGAAATTGGATTCAAGAACCCACTACTGACATCAAAGACCTCAAAGCCCCACGTAGCTGATGTTTGCGCGGGCTATATTTGGAATATTTTTTTGAAGTAGAAGATGAAAAATTGAAAACATTTTTTTTTCTTCTTTTTGTCGGTGGGCCTAGCAATCCTCTTCAAAGGTGTGACTCAGAATGTGACATTTAGGATACCAATAGGATTGGCACCATCGTGTGTAACACAAATGTCTGTCCAGGGGTGGTGTGAATATGAGAGTACTCCTCAAGCCTCGAGCCGGGCCCTGCTGAAGAGAAGTGTTCCTCTACAATTGGTTTTATTTCAGTAGCACTAAATATAAACAAAATGGCAGAAATCCCAAATATACAACAGAAACCCCTGGCCTTGGGAGCAAATGTCAGTACCTCAGAGATAATAGGAGGACCATCTGTTTCAGTGGTCTTGCCCACCTCCTTCATAATTGTTACTTTGATCACCTTTCTGATGATTTTTCTAAACTAGAGAGAAGTTACAGCATAACAAATATGCAGTTCATATTCTGGTTTCATGTCATTTCTTTTAATGGTTTCATTTTCTTTAGTTTATCTCTCACTTGTAGCTCATTAAGACTAGAAGAATTTCATGTACATGAGAGAAAAATATGATTTGAGTTTATTGTGTGTGTGTGTGTGTGTGTGTGTGTGTGTGTGTATATGTATGTACGTGTGTGTGTGTGTGTGTGTGTATATATATATATATATATATATATGTGTATATATATATATATAT
>JBBJLS010000002.1:10275647-10291802 GCA_037577275.1 Bryconaethiops microstoma
AAATGTCCCTCAGGGGGATAGTGACAAGCAAGAGCTTATTTTTCTTTTATCCCCCCCCCCCCCCCCTCGTTTGCAGGAACGCCTCCTACTCTCCGTGCTTCCCCGACATGTTGCCATGGAGATGAAAGCCGACATAAATGCCAAGCAGGAGGATATGATGTTTCACAAGATCTACATCCAGAAGCATGACAATGTGAGGTAGGAAAATGTCAAAGCCCAGCCTGCTGTGTCAAGGTCAGCGTGCACCTGTACTTTCACACGTGCAAAAATAGACACACCTGTGAGCTTGACCTGTTACAGAGGCTGTTTTTCTTGATTATCTCCCTGCTTATTCGAAATCTTTCTTTCCTTTAAAGTATCAGGCTAATAAGCCTTGTCCTAGAGTGGCTGTCCCGTTACATAGTGGAGTTAAAAGCTATTCTCTGAATCTACCTTGTGCTGAAGCTAATGTGGGTCACATCACTGTGTGTGTGTGTGTGTGTGTGTGTGTGTGTGTGTGTGTGTGTGTGTGTGAGAGAGAGAGAAAGAAAATCACAAAACATGAGAGGTTAGCTGGGATGAGCAGAGACATTAGATGAACAGCTGACTGCAAAATGTGCCTCTGTATTGCTGCAGTATGTGCACACAGTCCTTGTTTCAAAAATTCTATTTTGCTAGCTGGAGTAGAATTACACCCATTTTCCCTTTTGTCTTGGGCTTCATTATTTCAGTGGACCTTTCCAATCCTGCTCCTCACGAGCGCGCAGTCAGTAGACAGTTCTGTGCGCAGTTTATGGTTTTCTGCACAACCTCAGTAAATCAATCCATAATTTTAGACCAATTGTGAACAAATATTGTGATCACAGCAAGGCATGTTTTGCACTGTGCTCACTGTCTTAATACATTTACACCGTGTTTTTAGAATTTTACTGAAGTCTGGACTACATCTTAAAAAATTATATTTTACAAGGTTCCTGGTACTTATGTGGGAACCAGAAACATCAAAATGGAAGAACAGTAAGATTTATGCAAAGCAAATCCCTTTTTGCAGCGAAATTGTGTTTGTATTTCTGAGGTCAGATACTGCCGTATGGTTTACATGAAGCCAGGTGGCTTTTTATGGGCCTTTGCAGGCAGACATTGGAAGGCATCTATTTTTCAGACAGGACAAGTACAACTTAATCATGCATAAAAATATTTTTAATCCACAGTTATTTTTAGACCAGTGCTCACCCGCCCTGAATGTCTTTTGATTTTTCAACAACTCAAACATTGTTCTGTTATACAGCGGCACTATGTGAGGTACAGTAAGGAATGTCACACTTTTGTCAGTGTCACCTCTCCCACAACCCCGGCTCACATTAGCTTCTTTTCTTTTTGTTCAGTAACGGCCTGTGCTTTTTCTTATTGTCTGCCTTCACAAACACACATTATAATGCTATTATAATTAATTTTGAGTGTGAAATTGAGTATGAAGCCGTAGTCTATTGTAATTCAGTTTTTTTTTAAATCTTTTTTTAAGATTGCTTTAGTATGATTTCGATTTTATTTAATAACACATTATGCAAAACTCTGGACAGTTGAGAAAGTTGGCCTGTGCTGCATATTTACATTCATTGTTGGAAGTGTCAGACTTTGTGTGTCTTTCACATTTTTAAAAGACCAGATCACTTTTTTTGTGTGGCACCATCTTGTGGTGACAGGGGCCAGCACTCATACACTTAATGTACATTTATACAACAAAACAAAAACAGCTGTCATCCTCCGTGTTCCTCTTTGTTTCTTCTCTTTTAAGAAACCCAGGCTTCCTTAATCTGATCTGACCTGACTAACCGTGTCCAGAGCAGCACTCCTCTGTGTTTGCAGACACATTCCCTCACATCATGTGCCTTCCACTCCACTCAGGCACACTCAGGCTGTATCTCGTTTATTTCTCCGTGTGATAAAACAATTGGACCAGAGTTCGAGTTGGATTTCTCTTAAATCTCAATATGTTTTTGTTTTATTTATAATAAATACTGGAGATCATTAATTGTGCCCATATGAGGCCACAGTCTGTGAGACTCACTTTAGACTAGTGGGATTTGTGCAAGGTACATGTGATGAATGTTGTCTTTCTTCAAATAGGAATGCTAAACCCATTGGAGTGCTGTTAGATTAGCTGAAGGGAAAGCAGATTGACAAGGAGGAGGTCGGATTTGACTTCAGAGAGCCATGAAATAGTGGCTTCAGTCCTACTCGCTCTCCTATTTGCCGCAACTTAAAACAAGGATTATGAAGTCACCACATGCAAACCCCAGTCATTTTAGGAATTTTCCTTCAAACGTTGTTGCTTCTCTCTTAGTCCTCCAGATGGACTGCAATGTGAGGATATCTGATTTTCTGGACATTTTGTGAATCTACTTTTTATGGAAAATCTCAATTTCCTTACTTTTTTAAAACTCCCTGGTCTGCACAGAAATTAATCTGCAAAATCAGTTTGTGTTAAATGTGTTATTTTTGTGATGCTGCTAAAACGAACACTTATCTAGCTTACTGTACATTCTCCTATTCAGCCTACAGCACTTCAGTAGCCTGTCAGTTCACAATGAAGTTATAAGGAGTTTCAGCTCAGGCTACTTTTTGAACAAGGCACAGTGCAGAACAGTCAGTGTGAATTGACGGTGATAATATATATTTTTGTCAAAGTTGCAGTAACAAAAACCAAGAGAGTTGTTGAAATGGTCATGGTAAATGTTTTGGTACACACACCCAAACAAATATAATCAGTTATCTTCAAGAAAAAAGATAAAAATACAAAAAAAAAAAAAATATATATATATATACTGCGCTTTTAAGGTGAAACTGCATTTTTAAACAAGCAGTGCTTGCTATTCCAGTAATCTCAAAATAAAGCACATTTAGTTAAATTCTAGAGCTGCTGTGAACTGTCCCAATCAGCTAAGTGAAAAATAGGTATGTGCTCTAATCCTCTCTATTTGCTTCAGTAATCATAGACTAATCAAATCAGTCAACTCCACCTGCTCTGGACACACACACACACACAAGCACGCAGGCAGACTTAGACCAGCAACAGGCTCAGTATTCTGTCAGACAAAAATGGACACAGGGCCAACACTGCATATTAGAAATATTAGGTAATTCATTATTGTCCTAATTTATGGTCCGGTTCTTTCAATTATTTTCAGTTTTTTCCTTTCAACTGTGTGTTGCCTGAAAAAAGCAAATTGCTGGAAAACGCAAAGGATGGTTCTCTGTTTCCTTTTAAGAGGCATTTGAGGAAATGTTTTCATTTTCACACTTATTTCTCTGCTGGTTTCAGAAAAAACTAACTCCACTAACTTCATTCCTCATTATGCTGTTACATTATGTGACCAATATAAAACTCACAGTACCTGAATTGCGCATGTATTCACATGGATACTTCATTTTGTATTAGCTGGATGACCTTGTTGCATTTATTTTAGACTACAGCACTCAGCTCCATGGTTTTTTCGACAACTTTACCTTTGCTTAAGCTTATTCCCCAAGAATGTTTGATGGATTTGTGCTCTCTGGGCTATTACTTGGACTATAATTCACTCTGAGTTCATGTGTAATTTGCAGAAGATCCTAACATTTCTGATGAATTTGAGGGACAAACTTTCTGGAACATTACGTACAGCGACGGACATGTGCAGAGCTTGCCAGAGACATACCTAACATGTAGCTTCAATGATGCATCGTGTTATTTTGATCAATTATATATATACACAGATCTTCTATAGACTCCCATTACTAATGCATGTGATCTTCGGAATCCTTTAAGACTGAACATTGCATCTACACGTTATCTTTAATACTACCTCTTCTTTAGTTAAGACATGAGTGACTTTGGTATACAATTTGTCCGTTCAGCCTAAAAAAAATGCTTTGTCATGAAGAACAATTTAACAAAGTTTTTAAACCTCGCATAAAGAATCTGAATGAAAATTTCATTTAGGTGAACATAAGCAAACTTTGGCACCAATTTGAACCTCAACCTCAAAACATTTAAATCATCTTCTGCCTTTTCCACTTTTTACATCATCAGTTGTGTGTAAACATTAACTTTCCATAAAACATGGTGCTATTTATGTCCTATTAATGTGGACACAATTTTTAGATTTATAGACATTTCATGTACATAAAAAAATTGCAGGTGAGGGCAAACACGTTCCTAACTTTTAATTCTTTTTCTCATCTGTAGAAATTAACTTTTAATTTATGTTAATATGAAGAGATTTTGTTCACTTTGTAGCATTTCTATTGATCCATTCATCATGAAATTTTCCCACAACATAAAGATTAGTTGCTGTATTCAAATGAAGCAGAAAAATGATGATAGAAATAGATGAATGTTTATTTCTATTGATGACGATGTGAAGGACCTTGTAATGAGTGGTGTTGGCATATATGTGTATGTATATTTAGTGTGTTAGAAGTGACGCTGTGAGTCTTGGTGAACCCTGTTCTGAGAAAGCATCTCTAGCCTTTATCTGACTCATTTGAGGAGGGACATTATTAGCCTCTAAGCCTGACTGATTTTATGGCTCATTTTCCTCACTAGCCTTTGCTTTGTAATTGGGGCTCAGTTGAGTGGCAGACTGAGAACTGGAAGAAGCAGCTCCTGCTTAAGGTTTCGGTTACAGAAAAGTGAGGGTTGTGGAGCTGTGTTTTGGCCGTTTGGCCTATGATCTGGCACATGTTTGTGTTGATAGGGGACCAGCCATTCTGTCTGCCTCTCGCCTGTTTGTCAGCAGACCTCGGCCTTTGCCTGTCCTGCTCTCAAAAAAAACAAACAAAAAAAGCCTTCTAGCAAGTCACTCAGGACTCCCCCCTCCGCAACCAACACCATCACCAAAGGCCTTATGTAAGTGTGCCGCCAGCCAATGTGCCTCTCATCTCCCTAAGTAGAATATTGACGGGTCTGTTCCTAAAGGACAAAATGGTTAATTATTGAGGGTGGTCACATAACTGGTCTGAGCTTCACTGCTTGTTCTTGACTCAAGCCCATACAGAGACATGTGGAGAGAAGCCCATGCAGATGGGTGGAAATTCTGGTGGAAGAACAAGCAGATACGCAACCTTATGCAGGACCAGCTGCTCTTAGGCCTCAATGAACATGAAAACAAACAGGCAGACTGAAGTGTGTGTGTTTTTATGTTTGTGTGTGTGTGTGTGTTTCAAATAAATGACAACATATAGAAATGGTTTCTTTAGACAAACTTTCTCTCTCATGAAAAAGAAATGGAGTAATGCTACAGCCAATTTTATGCATAGGTGAATAATGTTGTACAACGCTACAGAAATGTTATTATACAGCACTCCAAGACCCCTACAGATATTCTGAGGTGGGCCGCCAGTCTGGCAGCATGAAGTCTGTTTAGGCTTCATTTTAAGCATATGAAGCAAGCATTCACACATACTTGTTAACCAGCTGACTTAATGCTGAATGCCATGCTGTTCATCTGACTGAGTTTGGACTTCTAGCTTGAACAGTATGTCATTCTGTGAAGGAGTGAAAGACTGCCCTGCTGTCCCAGTCCCAGTTGGATGCCTGTATTGTGTGGTTGGGTACAAAACACAGCAGAGGGACGCTGCATGATCAGGATGGTGTCGGTAGGAGGTTAAGTGGTTCAAAGATGAAAGCCTGCACAACTGGCAGTGCCTGCTCCGAAGGGTACTGGGGTCACGAGGAACAACCTCTCAACCCCTGCAGCTGCTTTAATGCAGGCCGGGCAGCGACCCTTGAAGGACTTACAGGGTCACGTTATGTAAGCAGGAAGTGTAATTCTGCGCAGCATTCCTTCCTGGGGCTTTTTGGCCGGAGCTTATGCCGGACCCATTTCCACGCTGACCTGCTGAAGCATCCCTCAACAGGCTATTGGTGACCTTGGTTTCACTCTGCTTACTGGAATTTTCCCCAGGAACTCATTTCCTGCCATTTCTTTCTAGTTCATTTTGCTGTCAACACATGGATCAGGTAGTTCTATTCGTTTTATGGCACAGTATGTTCACAGGTGACTGTAGGGACTGATTAACATGATATTTGCCAATAAATAAATAATTGAAGGATGCTTGGGATGTTTAAACACAGTTTGCATGTTATGTCATCCTGTCAGATAAAAGGATGCTGATGGAAATTTTTTCATTTTTATTATTTTGCCTTTGCAGAGAGATGTATTTTTGTTCTTTGTGCATTTTTGTCATTTGGCATGTCAAAAACAAAAAATTATTTGTGCAAGAATACAACGTACTTGGCCAGTTTAGTGATTTTGATTTTAGATTATATACAGCTTATTAAAATTTTTCAGCCTCTGAAGGTGTGTGTCTCAAGCTGAAGCTCCTGGAGTGTTTGAGTGTCGGACTCTTTAGACAGCAGGGCTGTCTGCTTACAGCACTTCACATTGGGCCTGAGCTGCAGGGAGCTGATGACTCAAGCTAGCCATTAAGTGAGGCTTAAGGACGTGCTCTGGATGCTTTTAGAGCAGCCCACCCACCTGTCCTCAACATAGGAGATTTAAGCTGGGACCTCAGAGAGAACCTTACTGTTGCTTATAATCCACCAACCAAACGGAGGGACTAGGATCTGTTTATATATAGCGACAATAATAGTCCTGTATGATTCCATACCAGTGATCTGTGTCCAAGACGGCTGGATGAGTGGGAAATTGGTGGTAAGTTCCAGTGATTAAGCTGTGGTGCTTGTGCAAGTAAAACTTTTTTGTTGTGAGGTATGCATGGGAAATTAGACAGTGCATCATTCTTGTTTTAAATTACGTAACAAGACACTGTTTTGGTTCTGAGTATATTGTGGTTATTAACAATGCATCAATAGAATACTGAGAAATTACATGTGTTCTACTAATTTATAATTGTTCGGTTTTTTTTTCCTAAATTGCATTTGTTCTACAAATTTACAATTATTTTTATATATATATATATATATATAATATATTATAATTATAATATATATTAGTGTGTGTATGTGTCACCTCATGCTGTAAAGTTATCTTCCTCAGCATCATATGTGGAACTTCTGATATTTTACATTTTAAATTATAATCATTGCATCAATTACCTCATTTAGAAACTCATTATAGCCTATGTCCGTGTTTCCCAAGCCTAATTGTGGAGCCCCCCTGATGTGCACATTTTAGAGTTTTCCCCACACTTCTAATCCAACTTATCGGCTCATTAACTAGCAGAACAGAGTGTACAGGACGGGGGGGAGGGGTTGGGGTTGGGGTTTGGGAAATACTGGATTAAGTTGTCCGCAGTGTTGTCTTAAGGTTAAAGTGGTAAATGTGGTAAAACAAGGACCTTGTAAGATGCTTTACAGACAGCATTCACAGTTTATATGGTGTTGTTGTTTGCCTAAAATCATTGCAATGCACTAATCTTTTTTCCCCCCCCTTTGGAGTTGAATTTAACATTCCAATTCTTTCTGAAATTAGACAATCTTTTCCTTAAAAGGATAAGACATCAGAGTACATCACAGGTTAAGTAGTCAGGTGAAGGCTGGAATCTTTTCTTAGAGAGCAGCAGAAGGCACCGCTCCACTGAAAACGGATATCACATGCCTAGAGTACAACGGGAGCATTGTGTTGCACTAGAACATCATCTCATCCAGAGAAGCCTTCAAGCATTAGTGGAAGTCATCTTTCACACTGAGATTCAGAGAGGCCGAACAGAGAGGTCACTTTGGTTGTGCACAGAAGCTTCAATCATTGTGCCCCACTGCCTTCTGTGTCACCCATCATCGAGCCCTCATGTTGGTGCTGAGATATTTCTATTAGAGCTGGATTCGTTACAATGGTATCTGCATCTCCTTCCATGCAGAAAGCTCTTTAGCCAAATAATGAATAGGAACTTCTGTTGTAACCTATGAGGTCACCTGAACCCTTACAGCTTTTTGTCTTACCTGTCTTGCACCCAGGAGTGCTGTACAATGAAGGGTCATATCCATTACCTTGTTCTCATGGAAGAATGTCAGACTGCTCTCTCAGATATCTTTCGTAGGCTGAACTTTTATTTGTTGGTGTCATTAGATTATGAATGTCTTTTATTACCATAGACAGCCAGTGCGTCGCCCCGGACTGGTCCTGAGTGCCATTGGCATGGTAATGGAGCTGAGTCATTGGATTCACCATTGTGGAATAACTCATAGCCGTTATTGTATCTCTGTAAACATTTGCCTCTTGAATGGTCAGTCCAAATGGCCTACGGGCAGTCGTCTTGCAAATCACACAGGTAACCGTGGTAACGGACCAGTATGTGTGCGTTTGTCGGAGTGGAAGATTAAGGCGATAAGCTGAGCTGGACTCATGTGTCTTTTGCTGCTGCATATGTTTGACCTTCCATTTTCTCTCTGTCTCTGCAGTATCCTCTTTGCTGACATCGAGGGATTCACCAGTCTGGCGTCCCAGTGCACAGCTCAGGAGCTGGTCATGACCCTGAATGAGCTGTTTGCACGATTCGACAAGCTGGCAGCAGTGAGTATAGGCGGAACCAACAGATTACCCTGCTGTCAGACCATAGATTTAGATGTTTTTGGAATTTACTCGATTTGTCCTTGTGCATTGCTGTGCTCAGGATTTGAGCTGTGCATAAGGCTCGTTATGGCCATATTTACTCACCTAACCACCTGCTTTGGAACCAGAGCCACAGTCTCATTAAGCCTACTTGGATTCCTGGGTCACATTAGACATCTTGCTGTGGATGCAAAAGCCCCTGGACATCACAGGAATCTCTGCTCTGTTCTATGTTTATTTAACCTACATTGTACCTAAAGTCATTTCCCATTTTATCAGGTATTGTTACTGACTGTAGCCCATCTGGTACTAAACACAATTATCCAACCACCCTTCCCACCAATAGACCACCACGAGTCCGCCACTGATAAGGTATCGTTTAT
The DNA here is from genome assembly GCA_037577275.1 of Bryconaethiops microstoma. Taxonomy (NCBI): domain Eukaryota; kingdom Metazoa; phylum Chordata; class Actinopteri; order Characiformes; family Alestidae; genus Bryconaethiops; species Bryconaethiops microstoma. The sequence goes on from JBBJLS010000002.1 coordinate 10,284,565, forward strand.
TTGGTGAACCTTTCTCTGCACAGATTCTGGTGTAGTCGAGGCTTTTTAGTGTGGAAATGTATCAGACTGGGTTTTAGTGTAAATGCTGGATCGTGAATAGTCAAACACCCAGTAATATCCTAACGGTTGTCCGGTGGTCAGAAATTGACCACTGATTTAAAAAAAAAAAATTTTTAAATTAGAGGTTTACACACATGCAGAAGATAGGCTATAGTCAGTAACACAAATATTTTTAATGTTGAGAGAATCATCAAATATTCTGTGTGCTGAACAGTCATCAGAAACCAATAAGGAAAAAAAAGAATACTGTTTAACTACTAGGGATGCACTCATAGCTTTTTCTCTTCCAATACTAATAGCAATATCTCTCAAGTATCTGCTGATACAGATACTAACTCTGTGTGACCTTGATTGGTGCCTCTAAATCCTGATATTTATACTATCTCACTTTTTAAATATTTAATTTTGGCAAAAGCAGCATTCTGTGTCACAAACAGGACATGCTAAACTTGAACGAACAGCATTCATGTTAGATATGTTATAATAAAACTGTTATTGAAGCTTAATAAAACCTTTTGGTATGTTAACCATTTGGTTTATTCTTTGGCATCCTCTACTGCTAATACCTGTCCTTTATGTAGGTGTATTGGCACAGATATTGTATGGGTTCCACAGTAGCTACTACAGAAGTTAACCTGCAGTGTTTGATTACAGCAGTGTTTGAGCAATAATGCATTAACATCACACCCTCTGGTAGGTCCTCCCAGTTCATTAGCTAGCTGTCCAACAATACAGTATTTATCACTGCTTTGAGAAATCTCAATATGCTTTTATGTACTTGGAGTGAATAAGTCTTGTTTAGTTTGGTTTAGTATAGTGTGTGTGAAATGTTTGATAAAAATGATTTGTATTCACAATTTCTGATTTTTCAAATGTGGTACTCTTGACAAAAGAAATGCATATTGTAACATATCAAAATATATCAAAATATATTACTATATATACCATATAATTTTGCTATACTTCTACTAATGTCAAGAGCACGGGGATGGATTGTGTATTAGACACACAAATTTGTATGTCAACATCACATTTTTAGCTGACACGTCCATATAGATTTTTTTAAACAGAAAGTGAGTGTAGTGTGAGGTACAGTAAGTAGATCCTGGGGAATACATATGATTCAATCTCAGTTATTATTTCTATCTATCATATGATGGATCTTTTAATCCTCCATCAGTCTCCCACTGAGACAGCAGGGGACCACTATTAATATTGGCATACACCTAGCACGAGTATATATTGCACACTGAGCAAAACTGAGACACACATATGCTCGTTCATGCTGATGCTGAACAACATGGCCTATTGTGTGGGTTGTGGGTTAAGTTGGGATGGCATGTGCGTGTGCGGGGGTGACATTCAGGTGGCTGTCATAAGACTCAGTCCTGCTGTGCTGTGTGTCCTGTGCCCAGCCTGAGGCTTATCTTCTCTCCTCTTTTCACTCCTCTATGCTTCTCCTCTCCTTTGTTCTGCATAATATTACTGAGTGTTTCAACTACTGATGTGTTGCGTTTTTATGATACTTCAGACTAGATTCCAAATAAATATTTCTTCTAGATAAAATTCAAGACAGACCGGGAATGCAACAGAAACAGGTTATAAAAAGGTCCTTCAGTCCAAATTTGGATTGTGAGGTTATTTATAAGAAAATTCATGCCGACTGAACTGTGGCCTTTTTGATCCCATGAGACACAATTGAAGCCTGGGCTCTTTTTTTTTTTTCCCACTGCATAAATATTACTCTTCAAAACAGCAGTCCACACCCTTAAAAGGAGAAAGTATGTGTCTTATGAAGTATGGATTTTATAGGTCTTTGAAAAAAGTGCTTTAATGAGCATTAATGATTCAAGTACAATCCTTGACTCTAATGCCTTTTTCCGGTTTGCCACTTATGTGCCTATATGTGTCTGTGTGTAGGAGAATCACTGTCTGAGGATTAAGATCTTGGGTGACTGCTACTACTGTGTATCAGGTCTGCCAGAAGCACGGGCTGATCACGCTCACTGCTGTGTGGAGATGGGTGTGGACATGATCGAGGCTATCTCGTGAGTATCTCAGCTGCTTCTCATGCACGCGGACATGCTTGCGTGTATGTGCATCTTGTTGCCTTCATAAAGAAACCGCATATCTCTGTAACTGCAGTTTTGCCGGAGTTACATAAATGGAGGGTGTGTTACATAAATACATCATACAACCACTGGGAAAGATCATTGTCATCATCATTGTTTATTAAAACTTTGGTATTCACTGAGGGAGAATCTTGTTTTCAATGTAGCCAGTATTACAGGGGACAACAGTAGGATGATAACAAATTATGTAAACGATTTCAAACATAATAAAATAAAGACCTCATGCAAGAAAATAAAAATAATATGAAATAAAGGCATCTGAATAAAATTTATAACACAGGGAATTCCTAACACAAAATAATTGGGTAAGAGAAAATCAACTAAAGCAGGAATCTATGATCAGGTACAGTAATTACTGCTACTAGCAGTAATTAGACATGGTTAAAAAACCCTAGGAGGAGTGAGATTTGGGGTATCTTGTATCATATTCCTGCTCACTGGTGCCACTTAGTTAAAAGCTGATTTATTGAGTTCGGTAAAAACCCAGGAGACCTGAAGTGTAATAAAATCACTTGCGAGAGTTTGGTAGAGTCCATTATTAACAGCGAGCATGGAAGTGATATACAGTGGCATCTGACGGATGAGAGCCTGATAAATTAAAAGTAGCCAGTGCATTTCCCTTCGTACAGATAGTAGAGATGAGTTCTATATGCGACTCTTGTAATGAACTGCAGAGCAAAATGGTACAGAGTCCTAAGGAGTCCAGGGTCTTAAGAGTGCTAGCTGAGGCAGTTCTATACAACACATCGCCGTAATCAAGGACAGAAAGTAAGTTATGTCCATGGCCGTTTTCTTGCTGTGCACAGGGTAGCCAGCTTTGTTTCTGTGAAAGATGTTGAGTTTCTGTCTGTTTATTAGTAAACTTGCAGATGTGATACATAAAATTAGGTTTCTCATCTATCTAGATGTCAAGGTACTTATATTCAGGGACTCAGTACAGGGTTCCTTTAAAGTAAAAACATTAAACATACATAAAATAAATCTAACTTCATGGTTATCAGGGCAATGAAGGACTTTGCAATGTTTTTAAATTGCTGCGTTGATGGAGCTTGCAGCAGAGTATAAAACTGTACCGTCAGCATGTAGATACACCTTGCATTCTTGTGAGCTGATGCAGTGTCATTTCTATAAATTGAAAATAAAATTGCACCTAAAATTGAGCCCTGTGGGACACCTTTGCTTATGTGGAGAAACTCAGATTTATGGCTTCCAAGAGCCACATATTGTCATCTGTCACAGAGGTCGCTTAGAAACCATGCAACGGTTTATGACCAAAGTCAACATTACGTAGTCTTTCTTCACAAGCAGTGGTGATTGTATTGAGAGATTTTGACGGATCAATGGAAAGGGCAGAACAAAACATCTTTTGAGAATATTATTTAAAACCAGGGGCGTAGCAATAATAGTACTGTGTTTTTCCCTGAAGCCAGAATGCTGAGAGCTCAGGACAGGCTTTGCTTTCTAAAAAGTTCTGGGATTTTTACCAGACATGACAACTTTGAGATCAGTGTGTAATTGATTAGGTCATATGTTTCATCTCCTTTATGCAACATGACGATAATAACTGTTTTCCTGATGCTGGGAACTGAATTTGTCGAAATGGAGAGATTAAAAATATATGAAATGGCTAATTCTGTTCTATTTTTTTAGATCCTACAAGGTGCATGTGTTTTGTTTACAAAGAGAATGGCTCAGCTAAACTGTTCAATGAAGAATTATGAATAGGCAGCATCAATGCTCCTGGTAGCCAGTCATTTTCATAGTAAGTTGCATGAAAATGTATGTTCCTGCCCCAATCAGGCAACACTGTACAGGTTGTTAGCCCTCAAACCCTGCCTGGTGAATGATAAGTGAGACTAGTTTGCAGGTGGGCTTTGGCAGTAACCAACAACGAGGAGAACATTAGGCAAAAATGCACAGAGAAAAACAATGTCCCCTGAACTATATAAAAGTTTGACTCAGCTCAAGGCTCAAGTATTGCCTTGTTAACCTAAATGTCCTATAAACGCAAACTTCTGACTAGAAAGCATAAGTAAAAGTCCTTGTATTTTTATTTTTCCTGATGATTGGTTAATGTGGAAAGCGACCCGCCGTGAATTGTTCAATACTGACACTAAAGCTGGTTCTGTCGTGCATGTGTGTGGTCGTGTGGGTAAGCATCAGGGAATCAGTGTGTTTTCACCCCAGAATTGCATGCCCTCGGGGGAGAGGAAGGCGTGTGCGGCAGCATGTCCAATCACAGATCCATTTGCTTGTGCATGTGTCTTATTAGAAGTGCCTTGTCTGTGCAGTAGTTTGTGAAGGCAGACACAGCGACTGACTTTCTGCTCCACTGAGCATGAGTTCTGCTCCCCGTGAGCAGCGGCCAGCAGGCCTGCACTGCAGCAACAGTTGCCTCTCTCAAAGCAAGAGATTGTTTTTATCCACAGACTAGTCCGTCACCCTCAATGTTCAGTGGGGTTTGATGGCCCTGGCTGTTTACTGTGCCATTTTTTTTTTTTTAGCAAGACTGAGAGAAGTTCACTGAACACTGATCTCACAAGTGGAAACCTTAAAACGTTGTTTCAAGCACTCAGTTTCCATCTTTTTACAATTTAATGATTTTTTTTTTCACCGTGAACAGAACAGAGTGAACTGAGTTACCAGTTTTTTAGATCCCTCTAATTTATGCTTAAATATCTCATACTTTAAACCACTTTTTTTGGTATACAATTACATTGTTTGGATGGTACCACCATCCAGTTAGGTATCTACAGTTGTTAGTAACTGTCTAGCTACAAAGAGGACCTCTTTATATGGTGGTACCTAATAAAATGATCAGTGAATGCAGGAGGAAAGTAAATGTGAATAATATAATGACAAATAAAATGTGGTGTTGATTTTAAAATAGTGTACACATCAAAATGCACGAATATAATGGGGGATTCAGCTGGCACCTGGAAGATGTAAGCATTCTTGTTCTCATCTCATTTACATGAAACAATGAAAACAACTCCTCACATCTTCCCTTGAATTGCTGAAAGGTACTGAATGTTTCCCCTCAATGCTTAATCTAGGAAACAGCATGAGGAGCTCAATTTATGTCATAGCTTAGAACATGGTCTTAAATAGTAATTAAATTATTGTGATTACTGCATTGTCTGAGAATGCCACCCTGTCCGCTAAAGACCACACAAGTGAAGCAAGTGTCTTGGGCCTACTGCCAGAATGGAATGGGCTAAAGTATATGAGAACAGAATACTGTTCTCCAGTACTGATTTAGCATTGCACATAACAAACATAGGGATGATGGTGTGTGTGTGTGTGGGGGTGTGTGTGTGTGTGTGTGGGGTATGTTTCCAGGTTGGTGAGGGAAGTAACTGGGGTCAATGTGAACATGCGAGTGGGGATCCACAGCGGGCGAGTCCACTGTGGTGTCTTGGGCCTGAGAAAATGGCAGTTTGATGTGTGGTCCAATGATGTCACACTGGCCAATCACATGGAGGCAGGGGGAAAAGCAGGGTGAGTTCATTTCTGCATATTATTAATTTTAAAACAGAAAATATTTGTGTTGGCTCAAATCTGTATAATATATATGGATTATAGCCTTTGACAGCTATTTTTTGCAAAGCTGGACACATCATTTTATATAAACAATACACACATCTTGGCAACAGCAAAACCTCCCATTAAACATTTCAGCCCAAAGTCATTGTAACTTACCCCATTAGTGGGGTTAAGTGTAATGGACTAGATTGTAATAGAGGAGCTAGTTGTTACAAAAAAAAAAAAGTATTGATGCCAACACAACGAAATCAATTCAGTTCCAAATGGACTTTGTGGTCTAAATAAACTAAATGGAGCCATGGTGTGTCTGTTGCCTCTGTTATAGATTTTTACAGTTTCACTTTGGCTACTACTTTTTGCAGGGTTAGTAAGTCAATTTGGTTAAGAGCTGCAAAATTTTAAATGTAAATATTTAATTAAAGGATAAAAATACATACATTTATGCATCAACATGACCATATACAATGAAAAGAGACCATCACATATTTTTGACTGCAAAACCGAGCAATTCTAGCGTAATAAAAGTCATGAAATGATGAATTTAATAGAAATATTTGAAATCAAGGATTCATCTTATTTTATGCAGCTGTTACTAGACAAGCCTAAAGGGGTCAAACCAGCTGATTAACTGTCTCGCTTTCTGGCTTCTCTTTTTAGCAAACATTACGTTGTACGAATATTAAATTACTTCACTGTTATGTACATGAGCACACAGATTGTCTACAAATACTAAGAATCATGATGGCAATCATGTCTTGCGCGAAATAATGAGTAAAAGCAGCGTTAGAACCCGTTACCCTCTGAACGTGTTAGAGCACATTCAGTGGCATTTCTGTAAATGTGTTTATAGTATTTTCTTATTCATATTTATTTGGCTCAGCCAAGCTAAAGAAAATGCAACCAGTAAAGTGCCTTGATAGTTCACATTTGTTAGTGAAATAACTGTCTTTAATGTGCACCAACCTACACCGTAAAACTCTGTGAATCTGATTTGTGCCGCATCAGCCTAGCCATGTGAACATGGCTTGTTTTACATATAAACATTTCACCCTGCACTCACCCACTGCTATGTTGTTTTATGCCTCATATTAACATCATGTTAAATCCTGTTTCTGTCAACCAGCCGTATTCACATAACTAAAGCCACTCTAAACTATCTGAACGGGGATTATGATGTGGAGCCTGGCTTTGGTGGGGAGAGGAATGTTTATCTGAAGAAGCACAACATTGAAACCTACCTCATAGTGGGCTGCAGCCAGAAGAGGGTCAGAGCCTGTTTATCGTTTATTTCCTTCTGCCGCTGACTCAGCTGAATAACACTGTTAATTAAAGACAAATCTTAGATTTCCATCTAAGAAAAAGTTTTGAGAGGAGTATGCTGTGTTTTTATAGTAATGGTAGATCAGATTTTTTTGTTTAGTATTTTAACGTGTGTGTGTGTGTGTGTGTGTGTGTGTGTGTGTGTGTGTGTGTGTGTGTGTGTGTGTGTGTGTGTGTGTG
>JBBJLS010000002.1:10303338-10330916 GCA_037577275.1 Bryconaethiops microstoma
ATAAATGCGTCACAGAAACACTCAAAAGTCTTGCGAGATATATATATATATATATATATATCTCGCAAGACTTTTGAGTGTTTATGTGACGCATTTATAAGGCCACTATAAAATAGCTTTTTTCCAACTCAGTGCAACTTAAAACATCCAAATAAAAGATATAACATCAGTAAAAGATAGGAGATCACTGAGATGAACAAAGGGTTGTTTCAGTACTTTGTGGAACCACCTTTTGCTTTAATTACTGCCACAGATTTTAGTAAGGTTTAAGTCTGGGCTCTGACTAGACCTCTCGGAGACATTCACCTTTTTCTCCTTCAGCCACCCTGAGGTCCATTTTGCTGTGTGCTTTGGGTCATTGTCATGTTGGAAGATGTCCATTGTCAACTTTCTGTTAGAGGACAGCAGGTTTTCCTAATTTAACAGTATTTTGTCCCATCCATTTTTCCTTCTATCCTGCCAATTGCCTTGGTCCCTGCCGCAGAGAAACAGCCCACCTCCATGCTTTGCTGTAGGTATGGTGTTCTTTGGATGGTGAGGTGTATGGGCTTTCGTCTACATGTACCTTTTGGATGCCAGATAGATTAATTTGGATCCCTGACAACTTTTGGCCTCAATCTTCGATGTGCGTTTTGGCAAAGCACAGCTGATACCTAATACTTTTCTTGAGGAGTGTTTTTTTTTTTTCTTTTCTTGCCGCCCTCCTAAACAAGCACTTGTGATATTGTTGCACACAATGACCACTGTTTGCCGTAAGTTACTGTAACTGCTTCAAAGTTGCCATAGGCCTCTTCGTAGCCTGCCTTCCTCCTCATTCTTCTTGCCAGTTTTGGAGGAAGGCCTGATCCGGGGAAGGTCCTAGTACGTTTTAATTATTTAATTATGTGGCAGGAATAGCTGTTTTTATGCTGAACTCAACCAAAACAGTTGCAGTTGATCACAGGAGGAAGTGATCATAAGTATTTTACGGTGATAATTGATCTGTTTCATTTTTTTTCTAAATTGTTGCTATCATATCTCTCTCACTTGTGTGTGTAGAAACAAAAGGAAGTTACTCATTTCTATGCCCAATTTTCTACACCCACCCATTAAAATATTTTGTCTATCCATGTTTTTTTTTTGTTTGGTTGTTTTATTTAGTTTTTTAACTGTTGCTTAGCTTATTACTCGTCACATTAATTACCAATGTAAACGATAATGATAGCCTACATGCAGAAAGTGTCCTAAGAAGTATCAGAGTAGATTCTTTGAGCAGAACCCTTTTTAATGCTTTGTAAAAACCAATTAGCAAAAATAACATTGAAGAATTCGGTTGAGCTTACTTTGTATATAACAGTTGCATTTACTAAAGACCCCTAGAAGAAGGATGCTCATCAATATGTTCATCACCCTTACCCGGAGCGACTTACAATCATTAGTTACAGGGACAGTCCCCCTGGAAGGGTTAAGTGTCTTGCTCAGGGACACAATGGTAGAAAGTGGGGGGCTTTGAACCTGCAACTTTGTGGTCATCGTGTTCACAGGCAGGTGTTTTACCCACTAGGCTACTAGCACCACTACTACTAACTCATTAGGAGCTCAGAACAGCTAAAAATAAGTTTTGACTTAATATAGTGCATACAAGGAAAACATAAATGCGGGGAAAGAAGTGCCATTATATACTGTATAAAAAAGGTTATTTTGTGGTTTCTCACTTAGGCGAGGCATTGAGTGCTCCAGTACTTTTAGAGAAACAGATGCAGTGGACGCAACAAGCTGTCCGCTGTCCTTTTCTGCTGGTCCAATGACAGCCACTTTTAATTAATGTCCCGTCAGCAGCCTGGCACCACTGTACCTCTGCTGCGTTTACTGATGGCTAGAGCCGGTGTGGCCATTTTCTCACCAGCTCAAGTGTGATTCCACAAGGATACTTTATCAGCTCTCTTGTGTTTCATGCTTTCCTTGTTTCATTGTATTTTCTCTTTCATTGACTCTGTTGATCTTTTCCTTTCAGTGTCGGCGTACATTGTTGCAGTGTCAGTGTTTTTATATTCTTTCCGTCTCTGTTCCTCAGCTCCAGGCTGATGACCGGCTTCTATGTGTCCTGTTTCATCATTCTGATGGCTGTCATGTTTGTCTCAGCCGTTTACTCCTGTTACCTGGTAAGTGATCTTTTGTCATTCACACCTTTCCTCATGCTTACAGTTCATCCATGCAGTCGTCAGCTTGTACAAACATATCCAGATTTACAGTTAACCCCTGGGAACCTAAATCTTTTTACTATGCTATTTTTACTATGTAACTATTACGAAAGTTAAGTAGTTATGAGAGTGAGAAATATGAGTGGGCCCAAATACATCCCACCTTTACATCCTTTTAGGGTTGAAGGCTGCGTTTACACTGCAGGGCAAATTGGGATTGTTTCTTAAATCAGATTTTCATACTTGAGCATTCAGATTTCAAGTAACCAAATCTGATTTGCATGCTTATACTTTAGTCGTATTTATCTGTAGCCTACTTATCTGTATTGTTTGCCTTAGTAACAGTGCAAGCATGAGTACACTGACTAGGGGGCAGCAAGTAAAACTAGTCATGTTTGTTATATTAGACTTTGATGTGCGTCATTCCTTAACACCTATAACTAGCAGAATTATTGTGCTGGATTTTAATATAAGACCTTGCTCATCTTTTAGTTAGAGTAGGATAAGTTGAGGCTAATTTCAACTTTTAACTAACTAAGGGTTGGTTTCCCAGACAGGGATTAAGCCTAGTCCTGGATTACGTAGTGCTGTGAATAGAGATTTTCCAAACGTTTAATTAATAAATTATATGATGTTCTGTGACAGGCTTCAATGTCACAAGGAACAGAGTGTAAAACGTCAAAGTTTGTGTGCTAGAGTGTACAACATAAAGAAAAGAAGTGTAACAAAACATGGCTTAAAAACCAGTCCTATCTGAAAATTTACCTAATGTAGTCCTAATGTTCTGATGAGACATGTGGTTAACAGCCCTTAGTTCAACACTCATCTGTTCTCCACTAATACAGAAATAAACACAACAAAGTGTGCAAAGTGGAGAGAAATGGGCTCTTTATATTGTTGTGATTTTTATTTTTCACGGCAGCTGCCCTGTACATGGTGTGAAAAAGAATAACTCAATAGAAATGATTTCTAATTAAAATGCTTTACATTAACTTACACAAGATTTAAACGTGTTTTTACATGTAGAGTTACCTTTTTGCAGAGACTTGTCTTTCTTTGGACATTGACCGTATGCAACACATTATCCAGCTTTTACAAGGTTCTTATTCATCTTGCACTTAAACACAATAAATCTGATCTGACTGGTTAAACCCTTTTTTTTTTTTTTTAATCAGATTTGAAACCTCCTACAAATGTGACTTGAATCAGGTTGGGGAAAAGTCAGGTTTATTTTTCAGAGAGCTGTTTAAATCAAATGCTTAAAATTAGATTTGAGATGCCTGTCTAGTGGATGGAGAGAAGAATAGAGAGAGGGATGGAGAGAGGGCTGTACAAAGAGGTAGATAATCCATCTTTAAATCACAGGCATACAGATAAAAAAGCCAGATATAAATATATAAGAAAAAAGCCATCCATAATTTACAAGGCTTGTAAATGACATGAACCCAGACAAATGCAGGTGGTAGAGATAAACAAATCCCCTTAGTACAAAACAACATGGCATAGCAAAACACCACAATCTAATACAACAATGTCTCGCTACCCATCTGTCACAAAGACTGTGCTAACAGAAGCTTGAGCCACCATCCGAGTCTGACAGTAACATTGATTACTGGTCATTTTCAAGAGCTGAGCCCACACCACAGGGTAAACAAACTTTTAGTAAATGGATGGGGGGTTTTTTCTTTCTTTTTTTTTTTTTTTTCTTTTAAAGTTGTGTCACCGTTTGGCTGCTCCCTAGAGACCATGAGTCAGACAGTTTCAGACAGAGACACAGCGAGAATCTGGCAGGCCTCTGCGGATGCTGCTGTGGACCAGGCTCAGAGTTCTGGCGGCTAATGACAAACCAAAGTCCCTCCATTCCTTCAGCTGGAGAATTAGATTGACCTGGAGAATTGGATTCACCCCTGACCATGAAATGTCTTTCAGAAAAGTCCCTCATGCTGCTCAATCAAAAACTCTTTTGTAGTTCGATGTCCCCACAAGGTCACCGCCCATGGATGCTCTTCTGCTGGGTTGATGGTGGAAAGATTAGGGACCAGAAGGGCACCCTGTAGACAGATGAGCAGAATTTTCCACTTATCTGCAAAATATACTCCGTTCACAGTAAGGTTAGGCAATGTCATCACGATGGTCGTCATTGACAAACTCAGTTGCTAAAAAGGGCATCACTTTAGCCGGTACTGGGACAGCCTGGAGAAACGTCTTAAGTGGTGTGCAAGATTTGTGCTAATGTAGTCAGTGCAGAATATGGAGATAATATGAATCATCACACCTGTTTGTAGGTATATGCTAGATTGCCATCATGCTCAACTGGCCTTAGGAAAACTGAAAGCTACCACTGACCAACCATGTCTGGGACTTTTGAAAAAAGTACAAAGTGCAAACATGACGTTGGAAGAGGTGGACTTATGTTGTAACTTTTAATGATAGTAACACTTTTACCATGTCCTTAAAGGCTCTCTTCTCTATCAATATAACAATTAAGAATGATTTACTTAAGGGTTTTTATCCAATCGAGACTTGCACCCATTTTACCGAGGTAGACATAAACCTAGTAGATTTGAAAATGTTTAATGTTTGTCCTAAATTAAAACATGCTTTCACTGCGTATTATTGAGTGTGACTAAATAAGCTCTTTTTCCCTCAGTAAATCAGGCCCAGGGAGCTATTATTATAATTAGAATAAACTCGTCCTTTATTTTTGTGCTCTCCAGCTGACACTCGTAAAAACTACATATTCATCCGTTTCTACAGCTCAGTTTGATCCCCCAGGGAAATCCCTGCAAATAAGTAATAAATAAGAAGTAAGTAATAAATGTGTTACACTGGAGACACTGGAATTATAGTGTGTGTGGTAGAGTGAGCCCAACTGTTGGTATGGTAGTCAGGGTTGGGTGGGTGGGTTTGTGATGCTGGGCTCAACATTGTGATGACTTTCAGCCATTTGCCCAGCCCTAGTTCACGGTGCACTGACATATGACCTTGGGTTTTGTCAAAAAAAAAAAAAAAAAAAGAATTATTGTTCAATAGAATATTTAGTCCATATTTGAGTTCGACTCTACGAGTTATTTTCGAAGAGCCCACGTATCAGAAAACACATCATTACTAAATAAATAGGATCGATGTAGTACATAAACACTGTAGAAGATTCAAAATGTACCATTCACTCTTTATTCCATATGTTGAAGTTAAGCTGCTGAAAGTACTCCTTTTGAATTTTTTTCCCTTAGATCCATCCAAATACTTTGAGGTTTTTAGATTTCTCAATCCAAACTTCTTTTTGAATGGGGGCAATGCAATGATTGTCTGTGTGTCTGTGTGTGTGTGTATTATAACATTTCCAATATATTGCTGTGCTGAGAATGATTCACCGAACATTACCTAGAGGTCCTCTGGGGTCCTGACTATTAATGGAAGGGGTAAAGGGGAGGCTAACAAATGATGAGGTGAAACTGATGGACTAGAGGCTATTAATTTAAACTACAAAGCACCTATAATAAGTGTATAGACAGGTTTGGGCATATGCGTGTGTGTATGCACAGCACAAAGCGGATCGCAAACAGTAGCGTTGCTGAAACCAGCCTGTTTAAGTCTAAGGTTTTAAGAGATGTTGAACATTTATTGTTTATAAAGGATGGTTAAAATTATATGAATTGTAAATGATAAAATATGAATTATAAAAATAATGATTTTCTTACCTAAACACAGCACAAATGTTGGGGGGGAAAGGGAAAAATAAAACTTGAAAAATGCAGAAATGTAATTTGTGGCCCCTTTAGGACTTGTTTTTAGATGCTGAATTTGAAGCTATGGTGCTCCTTTCTCATTTTCTTTGTTGGACAGCTGTTCCCAGTGCCCCTACAGAACCTGTCTAAAAGGATTGTTCAGTCCAGACTTAACAGCACTCTGGTGGGAGTCTTCACTATAGTCCTGGTCTTTCTCTCAGCCATCATCAACATTGTGAGTTTGCCATTTTCCAATTGAAAGTGGATATAAATAATGATTTTTTTATATTAGAGATCAGTACATTCAAAATCAAAGTCCTTGTATGTATGTCTAAAATAGCACATCTTATTTCTTCTATTGCAAGTATTTGTATGTACACTGCAGATCCAGAGCTCTCGCTATTTCGTTTCCCTGTATACTTGTATATGGTGAAATGACCAAGTTCACTTTGACTTTGACATTAAAATAATGATAGTAATGAAATAATAGTTTGTTTTAGTTTGTAATACTCTTTTTCCTCATACTTGGTGATGCGTCCCTTTGCTTTAAATGAAGTATTTGAGAAACCTTACAGTTTTCCATTTACCCCGATTTAGTCAATCAGCCAATAAATGTTTGGTGTTCAAATTTTGTTTCTTTAGTTTAGGACTGGAGCTATGAGACTACTATAGCTAATAAACACAAAGTCATTACTCAGACAAATTATTTCTGTAAATACATATTCAGCACTACTCAAACCCACACCTGGGTCTTCATTAAGGTGGCATAGATCAGTGTGGTTTAGGGCATCATACTTTATTTATTTATATTTTTAATTATAAATTAAATTTTTTTAGCTGAGCTATTCTTTTAATATGAGTATCAGTCCTGTCAGGAAAAGATTACACCAGTCTCAGACTGCTATTCCACCTCTTTTCCTTTGTCCTTCATGACCACAGCAGAATGCTACTCTGGCACTCCCTCTTTCTAGGACGCCAACTGAAGGGTGTCTGTGTGTGACAATGTCTGAATGTGGAAAATCCGCTGAAATGCTGGAGTAGGTACACGTGGTACACACCACACAACTGTAGCTGAAATGTGCACCCAGTTTCAGTAAGAATGGGCCAGAATGAATAGGAACAATCTAGAGTGTATTCCTGGTGCAACACTGGTGTCTTACCTTACCTGATGGGACTGGCGCTGTTTTCAAAGCAAGAGGACACATAACCAAGTATTAGAAAAGAAATGATACAATTATACTCTCTTTTGTTTACATACATTGTACAGACAAAAGTACTGGGACACTCCTGTTTTTTGGGTTTGGGCTAGGCCCCTTACTTTCAATGAAAGGTAATCTTAATGATTCGGCGTATCAAGACATTTTGTACAACGCTTTTGTACAACGCTTTGTGGACACAGTTGTTTGGGAAGGCCCTTCTCTACTCCAGCATGACTGTGCCCCAGTGCACAAAGCCAGGCCCATTACGACATGTTTGGATGAGTTTTGTGTGGAAGAACTTGACTGGCTGCACAGAGCCTTGACCTCAACTTTGGGATGAACTGTTATGGAGACTGTGAGCCAAGCCTTCTCGTCCAACATCACTGTCTGACCTCATTAATGCTCTACAGAATGAACTGGCAAAAATTCCCACAGAAACTCCAAAATCTTGTGGAAAACTTTCCAAGAAGAGTGGAAGCTCTTATAGCTGCAAAGTCAAATCTTAGTCAATGTATTTGAATGCAGTGTTTTTTTTTAAGTCCCTGTTGATTTAATGGTCAGATGTTCCAGTACTTCTGTCTATGTAGTGTATGCTGGCCTACATGTATTTGACTCTACTGAAACATGCCCGAGCTTTGAACAGAGCGTCCTGGTTGTTTTTTTGGTGTGGGTGTGGGTGTATGGGTATGTGTGTTTCTCAGTTCACATGCAGCACTGATGACCTGAAGGAGTGTTTGGGCCGAGAGTTTAACATCAGCCCCAGCAGTGTCAGCGCTTGCCATGTGTGTAACTCCACCTTTAAATATTCACTCTGGTCCCAGGATAGCTTCTGCAACAGCTCCTCACCAGCCTGCAACTTTCCTGAGGTGAACAGAATTCAAAACATTTTATGTTGTGTCAGTCTGAATATTTAAACACTTAATCGATCAGTGTCTGGTATATATATTAACAACTGCCGTATGAAAACCATATAACTCCATTTTTTTCTTTGTTTATTTAAGCATGACGGCTGGCTTTTATGTCAGCATTTCATGACAAATGGACCAGTAGATATAGTTTCACAGCAGATAAGTGTAGTATTATGCGTAGAAATACAGTAGATAGTTTTTCAATCTTTTTACATACATTTAAATAAAATGTATTGTCCTGTACAGTTATAATTTTGGAGATATGAGGGTTTCTTGGGACAGGACTGATAAGCTTATGTAAAGGCCTATGAATCTAATATATGTCTAATATATTTATACTTATAAAACTAGATTCTTTGAAGTAATATACGTGTTTCTTTCTCTTTTTTTGCTCTCCTCTTCCTCAGTACTTCTCATCATGTGTGCTGCTCAGCCTTCTGGCATGTTCTGTGTTTCTGCAAATGAGCAGCATAGGGAAACTGTTCCTCATGCTCTTCATAGAGATCCTGTACGTGCTCATTGTGGAGGTGCCGGTGGTCAGCCTGTTTGACAACGGGGACCTGCTGGTGATCGCCAACGCCATGTGAGTGACTGTGATTACAGTGTACTGTACATGAGGAAGGGCAGTAAGGTGGCACGGTAACCACATATTGACTGAAATGTCAGTTTTGCTCTCTGCAATTAGTTAATTGGAAAAGAAATGAACACAGTTAACATGTTACATTATTGTGTTACATAAAAATCATTTCCAGGTGAAAACAACACTCCTTAACCATCTAATGGGTTTTTTAGTTGTTGGTTTTTTTTTTTGCTCAAATCAATCCGCTTTGTTCTGTTTGTTTTATGAGCGTTCAGGCAAATCACAGGTGTACGTATGTGATGGAAAATTATAGCCTTTCCCAGAGAGTGTGAAATGAAATCTATTCACTGTAATCAGCACAATCAGTTCTCCTTTTTGTCATAATTATGAAGCCATAGGAAGTGCACTGGGTGACATTTAGCAGTATGATAAATGATGAAGGTTTGATTTACACCGATGTGCTACTCGTCTCTTATATGCATTCCTACAGCTTCAAAGGCTTTCAGTTCCAGTTTAGCCAAGTGCTGAACAAACTACTGAAAGTGCTCTTGAGTGATTGTTGATTTGGCTCAGATTTGCAACATTTATCTTGAAGATAAAGTAGTCTCTGTCATGCTCTGTCTTTCTAATACATTCCCCTTTTTGTTTTGCATTCACAGTGAGTGCAAGAATGGAACAAGGTAAGATATTATCAACTAAATGGAATCACTGAGGTGATATAAAACCCTTTGAACCGCACCATGTTATTTTGATTGCTTTGCCATAATGATGGCTATCACTAGACAAGTACATACTATTCTGCTAATGTTTGTAGGTGCATAACTGAGATGTTGTCATGATATCTCAGCGTAATTGTGTTCTTATGAAAGGAAGATCGGTTCTTCAGTCTTCTTTTTTGCGCTGTTCTGTGTTTTCTGTCACATTCAATTGGTCGCAGATGTTTAATTGTTGGAAAGGCATTTTTCCTTGACCAGTTTTTTAATGATAAAATACATGGACTCTGCATTCTTATCGACACTGGTCCTATTTTAAAACTGCTCATGGCACTTATTTTTCAGCTGCAGCACAGAATCCCGGGTTCCTCTGAAGGTCATGACACCGGTGGTCATCACTGTCTTTGTTTTAGCACTCTAT
The DNA here is from genome assembly GCA_037577275.1 of Bryconaethiops microstoma. NCBI lineage: Eukaryota > Metazoa > Chordata > Actinopteri > Characiformes > Alestidae > Bryconaethiops > Bryconaethiops microstoma. The sequence goes on from JBBJLS010000002.1 coordinate 10,313,068, forward strand.
TTACACGCCCAGCAAGTGGAATCCACTGCCAGACTAGACTTCTTGTGGAAGTTACAGGTAGGGATCACATAATTTTTATCCTCTTCCAAGTCGTCTAATATTGAGTATCCAAAAAGTCCTGACCCAGTACTTTTTGTATGTAAGAGTCACACAGTCCACACGTCCAGTATGTTAAAGTTTAAAAATCCAGTCCTGTTTAGGCAAGATATTGTCATAACAAAACCTTATATATCAATTTTTCATGCATACTTTAAAAAAATCTCAGCTACTTATTATGTCCAAATTTCTTGATAAACTGAAATTTTTCCTTCTTATCTGATTTATTTTTAAATTGCACAGTAAAATCACTTAATTGTAAGTAAATGCATTTTGTGACACAATTATCAGCTGCTTTGTGGTTTTGTGGTGCTACTTTAAAATGCTGCACTAAAGTGAATTTATGTTTGATATATGTGTAGTATGATGGACTCTGAACTGATCATTTTTGAAGGCTTATGCCAAAAGGTGTTGAGAGATTTTTGTCCATAGTCATGTTACAATAAAAGCTTCTTTAAATTGGACACAATTTTCTTAGAGAGCATAACACGCTTGAAGGGGAGAACACTAACCACCAGTTCAGCTACATCAGCTAGCAGACTTCTGCGCTGGCTAGCATTACATTGAATGATGGAGGAGAAAGAGGATCATCCAACCCACCCAAAAGAGCGAAGCCTGTTGTTCTCACTTTGGCTCACTGTCACAGATAGCTGCTGCAACACCAGCGAACTCCCAGTGAACAGACTGACTTTTTTAGATTTTTGGTGTTTCTGTTTAAACTATTCTATAGTAAAGGAATTCTCTTATTTGCTGCCTCAGTTTTTCAAGTAGATCTTATATGAACATTTATCTCTAAGCTTGGAGTAGATTTAATAATATGCATTAATATGTTTTGGCAATAGCCCTGGATGTTTTCATTTTCCCCTTGAAAAGAGTTAAATAGATATTTAGAGTGCTTGTTAACTTTAGAAAATGTACCTCAGTGCCGTTCATAATGTCTGTTACTGTGGCTAAATAGAGCAATGTAGCCTTAATAAAGAACTGGAAGTGGAAGGGGTTTAATATAGCTGAAAACAGTCCGTTAACAGTCCATCTTTCAGATCGAATTAGATCATCTTTGTTGAAAGTGTAAGAAATCCTTCCCATATCAAGGATTATGAACAATATTTCAAGTCCTTATCTGCAGTTGCCATTTGAATATTAGTATATGACATTGTAGTTGTATTGATACAATTTTAACAACTCCAGTCTAGTCCAATAACTGTATCACATCTATCGTTGTTGTTCCAGAATTCATAGCTGGTATTTCTCTCTCTCACACACTCTCCTCAGGCCACAGAGGAAAAAGAGGAAATGGAGGAGCTGCAGGCCTACAATCGACGTCTCCTTCACAACATCCTCCCTAAAGATGTTGCTGCTCACTTCCTAGCACGAGAGCGAAGGAATGATGAGCTCTACTATCAGTCCTGTGAGTGCGTGGCCGTCATGTTCGCCTCCATCAGCAATTTCTCAGAGTTTTACGTCGAGCTGGAAGCCAACAACGAGGGAGTGGAGTGCCTGAGACTTCTCAACGAAATCATTGCAGACTTCGATGAGGTAGAGCACTTAGTTCTAGGGGCAGAGTTTCTTATTCCCAACCCTAATATTTTATTTTATTTTTTTTTGCTAGACTGTACGCACAACCTTTCCTTTTGCTTGTCTTTCTCAGATAATCAGTGAAGATCAGTTTCGTCAGTTAGAGAAAATCAAGACCATTGGAAGTACCTACATGGCTGCCTCTGGCCTGAACGACTCCACCTATGATAAGGCCGGACGCTCACATATTCGCGCTCTGGCAGACTATGCCATGCGCCTCATGGACCAAATGAAGTACATCAACGAGCACTCCTTTAACAACTTCAAAATGAAGATTGGTAAGGGTGTTATCTATGCAGCATACATACCAACAAGCCACTTCATTAGATTCGCCTTGTATCTTCTCTCATTGTCCATTTTATCAGCTCCACTTTTTATACAGGTGCACTTTGTAGTTTACAGTTACAGACAATAGTCCATCATTTTCTCTGCATTGTTTGTTAGCTCCCTTTACCTCATATATTAATGTTCAGGACCCCAACAGTACAACCAGTGAGCAGGTACTAATTGGATGGTAGATCATTTACAGCTCAGCAGTGACACTGACATGGATGTGTGTGTGTGCGCGAGTGTGCACGCTTATGTGCTGCACAGAGTAGATCACACACAGGGTTTTTAACAGCTCAGTGCCACTGCTGGGCTAACAATAGTCCACTAACTAAAGATATCCAGCCAACAGTGCCCACAAACTGTGCAGCATCAGGTAACTATCAGCAACTAACCCTAACTTTACGTCTGCAAGGTGGACCAACAGGTTACATGTGTGTGAGAAAGCAGACAGAAAAGGACAGTGTTTAAAAACTCCAGCTACACTGCTGTGTCCTGCATGCTCACTGTCATGCAGCAAGTAATGTAAGTGGATCTGATCAAATGAACGCGTGCAGATACATGGTTGGTGTTCCTTGATTAACTCTTGTGCAAAATTAACAGGCAGCCCCCTGCATGCCTAAATCATGCCTTGCCTCATACCACAAGTAGTAAAGACTTGCTAATGTGGTTTCTGACACTGTTTGACATTATGTATAACCATATAAATGTAAACTATGGGTTGGTTTCCCAGACAGGGTTTAAGCCTAGTCTTGGACTACCCTTTCCTTATCAATGGAAAATCTCTATTCACAGCACTACGTAATCCAGGACTAGGCTTAATCCCTGTCCAGGAAACCGACCCTGTATGTCCAGAAGTGTCTGGACAGCCCTTTTAATTAATCAGTTTAGCTACTGGTAGGCTCACTCCCTAATACCTTTGATTTCAGAGGAAACCTTGAATGAGCATAAAATCTACAAACCTTAGGGCATAGAACGTACACTGCATAGCAGAATCTAATAGTGGACAAGCCAGAATTCTGTGCATTGTCAGTTGTCAGAGAAACTGTACATTTGTCAGTTTTTCACTAGACTATCACTTAAATTTAACTTTTTTCTGATAGTTTTTAATTTAAAAAAAGCTTTTTGTGATTTGAGCTTGTGAGTTTTGCTCCTACAGGTCTCAACATGGGTCCAGTAGTGGCTGGAGTTATCGGTGCTCGTAAACCTCAGTATGACATCTGGGGCAACACTGTAAACGTAGCTAGTCGCATGGACAGCACTGGAGTCCCTGAAAGAATACAGGTGAGTTCATCACAAATAACTCACAAAGCCAGCTTTGTAAGAGCAAAATATTTCCGTAACTTGTACATTTGAGGTGATTTTGGACAAAAGCCTATGTTTTATATAATGATCTCTTTTGTTTATTCTTATTATTTTACCAGGTTACAACTGACCTCTACCAAGTCCTCAACTCCTACAACTACTCACTGGAATGCCGTGGAGTTGTCAAAGTCAAGGGCAAAGGGGAAATGATGACCTACTTCCTAAATGGTGGACCCAGCAGCAGTTAACATCCACTGTGTCTTGCATTCACTGCACTAATGACAGTAGGAGGTGGCTTGACAGGTGGAGGAGATGGAAGGGACTTGGCATTGCGGTCTCTGACCTATAAGAACTGCTAATGAATTGTTTAGGGATGGCCCATGCCTAGTCCTGCAGCATTTTGGCCTTTCTACATAACTGAGGCCTCTGATGGCCTAAATGGAGGAAACCTCGCACCTTTCATTGAGTTGCAGAGAAACTTGTTCAGGAGCTCTGCTTACAGAAAGAAGGCCATCTAAAGAGACCAAAGAAATTCAAAGGAATCACACACATGCAAGGCAGTTTTCCTATTCCTACTTTTCTCCGATGTGCAGGAGGACGGATGCATTGCTGTGATCCTGAACTGAGGCCGTTGCTCCAAACGAGAAGGGCAATACACGTGCATTCCTCAGGCTGACTAACAAGCCCAGGTGGCTCCAAAACAGAACATGTGATGTCACTGAGGTATACAAGAGAAACAGATGTTTAATGTGTATCTGATACATCTGTGTATGTGAAGCAGTGTATGTTTATACAGTTCTGTTGTCTTCAAACACTGTTGAGCTAGATATGGGTAGACCTACTAATGTGGCCATGAATGGCACAGCAAAGCTATACACACATATACACACACACACACACACACACACACACACACACACACACAAACAAACGTTTCCAGAACTTTGCTGGGTGACTGGTGGACACTGGAGAGGAATGAGAGGCTGCTTTGTTTTATGTGTGTGTGTGTCTACTGGGACTCTCCTGCCTCCACCGGCGTACATACACAGAAAAGTGGTTATCGCTCATGAAAATGTACACCCACCCACTACACTGAAGACACTTTGAAGGATAGAGAGCATCAAAGCCTGGCTTTATTTTGTATTTTTGACATTTTGTATTTTGTCTCAAAAAAACAAACCTGATTGAAACTATTTTAGATTCTATATTTTGTACATTAATATATTAGAGCGATGTCTATGAACACCAACGTGTATTCGGATGTATATATCTGAGAGAAATGTGCAACAGTCCTGCGTATTTTAATGGGGTCATTTTTTAATAGCTGTAAATTCTGTCACCCTTGTGGTTTTGCTTGTGCTGACACGGCAACTGCACACATTTGAAGACCACGAAACCAATCTCAAAGATTAGGAAAGGAATATGATCTTGATCTAAACGCGTCATTGTGTTTTGATCTAAACAAGTGTGTTGTGTTTTGTAGGATAAAAATGAATTGCAGGAGCACAGCCACTGTTTTTTAAAGCGTCTTACAGATAAGAAACAAATGAAGGCCTGCAATCAGCACAGATCCTCACGGCTTTTAGCCTTGCGCTAAAGCTACACTCCATGAGAGGAGTTACTATCCTGAAGGGGTTTGTTTTACAGATGCCACGCCCCTCTGCCATTTTTGCACTGCACCTCTGCCTTCCTTAGCCCAACACCCCTCCTCCCCCTTTCCAGCTCAATCAGATGGTACGACCCAATGAATGTTCATTTTCTCCAATCGAGGCCTTCATAAGTAATGAATGCTGAGTGACCACTAAATATCAGTGCCATTCTCGTCAGTGGAATCCATAAGGTGATGTGACATGTTCAGTCACGGCTTCACCTGTTTCAGTGAAATGGTTCTCCAGTGTAAATATTGCCAAGTACAGGTAGACACTCATCAGATCATGTTTCTCGTTTTTACGCTCCATCAGGATTACAGAAGGTGAATGAAGATGCTGGTTGATGGTGATAAAAATAATGATCTCTGTCCAAGAGGTGTCTGTTACAGTGTGAGATTAGGGCCTTTTTACTGGGAAGAACTTCATATAATATAGCAGAGCTAGGAATTGTTCCAGAGGTGAAGATACAATACTGTCACGATATTCGGGCCACAATATTATTACGATTCTTCGACTTGGAAACAGTGCAGTCTTCACAGCTTATGCTGTAATGCAAGAGCAGAATGAGGTCCTTCACCATCTTGTGGACTTTAGAAGCAATCAGAGTAGACTTGTGCACCAAAATAAAAGTATATAACATTCTAAAATTACCTTTTAAAAAAATTTGTCAATACTTGGTGCTGCTGTATCGAAATTATATTGTGCCGAAAAATATTGCAATTATGCCCTGTAAAAAATTTTTTCAGCCTCTGTAATATAGTAATAGATTATTTTTCCCTTTCTTTTGTCCTTGACAGATTGGACCCAGTTGGGCTTCCAAAAGCAGTTTAGTCTCTTTGCTTTGAGGGAAGAAAACAGTGCCATATCTTTTTACTTTGACTTTGTCCGACATGAGAAGCAACAGTAATGTCACTCTAATGTTTTGGTATTTTACGTTTTCATAGTCTGTATGTAGTCTGGGGCCTTTTGATTCTCATTTCAGGTGCCATAGTTTTCTCCGTTCAGCTCGAACTGAATGGTCATTGTGACCGCTACAAGGAATCCTACAGCGGTGGGTTGAAGCTCAAACTATATGTAATCTGCATCCCTTTTCCTTCGATGTCCAGGTTCTGAAGCTGTATGTCTGTGTACAAAAGTGAGAGTGTGCTTTTTTTTTTTCACAGTGGCACCTTCAGTGCAAGACCTTGTCGAACTGCAAATTTCACAGAGCTAATTCAGGAGTTGTTTTTCCTTATCTGCCATGTCAAAAACATTATACCCTTTTTTACATTCAAATAAATCACTTCAATGCTTAAGTGTTCCTCCAATTAATTAAGTAATCAATGCTTGTGTTAAGAAACACCAGTATTTGGTCCAGCTATGTTTTTGCATGAGATTAGCTTTGGTGTTGATGTTTTCCCTCAACATCCAATGGGTGGCAGCAGTGCACTTTCTTCGCTTCCATTCAGCCAGTTCAATTGATAATACAGTAACATGTAAGTCATATTGCAGCTTGTAAATGGTAAATATGCCAACTCCAACACGTAAAATATGATTTATGTGACGGCAAAAGCAACTGGAAATGTAAGAGGGAAGGTGCAGTTATCATTCGGAATGACCATTGCCCTTCTGAAGCGGTTGCAGACATATACGTTTGCAGTCTTTCTTTGGGGGGGCTGAAATTGGCTTTAAGACATTCAGTAGCACCTTGAATAAAATATAATGATACCTTAAACATCTGCGAAATATCCCTGTGAGTTGTTACAAGCAGAGAATGGTTTGATTGCTCTTGAAATTGACCGCTGCATGCATTCAGTCCGGTCAGCTGAGGCTGAATTGTGCCATTATAGAAACCTTTAAGGCTCATTCTTCACTGAAGAAAAGCGCTTTGTACTGGGAATGAAAAGAGCATCTCATTGACATTAAAATTGGCCCCAGCCTGATATTATAGGGCAAATTAGGTCTTTTGTCCAAGAGAGCTTGGCTGTTACACGGTTGTAGGATTTCAGTTTGTTCCAATGTCAGTTTGCTCAGGCAGTCGTCAAAAGGTCAGAGACAGGGATTCAATCAAACTCATATTCATAGTCGGACGGATGTTATTATATGGACAAGGGGTGGTTGACCTTAGATGGGTATTGTACAATTCAGGAGCTTGGTGCTCTCGGGCCTGAGGCCATGTATGCAGATTAAACTTCAAGGTCTTATTTGGAGGGTCTTACAAAAGTCTAGGTTTAAGGTTGCCAAGCAGCAGTGTGAAACTAGTTCACCTGTGATCATGGTAACACGAGGGGGGAAAAAATAACCTCAATTACGTGGGAGTCATCGAAACTACGCACGCACTGACGTTTTCCTACAGTTCTGCACAAATAAGTTCAGATGGGGCATGACCTGCTGCGCTGGTCCAGTAAGCATGACAAGAACAAACCGGGAACTTCATTAGTCTTGCTACTCTGAAAAATTATTTCTAATTTTTAGTGTTTTTTTTTTTTTTTTTTGAAGAGTGTAATTGAAAAGTAGCAGGAGTTCAAGTGCTGCTAAGAGCAACGAATTCAAAAAGTATTCGGCTCATTCTGAAGATCTATATGCCTCATACAGACACGACAAATTAAAGGAAAAATCTGCAATTAAAGGAAAAGTTGTATATTTGAAAACTGCAGTGTTTATAGTGTGGGACAGTTGGTGGTTAGGGAGTTGCTCCCTGCAATCAGAAGGTCATGAGTTTGAATCCCAGGACTGAAAGTAGCACCACTGAGGTACCCTTGAGCAAAGTACTGTTCCCACACTCTGCTCCCTGGGTGCTCCTTCAATTGGTGAATGGGTTAAATACAGAGAAAGAATTTCACACTGTGTGCTGTGGTGTGTGTTAACGTGTGAAAGTACCTTAATTAGTGCCAATTAACGACCCAGTCCAGCACATACATCTCCCTCCCCTCACCTTTCAGCTCTTCTTCCATCAGTGAATTCTGGCATCATTTTTCATTGATACTCCATTCTAAATATTGTAAGAATATTGAATCATAAAGTCAGTATTGTGAATCATGCACTGAGTGTATTGTTACACTTAGTGGTATATATAAAAATGCTGAGGTATATGATAAAGAGGCAAAGATTTTGGCTCAACTCGCAGAAATGAAAGGATCTGCAGCTCATGTCTTGGGGCCAGATAGCACAGCACACCTTCAGAGTTGACATGAACAAGTCATTATTTATTTACTAGTCAAAGAGCATCATCAGAGCATCAGACGATTTCTTCGAGTTGTTGGACATTTCTGCAATTAGAAGTAGAACTCTTTCAACGAAACAACTTTAATTTAGCTTTACAGTTAATCAAATGGTAAGATTTCACTGCACTAAAACTGTCAAGTAAATGACATCTGAATTTTATACCCCTACACATTGCTTTTCAAAAGATTCATTGTTCAAATTCTTTTTTTCTGGATATTGCATTAGAGGAACATAATCATTCAGCTGTTATCACTAGTACGTGCTTGAATTAAAGATGTGAGCAGTTGAAAAGCATACGGGATTTAACCATAAAAATGACAAACTGCATTATTAGAAAGTCAAACTGATCTTTACTGAAGGTCTCGCAGATTCCAAAAACACTGTTGGTCATCTTTCACACATTTCTTTTGCACAATACAGATGCAAAGACTAACACAATTATGAGACTATCCATTCATTCACTTGTCAAGAGTTTTGCTTGCCGGCACACACCAGCGGAGGCTTAGCAAAGTGAGGCAGCCGAAAGCATCGGGTGGTAAACAGTCTGTATGTCAGTCTATATATCAGCAGGCCATGAAAAGAACTGCAGGCAGCGTATGGACTACTGAGACAGCCGCTGAAGAACAGATCTTGCTCAGGTGTGCCACCATGTCTGAACGTCCTTTAAGGGTATGAATGACTAATGACAGCAGCTTTGAAGTATACAGAATATGAGACTGAAGCTTGGGATGTCTGTGTGTGTATGAATGAATAACATACAAAGAAACTAAAATGGTCTCGGGGTGGGAGGGTGTGTGTGTGTTGGCTTTAACAATCAGATCTAATTACAATGTTATAAAATGCACTGATGCATCAATTAAAAAAATATAAATGCCTACTATTGAAATTTCGCAGTACTATATGCAAATCTATGCGCTTGCAAAATTAACCAAAAAAAAGCACATATTTTAAGATAGGTGGAGCAGTTAGCTAATTAAGTGTAAAGCCTCCTACTGTCCGACCACAGCCCCTGCGCTGTCAATATCCACCCCTATACCGAGTCTATCTGAAAGAGGACACTTCTTATTCAAAACATGCAATGAAACACTCAAACCACTGTCATTCAGCGACCTGGGTTTTGCTCCAAGTCCTTAGCTGTGAGGGAGACTGCAGTTATAGATGTTGGTGAGGGAGGCTGTGTGCGTTTCACTGGTCTCTGAGCAGGTTAGGTGTATTTTCAGACGTTGTAGTCCGGCGCTTTACCCTGCGGCTGCCTCAGGCGGATCTGCAGAGTGATGAAGGCCCCGACTGTCACATGGAAGAGGATCTGCCACACGTTGCGCAGTTCATATAGATACATGTTGCACAGGCAGATCAGAGCAAATGCCAGAAATGACTTGATATTCCTCCAAACTGAGAAGTACGCAAATAAGTAACACTGCACAAAGAGAAGAGAGACATAAATGTAGCAGGATTACTTTGTACTTTTGCATAGATTACATGCAAGTTTCAATATTTTATTTCCCAGTACGTCAAAGTCAGCAAATATACAGTTATTAAAATCTACACACCTGTGTTCTACTTTCATCCCAGCCAATTCACAACACAACAGAGCTCCTTCCCTTATTATACAACAGCACAATCAGCATAGGACCAAGGCCAGCACACGTTCTGGATAGAAGTGCCTGTCACCATATCTTTTCAAAGTATCGACCGTGCAGCATTGACGAGTACCTCAGTGTCCTTGCAGAACAATGCTACACAATCAATTCTGCCACAAGCACACGGTGGGGTAGGCTGCAGTGTTGGGAGGAATGAGATTGTAAAAAACCTTATCAGCCACTGAGAACAGGGCCAAGTGCATCTTGAGGAGCCCCAAACCTTTAAATGCAAACACCTGTGAGCCACTACTAAACACCATGAGGCTAGTGGTACTGCTAGGGGGCAACTGGTCGTCTTTTTTCCCCTCGCAAATGTTTGTTAAAACACACAGATTTTGAACAAATTTCATTTAAAAATATCACAAAAATAAAACTGACTTAAGACACCCTCGTTAACTGTTTGGGGAAATAAGTGACCAGTGTAACCAGTAATTTGTAGTGCTATACAACAACTTCATATTTCACAAAATCTCTCTCTTCCTAATTTTCCCAGCATGAACAAATGGTTACATACAGATATTTTTCTGATACTTATAAAAGGGTGCTGTCGAGGAAAAGTTTATTCCTCCAAGATATAATGAAAATATACCTGGAAAAGTAAAAAACAATACCTTAAAGCCCAACTGAGTCATCTTAAATGAGCTTTAAACGTGCACTACAATTAGGGGCTTTCATAACAGCCATCCATGGTCACCTACGTAAATATATAAAATTGCAACATATCATACAATTACATGACAAACTGAAGGTACTGAAAACTATCGTGTCAAATCTCTCTGATGGCCACCTGATTCTAGTCCTGTATCACTGATGTTCCTAACCCTTTTCCCCAAGACTGAGCAAAAACAGCTCTTCTCTCCTCTACACTGATGGAAATGGAGACTGACAGGCAGGCAGTAAGTCACTTGAGTGCCTGACATACGGCTCTCTCTTACCTGATAAAGACAGGCTGCTGTACCGAGGAAAAAGGCAATTACGTAATTAAAGTCTTCATCCTCATTCTGCGGATAGAGCAGAAATACAAGAGTCAGGGTGCTGCATTAAGAAATTATGCTGCATGGACAAATTATACCAGGAAATCCTGTGCTAAATGGTTAGATGCATTAAGCTGCTGTAAATAGCTGGAAGTACATAAGAGCTGGATCATCAACTGCAATGCGCAACTGTTTTAACATAGCAACGAGAAGCACTACATACATCCTACATGAGCTGCAGTTATACTATAGCTTAACAGTTGTTTTAAGAATGTAAATTGTAATAAAAGTATAAAAACAACGTAAAACTTGCTGACAACATCCATGAATATATTCATTTGCTATCTTTGGTGAAACCCATTTTGTTACGAATGAAAAATCAGATTCCTACACATACATACTCCTTTAACAGTGTTTCCTGCGGATCAAGAAGTGTGGTGTGGGAGCAATGGGGAAAGGGGGTGTTTTGTTAGGGGGTGGGCAGGGAAAGGGGGGGAGGCACCACATCACCAGTGGAAACACTCCAGTATAATGGCCTAAAGCTAAATGAGTTCTTAATAAGTTTACCTGCAGAATACTCTCTATGGCATGGACTCCTCGCAGCAAATTGAGCGCACTGCACAAAACACTTAGGACACATGCCACGATGCCTGACAAGGTGACAGGCTCCAGCACTTGATTAGGAGCTGCAGGGTCAAAACAAACATCCCAAATCAAGAACAACAATGTATTAATATGACATGATGACATTTCCTGACATTAACCAAACAGAATGAACTTTTTTTTCCCCCAGATGCTATTTTGACAGTGAGCACATCTAAATCTGAAACTGAACCACGAAGCGGTGAAATGTTTTTACTTTTTAGTTACAGATCAATTCAAATGTAGGGCAATAATGTAGTGAATGTAGTGAAAAACTACTTTCTTAAAACGTATGTTCTCAACGTAGTATTTCATTATATGTACCTGTTTTATTCGCTTTTACTGTTTTAAGAATTCATTATTACATGTCATTGCATTTCCATGTGAAACCATCTGAATTCTCCGTATAGTTTATGCATCCTTATGGTTTATAGAAGTATAATAATTCAGTTTCCAACAGGGATCTACAGATCATAAACACCACATGAGTCACCACTCACATCTACCAGCCTAAAGTTTTTCCAGCTGGGGGTTATAAGGCCATAAGAAATATCCATGCACCCCACAATATCATGATTTCCTTTTTTTTTTTTTTTAAATCATCTCATTTTCTGAGACAATGTAAGCTAAAGACTGCATCTAAAACTGCAGATGCCTGTGTTTGCATGTTTCAGTTTTAATCTGCTGCTTTTTAATATGTGCTGGTCAATGCAGGAGAGCAAAAAAACCCCAAACTGCTTACATTAACTATTTCATCATTTAAAGTATTTATTTAAATGTTAGAAGTTGAGATTTAAAGTAGTTAATCTCTTGCTTTTTGGTCTAAAATCATTTTCCTACAGCCAAAGAGTGAAAAAACTAACTGAAAATATTTACATGGCTAAAATATTTCCGGCACATCCCTACTAATACTTAAAACAATAGGCAGCCTGTTAGCATCCTGCAACATCAGCCATGTTCCTAAGAATATTATGAAGCGAGTAAAAGAGTGGCAGTCAGTACCTATGCCTTTATATTTGGAGGTGGTGCTGTGAGAGAAGCCATTGATGGAGTTCAGGTCCTCAGGAGAGAGCTGGTACGGAGGCCGCAGCTTAATCTCCGTCTGCATATCGGCCAGATTGATCTTAGTGGAGAGGGAACGCGGGCTGTTGTAGCGCTGCTTGGTCTTCTGAATGAAGTTGTCTATCAGCAAATCAAATCAAAAAAGTCAACAAAACAAAAGCAACAAAAAAATGATGCAACAGTGTCTATGAATAACGGTAAAATTATCTGCTGTTGTCTTTAAATAAAATGTTTCACCTTTAATTCCCACCAACAGCACATGTAGAATTTTTATGGTAGCAAATCTTCAAAACCACAGTGTTTGGACACCTGACTACAATACCACCACCATAAGCAAGGCAATGGCGATTTTAATCAAATAAGAAGCCAATTTTAAAGGGTGGGGGACAGTGAGGTTGCTGTAATGTGGGACAAGTGTTCTCATTATGTGTCAGATCTATTCTCAAGCAGCATGCTGAAATCAGTGTCTAAAAAAAGGCTCAATGACTCAAACACCTACTGAGCTGGAAAAAATACCCTCTGCTAAAAACTACTGGGGCTGTAGTCACCTGCATTTCATCAGGGCTTGGAACAAGCCTACAACATGCATACACTTGCATTCTGCATACACTTAATTGTATTTTAGAGTCACAGTCACCTAGTCCATGAGATCAAGTGAACAGGAATCCCTGCTTAATGATTTTCTTCCTATCAATTCATCGTGAAAACAAAACATTTGTTTGTAGTAAAATGCCATTCTTGGAGCGAAAACTGTTCAACTTACTGAAAGCAGCTTCAGTTCACATCCTGAATTCAGTTTATACCTTCTCAAAACAGACATACAGCTAAAGAAACACTGTATATTTTACTGTAATGTGACATTTTACTGGGCTTTTTAAATAATGTGTGCTAGATTGTTTCAGCAACCGGCTTCTCCTTTCCAGGGGTCTAGATTATGGATGACAGCGTGAAAGATAAGACTGGTAGTATTCTTGAAAATCAAAGTGCAAGCTGCTATTCCTCGGCTGCATTCAAAGCATTCATAAGAATGGAACAGGACTTTAGTCGAGCTTTTAAAATACAACTAAATACTTTGGCGAGAAAAAATAGAATTTAGGTGTTCAGCTGTCCTGTGGTGATGTCGTGACTAGCTACAAGTCATGTAGGAAACACACAATAGGTAAAGCTAGACAAACATTGTGGGGAAAAAGGCACCTGGAGTGGGATCGTATTCACAATAGGTAATTCATGGCTTTCAATTTTTGTGTAGAATCCCAGATATGTGCTGTCAAAAAGCACTTCTGTGACGTTTTCTAAGCATTTCTTCTAAGGGCTCTGCATAGAACTCACCAAACTCAATGAAGGAGTATGGCCTGACAGCACTATTAATGCGTTTGGTATCGTATGTGACGATGAACTCCCTCTGCAGCTCATCCAGGAAACAGAACGCCAAGACATTGGGATAGCTTTCAGTGCATACCATCAAGTAGCCCACTCCTAGAGAACTTGTGAAACTGAGGAATAAACACAGCATTAAATATTTTACCAAAAAACGGCATTATCTTCTACTTCTCAACCTACAGCAAAACATTGCAAATAAGCCCAGGTATCATGACACTGAAAACGTTTTTTTTTTTTGGGGGCAACATGCTGCTACTTCACAATTCCAGTGGGTGAGAGACATTGAACAAAGTCACAAAAACTTGCCAAAGTTTCCCCACAACTCTAAACAAGCAAAGGGTTCATATCCACTCTTTTTGGAAACACACCCCACCATACCAATCTATTCATCAATAACTCACGCTGCTACAATTACTTTCCTTTTAAGCGTAGGCTGCTTGTCAGCCTCACAGGAAATGTGGGAGAACTTGTCACTGCATCTCTCTACATTAAGGTCTCCTCTGAGAGATTAAACAATTCCATGACTCACAACCCCTGAAGGAGGGAAAGGAGGAGAGGGGGCAGTCAACTCGTTTGTGCCTGCTTATGAAGTTTGGGGTGATGAATAGCACCCGCCAATCTTCAAAACGTCTGCCCTCAAGGCCCTCAGAAGAGTCATACATCTGTGTTAGCCTCTGCTGAAAGAGGACTTTAAATCTTGCACAGGATTAGTCGCCAATTTAAATGATGCACCACCACTCCACCATGCTCCCTCTTTGTTTTCTTTTTTGACTGAGCCACTTTGGAACCCAGACAAGGATGACAGAGAAAGCTTCTTATTGCTTTCCATTAATGCCACTTACAAAGATATTTAGGTCTGCGTGTTTTTACAATGAAAGAATGAGACAAATGTCCTTTTATCCAATAATAAAGCAATCCTGCAATTACTGGAAGCAAGAAGTTGCATGAAAGAAGACAGGTTTAATTGACCATAGCTCATAACAGCTCTGGTGACATTCCAAAATACATTTAAACTAGAGGGCACATCTGTATAAATGGATATCAGTGTTGGGACAATGTAGTTAGAAATGCTGGATTGGATATAAGAGGGAAACAAACAAACAAACAAAAAAATCTAATCTAGCGTTAAGTGGCGCACACTTTCACTGTGTCTTCTTGTTAGCTGTGGATTTCTGTTTCAGTAGTGTGCGCATGATAACCTACTTTTACCTGATCATTTTAAGCGAGGGGCTACAACTAACAGCTTATTTTGAAACTAAGTATCTTATAAAGAGGAAATATCAGATCAATATTGATACTGGCTAGTACTCATTGTTTCAGTGTTAGTATCAGAAAAGGCAAAATGGCATAATGCCATTTAGAATGCATGTACAATTTACAATCTGAAGCAGAAACAAAGCTGAAAAACATTTGTGTTAAACAATGCTAACTTTCCAAGAGGTCTTGTATCTGTCTTTTCAACAAAACGCTGCTGATGACTAAAGGGGCTTTAAATTTCACTGTCAAGGTCCTGTTGCTTAGCAGAGCAACAAATAAACAAAGAACAGGTTTCTCTTTATTACAGCACAACATCTCCATAACCAGTGCTCAATCACTTTAGTGTTTATAATTTAAGAGCTTATGAAGCCTCTAAAACTTGACAAACAACAAACTTTGAAATGTATTCTACAACCGTAGCTTTCACAAAAAAAAAAAAAAAAAAGGACAAATACAAATGTGTGTTTAGATGCACAGAAAGACCTCATTCATAACAAACACGTACTTGACATTGTATTGGCCAGTCTTGAGAGAGCAGCGGTCAGGGAACTGGCTGAGTTTTTTGGACAATCCCTTCAGGTGCTTCTTGGTCTCCTGCAGTCCTTTGTCCTGCTCATAATCGGTGGAGGCAGAGAGAGGCAGGCCATCCCTCACCCGCACCACTGAGGCAAACAGGACCATAGACATCTTACTGCAAAAACCTGTGAGTGTAGGGGAGCATACCATGAACACTGAATATTTCAAACGCATTATAAAGGGCTGATACTATCAATTAAATTAATTATCAGGTAGACTACCATTTTATTTACATAATTAATCAAATAATTTAATTTAACACACACAGAGCACAACAGTAACCATCTAAGAGTAACTGTTTCCTTTGCCTGTGCCTAAAGCATTTCTACACATCTTTAGCATATAATCGTTATAGTGCAGAGTTTAGAAGAACTTAGATGAAAGTGCAACAATCTTAAAATGACCTGTACCTGAATTCACCAACCATGCTTTAAACTAAGTTGTCAATCTAATTGTATAAGTAGAATAAGTAGACATCCAGAATTTCCATAGCACAAAAGCGGCAAGTTTTTATAGAACTATTTTGAGCAGTTTTAAGTGATTTACTTTGTCATTAAACTATTTCAACAAATTTTTGGTCATCTACCGACTGCTTTCGCTTGTTTGTTTCTCTGTTGGAGCCTCGTTAGCACAGTAGGTGCCGTACCGGTCTCATAACCTGAAGGTCATGAGTTCTAACCTCTCATCGGGCAGGCACTGCTTTTGGGGCAGCTGGTGGCCTGGTGATTAGGGAGCTGACCCAGCAAGAAGGTGTGGGTTTGAATCCCAGGACTGGTAGTGACACCACTGAGGTACCCTTGAGCAAGGTACTGTCCTCACACACTGCTCTCCATGTGCTGTGATTCAAACCCACAGCCATCTGATTGCAGGGGCAACTGCCTTAGCAGTAGTCCACCAGCTGTACGTAATTTGTTGTTTAAATCGTTAATAAAGTGTTTAAAAAGTGCGGAAACTTTATGAATGTCCCTCCTATATCAGCTTTGATACTGGAGTCTTGAATCAAAAAGATAATGAGTGTTTTGACCTGCATTTAGAAATGACTGGAAAAGCACATGCTGGGTATTTGATCAGTATGAGATGGCTAGGGGCAGCAGGTGGCCTGGTGGCAAGGTACCGTCCCCACACATGTTCCTGCCTGCCCGCTGCTTCACTTGGTGATAAATGCAGAGAATTTCGTGCAGTGCTCTGTTGTGTTCGTGTGTGACAAATAAACACTTTAACTTAAAGAAAACACGTGTCAGGACCGTGGACAGTACCTTCTGCTGGTCTCGCGAGAACTCCAGGAACAGAAAGCATATAAGCTGTCTTGGCTGAGGGCGTATTCACTTCTTTGTTTACATTGTTTCAACACATATAATTCGCATGACAGCTGTTTAGAAAACTAAAGTAAGAGATTTCGGACAAACTCTACAACCCAGACTACGTATGACAGTATGAATAAACGACTTACCTGCATGTATGAACCCTGCGGTCACTGTATAAAGATACGTTAGCTATGTGGCTAATTTGCTAAACAGCTAGACGAGCCTTGATCATGGACAGTTTTTCATAACGTCGTCTGCTTAAATCAGTATCTCCCTTCTACACGACTGCTTAAATCAGTATCTCCCTTCTACACGAATACAGCGTTGGACAACCCGTAGCAGTGTAGCAAGTAGCTAATTAGCCTGCTAACAGCATGTATCCTGGCAACTGCAGCAGTAAAATCAAACAGGCCCTTCTGAGATATCACAGTTATTTTTTAGTGTTTTTTATACAAAACGTATCTTATCTAGAGCCCATGACCTTTGTTCAGCAGGTTTTCTGAAGCAGGACAGTCCAGCTCAGACTGGAAACACCTGAGTCTTGCTTTCAACAGGACGAGCAGAAGGGAGGCTCACCTGTGCAGTAGCATGTCCTGCATGAAGGAGACTCAGTTTTGCACTCTGATTTGTGTGAGTCCAGAAAGAAGCATCGTTTTTTCCTCTTATTTGTGTCTGTCTGCTACTCTGAAGAAGGATGGAGCCATGGAAGCACGCTGACGTGGCTAAGCGACTTGCATTGTGGGTAAGAGGAGGAGTGTGTGTGTAAATGTGTTAGTGTGTATGTAGATGTGTGTGTGTGTGTGTGTGTGTGTGTGTGTGTGTGTGTGTGTGTGTGTGTGTGTGTGTTTGTGTTAGAGT
>JBBJLS010000002.1:10331016-10362048 GCA_037577275.1 Bryconaethiops microstoma
TGTGTGTGTTAGTGTGTAAGTGCATTTTAGTGTGTGTAAGTAAGTAAAAGTGTGTGTGTTTGTGTTAGTGTATGTAAGCGTAAGTGTGTGTGTTAGTATTAGTGTGTGATAAATATGTGTGTACGTTAGTATATATGTGTGTGTGTGTTAGAGTATGTAAGCCTTAGTGTGTGTGTGTGTGATAAATATAAGTGTGTGTTAGTGTGTATAAGTGTGTGTGTAAGTATAAGTGATAAGTATAAGTGTGTTAGTCTCTGTGTATGTGTACATTTGTGTGTGTGTATGTGTGTGTTAGAGTATGTAAGCATTACTGTGTGTGTGTGTTAGTGTGTAAGTGCATTTTAGTGTGTGTAAGTAAGTAAAAGTGTGTGTGATAAATATGTGTGTATGTGCTTGTGTGTTAGCATGTGCAAGTTTAAATGTGTTAGTATGTGTGTGAGTATGTGTCTGTGTGTTAGTGTATAAGTGTAAGAATGTGTTTGTGTGTTATTGTGTGTGTTTGTGTGTGTAAATGTCAGCGTGTGTATGTTAGTGTGTGTGTGTAAGTGTGTTAGTGTGTACGTGTAAGAATGTGTGATTGTGTTAGTGTATGTAAGCATAAGTGTGTGTGTGTGTTAGAGTATGTAAGCATTAGTGTGTGTGTGTGATAAATATATGTGTGTGTGTGTGCTTGTGCTTGTGTGTTAGTGTGTGCAAGTATAAGTGTGTTAGTGTGTGTGTAAGTTTGTGTGTTTGTGTGTGTTTGTTTGTGTTAGTGTATGTAAGCATAAGTGTGTGTGTGTGTGTGTGTGTAAGTATTAGTGTGTGATAAATGTGTGTGTGTGTGTGTGTACGTTAGTATGTGTGTGTGTTAGAGTGTGTAAGCCTTAGTGTGTGTGTGTGTGTGATAAATATAAGTGTGTTTTAGTGTGTATAAGTGTGTGTATAAGTAAGTGATAAGTATAAGTGTGTTAGTCTGTGTGTATGTGTACGTTTGTGTGTGTGTGTGTGTGGTGTATGTGAGCGTATGTGTGATAAATGTGTGTGTGTGTGTACGTTAGTATGTGTGTGTGTGTGTGCGTGCGTGTGTGCTAGTGTATATAAGTGTGTGTGTGTTTAAGTATAAGGGAGTGATAAGTATAAGCGTGTGTTAGTTTGTGTGTATTTGTATGTTTGTGTGTGTGTTAGTATGTAAGCGTTAGTGTGTGTGTGTGTGTGTTAGTGTATGTAAGCGTATTTTAGTGTGTAAGTAAAAGTGTGTGTGATAAATGTGTGTGTGTGTGTGCATGTTTGTTAGTGTGTGCAAGTATAAGTGTGTTAGTGTGTAAGTATGTGTCTCTGTGTCTGTGTGTAAGTGTAAGAATGTGTGTATGTGTGTCATTGTTGTGTTAGTGTGTAAATGTCAGCGTGTGTATGTTAGTGTGTTTGTGTTTGTATGTGTGTGTGTAAGTATAAGTGTGTTAGTGTGTGTAAGTGTAAGAATGTGTGTGTGTGTGTGAGTGTGTGTGCGCGTGCGCGCAGGAAAACCAGAGGCATGTAAGCAGAACAGGTCATAAAGGCTAGTCTTTTATATAACATGGGATGAGATGACATACTAATAATAATAGTAATGATAACAATTATAATATAAATTATAGAAAACATACATGTTATACAAGTTATAGGCTCTGAATAATAAACAATTTATTTAGTTACCACTAAAATTACTTTTGTAATTTTATCATATTAATTAGTTTTTGCCCATTTAGAAAGACTACAAGAATACAGCTGGTGGCCTGGTGATTAGGGAGTTACCCCTGTGATGAGAAGGTCATGGATTTAAATCCCAGGACAGCCAGTGGCACCACTGAGGTACCCTTGAGCAAGGCACTGTTCCCACACACTGCTCCCCTTGGTGAATGAGTAAAATGCAGAGGAGAGTTTCATGTTATTCACACCGTGTGCTGTGCTGTTGTGTTCACACATGACTAAAGGGGCCACTTTACTATAAAATGCTGAGCAAGCCCAGTTGACCAGTGAGATCAAGACACCAAATTAAAAGGGAAGGGTCAGGCAATGTAGATTAAATGTCTCATCATGGAATATTTTTATTCTGATAAAAAGTGAGAGGTCTCTTCCGGGATACATCCACAGGGTTTGAGGGTTTACCGAATGGTTTGATTGAAAATTAAGTGAATCATATGCCATGGCCTTTACTGTCACCAAATCTCAGCCCAGTTGAACACCTATGGGAGATTTTGTTTAATTTTGATCTCCTCTACCATCATCAAAACACTAGCTGAGGGTTGGCGGTGGCCTAGTGGGTAGGATACTTGCCTCTGGACCAAGCTGATGGCAGCATGTTTGATTACACTACCTTTGAAATTCAGTGGCTGCAGAAGTCCATGTAAGGCTGGCATAAATTTGATGAAAATCGAGGGAGGCTAGGGTTGTTAGCCTGTAAGTTTGTAAACCTTTTTAGAAGGTTCTATATTTCTGCAAACCCAAATGAACAACTCTGACAAAAATATTATACATAGTCATTTATTTTTTGAGGGAAGTCATCCAATATTACATCTATGTGAATGGCAAAAGCATGTGAACCTGTAAGATTAGAATTAGAGTCAGATGAGATTAGATTAGATGTTAAATTAGAGGTGGAGGTGTTTACAATCGGTAGAATGTTATTCAGGTGTGCGTGGGTGCACTGTTTTACTTAAAGAACAGGAATCTATCAAAGCTTAATCTTCACATTACACATTTGTGGAAGTGGATCATTTTAATTAATAAATAAATGACCAAGTGTAATATTTTCATCTCATTTGTTTAATTGGGTTCTACGTTTAGAACTTATCAGACGAAATTCTGTCATATTTATGCGGAAATGTGAAAAATTCTAAGGGGTTCCCCAACTTTTAAGCATTAGTTAAATGAAGTGTGTGTGTGTGTGTGTGTGTGTGTCTTCTGTTATCCAGTTTGTGTCCTTATGGCAAAGTTAGCTGGATTTCGATATTTGGTGTAATCAGTGGTGCCAAGTATCCTAATTAGATTCCCAGGCACTTGGGATTAAAAACACATTTCTACCAAGACACTTCACTGTGAAGATATGTTTTTTTTTGCATGACCTTGTCTCTGTTTACTCCAAACCAGCCCTGGTATTTGTTGCCAAAAGCTTAAATTTAATCTCAGCAGAACATATGACCTGGTTCCAATAAAACTTCCAGTGCTGTTTATCAAACTTAGTTATCTGTGGTTTAATGATAGTTGATGCTTTCTTCTGGGATTAATTCCAGATGGTTTACTTTAATGGTATCTTTTTGCAGTTTTGAAGATTCGGTGAGCGCAGAATGTAAACAACACCTGCAAATGTCCAACAGTGAACTTTTTATCTCTCAAACCTTTTTATCTAATCTGTGGGGGCAAAACACACATGTATGCTCTCCAGGCAAGTTCACCACAGAATTTGTCATTACTGTCCTAATAATGGAGTGTTTTTTTCATGCATGTATGCTAGGTATCTCTTTTTAAAACTATATTTTTGTATATATGTATATCATATGTACTGCATTTTCTAGAGTGAGGATAATGTTCTTGTGGCTGAATGCAGTCAAATCTTCACACCAATGTTCCAACATCTACTGTAAAGCTTTCTCAGACAAATAGAGGCTGTTACTGCAGCAAAGGGGATCAACTCTCTACCATTGCCATTGATTTCAGCAGCAACTCCTCTGAAAGGTTTTCTTAAAGAAGATGTTATCGCTCCTCAGTTATTGCTGGCTTTGTTCACCCAGACCTTGACTCACCACAAGATTTTGGAGTGTTTCTGTAGGAATTTGTGTCCATTTATTCTGTAGAGCATTTTTGAGGTCAGTCACTGATGTCGCATGAGAGGGCCTGACTAGCAATCTCTGTTGGATGGCATTGAGGTCAGGGCTCTGTGCAGGCTGGTCAAGTTCTTCCACAACAAACTCATTCAAGCATTTCTTTATGTACCTTTCTTTGTGCACAGGGTCACAGTAATGCTGGAATAGAAAATGACCTTCTCTAACTGTATCCACAAAGTTGGAAGCATGGTGTTGTCCAGCATGCTGTATGCTGAAGCATTAAGATTGCCCTTCACTGGAAATAAGGGGTGTAGCCCAAAACCTGAAAAACAGGTGTGTCCTGATACTTTTGTCCGTATTGTGTGTTTCTTTAAGTTAGATCAGACTGAGAGAAAGGGAGACAAGAAAATTTGTTGCTAGCTCAGTGCTTTTGTCTGTTTCACTTTGTTTTGTTTTGACCATGTTGGACTGAGCTGCACTGAGTTGGAAGACAGTTTAAAACAAATTGCACCCAGTTCTATGTTTCAGTAGTTAAGTAGTAAGTCATTAAGATCAGCATATTTTAATCTTCTTATCCAAAATCTGCTTTGCATTCTAGTGCTGCTAGATAAAAACTGAAGGTCGTTCTACTTGAAATTACCTCTTGGAACTGTCCACTTCAGGGCAGCATGTTTAATGCATTGAGTATTTCAGCCTGCAGTACAGAGGCAAACTCATGAATAGATGGCAGCAAAAAACTTGATTTTTGAAGAAGCAGAAGAAGAAGTACACTGATACTGTTGTTCATTGAAACAGGTTGACAGGAATTAAATGATCTATGGTTGAAGTACAGTCTGCTGAAGTATCACTTCCGTATTTAGCTTCAGACACACTGTAAGAACACTTTGAACTATGGCAATTAGAAGAAACAGGCATAAATATAAAAATCAATAAGAAGACTTCAATAAATGCACTATATTTCCATTCCTTCCATACTGTGTGTAGAGAAAAGAATCGTGCCCTTCAAAATATTCACATTTTGTTGCTTTTTAGCCCGAAATGAAGACAAAATATCCAGCTCTATTATAATATCCAAGTGAAAGATAGCAACAGTCCCAAAAATAAAACAAAACAGAATCACTGAGATGGATTAAGGATTACCCCTCTCTTAAAAATACATGTAAACTCAATCAGGTGTAACTAATTGCCTGCTCTATTGCACACCAAGCTAACTGACCTCCACCTGTGATTAACTGTAATCATTTTAAATAAGTTCAGCATAAAAACAACTATTCCTGGAGCATTCCAGAGTTTAGTAGTGCAACTGAAATCAAACAATCAACTATGGGTGGCAAGGCACTGTCAAAAGATGTCAGGGATACAGTTGTGGACAGGCACAAGACAGAAGATGATACAACAAAGCTCAAAGTCTTTATCAGTCACTAGGCACAGCAAAATCTCTAATTAAGAAGTTGAAAGTGTTTGGCATGACTAAGACCCTCCCTGGATCAGGGCATCCCTCCAAACTATATGGAAACATTTCAGAGAGGCTACCAAGAAGCCTATAGTCACTTTGCAGCAGTAACCAGAAATTATAGCAAAGAGTGGCTATTGTGTGCACATGACAACAATATCACAAGTACTCTACAAATGTGGCTTGTATGGGAGTAAGGAAGTTTAGATTCGATTGAGCTAAGCCAAAATGCACCATGAAAATTCTGAGGCCATTTGGGTAAAGGTAATATAAATCATCGTTCAAAAAACACCACTTAAAAGTAAAGCCTGGAGGTGGTAGCATCCTGTTGGGTGGGTGGGGGTTCCGGGGGCAGGGTTATTCTTTGCACTAGGGTCTGGGGTACTTGTCAAGATAGAAGGAAAAATGGGTGGGGTGAAATACTGTCTTGAAAAAAAATCAGCTGCCCTCTAAGCATGACCTGCCTCCAGCATGACAGTGACACAAAGCACACAGCAAATTGACCACACAGTGGCTAAAAGAGAAAAAGGTGAATGTCCTTGAGTGGCCTAGTCAGAGGCCAGACTTAGACCCTGTTAAAAATCTGTGGAATGACTTGAAGATTGCAGTCCACCAACTGTCATCATCCAATCTGACTGAGCTTGAACAGTTCAGTTAAGAATAGTGGGCAAATAGATGTGCAAAGCTGGTAGAGAAGTAACCCAGCAAACTCAAGGCAGTAATTAAAGTAAAAGGTGGTTCTACAAAGTACTGACACGGGGGAAGGAGCCTTTATCCATCTCAGTGATTGTTATGATGTATATTTTTCTAAACTGTTGCTATTACATCTTTATCTTGGATGTTACAAGTTGTATTGAGTAAATACAGCTGGAAAATTTGCTTTTTGTTTGTGTCTTCATTTCAGGGTGCAAAGCAAATGTGAATATTTTGTAGGGGTGATTCTTTTTCATATAATCATTGTAGATCGCTTATGGTCTGTTTAAGATCTGTATTGTTCTGCTGATTTTCAATAAGAAAAAGACTGAGAAGAAGATGAAGAAGGAAAAATACAGGCAATGTGGGCTTACTCACACAACATGACCCGCAAGGAAAGAGCAGAGCAGGGCAAGATGCAAAACCTAGCGCTTTCATTACAAAACTCAGTTCAATGCCAAAAACTATGATTTCACAATTTTATATGCTGGTGAAGAAAGCTGTGCAGTGCATATCTGTGGAACCAAGGGGGAAAGTTTGTACTGATCTTTTGTTAAGTGCTGTAAATCATTTTGACTGTTGCTTTCAGAGGAAGTGAGGAAAATCTTTATTTCTCCAGAACAGATTTTCTGGGTATATTTATGTCTTTGACTTCTCTCATTCTGAATCATTTGTTCCACTACCCTTGTTTATTGAATATTCCTCAGAGCAATTCATTTCTGAAGTCACAGGCAGAAAACTGAGAGTTGACCAAGCATCAAATAACAAAGTATAGAGGAAAATATCAGTAAACACTATGTGATTTGATCATTTTTGGTAGACAAACTGCTCCCAATTTGGCCAATCACATATGTACTCCTAAAAATAAATGTGCCTTAAAGGATTCTTTGGAGCAATGCAGTAGGAGAACACTTCTTGGTTCCATAAAGAACCTTTCAATGGATCATCTTGAAGGAGTTTTGTAAATGAGATAGCTGAAGAATATTTTTTTACATTTCACTTGACAATTCCAAAGTTTTATACCAGTTTTCCTGGAACCATACATATATGCATGTAAGCCAAGAACCTTAATTTAAGATTGAATCTCGTAGATTGTATCAAAAAGCATCAACTGGATTCAACTTACCGGACACATGTTTTTATTTTGTTGTTTTAAATGATCCAACACATATTAAAAAGATACTCCTATAGGTTTAAGAGTAATTGAAGACATTATCTGATGTGCTGTCATTCAATCGGCTGGATTCACATCTTAGAGCTTGAGGTCATAGAGACTCATTTTTCTAGCAGCCGTACCCAAGGACACAACCCAATCACTGGAAGTGAAAATAGTGTCTCTTAACCAGACCTAATTCTGCTCCAGACACACAATGAGACTTTGTCTTTCCAATTCCCATTCATTCCGACTTCTTTTCTCTGGCTGCCTCCTTTGCGCCCACAGTTTCAGCACAGAGGGGCGCACCCAACTGAGAGAGAATAACTGTCTCCTTCAGTGTCCTCCTTCAAGTAATTTTGATGGAGTAGGTACCTATGCTCACTCTCCAAGGCATTAATCAGCCACTCTCAGCACTCAGACATTATATGCATTTTACCAGCGGCACAATCAGTCAGAAGTGATTCATGCTTCAAGTTTTAAATGTGGCAAACTACTTTTGCTTCTTTCATGTGTTCTTTTCCCACTTACCAAGACTGGAGTTTGCTTGTTTTTGTTAATAACAATATAACAACACTTTTTCCTCACATACAAATATAAGAGTTTGCTTGTTTTCATTAAAAACAACATTTGCAAAAGCGACTTTTTTGTGGACAAATCAGAAAAAAGGGCCATCAGCCTTGACATGAAGAAAAGATGCTATTTTAGTTCTCGTGTTGCCCATCTGTCACTCCTGTATGTGAATAAATTTGACAGTTATTTAAATAGCCACAGAGATACATGGAAGGTACATGGAATCTAGATGCAGGCACTTATACAGAGCTTATTTGCCCACTGATAATGTATCCATGTCTAGTTCAAAGTATTTAATAAGATTTCAAGAAACAGTTGAGCTGAGACACTGCCCAGAAACAAGCATCAGTTCTGATACACAGAAAGGTAAACAATATAGTAGTAAAACAGTAAAGGTGAACAAAAAATGTGCTAGATTAGTGCTCACATTAATGCTTCTCAAAGTATGTCAGTCAGCGTCTGAAGAAAGCAAGTGACGCTGATGATCAGACAGCAAGTGCAAGTTCATTCCAATAATCAGGTTCCAAAATGGAGAACAGTTAAAAAGCTCATTTCCCATGCCCCCCTTTCCTTGAAATCTAAATGGCAAAAGTTAAATCAAATCAGATTTTTATTCTTTATTTACATTGTTTTTTTTAAACTATGGTGAAACAAAGGATTATTTTTAAGATGCCATAGAAGATATCACCTTTGGTGTACTAAAGATTTTTGTTTGTAAAAGAAACTGGTGAGTGGGAAGAACCTTTTAAAGGTTTGGACCCTTGACACCAGCCCAGCAGTGCAGTCATCATACTGTATTCAAACTAGTATGCAGAGCAGCTTTTGTCAACTGTCCTCTATGTTGTCTTGTCCTGTAATATGTATCGTTACTTTGGTGCTTTTCCTCCACCCTATTTCTTGATCTCTTTGCACTCTATGTATTCCTGTCCAGCCTGCATTTACATAGCCTGTGATGTTCTGTTTTTCGCTCTTTGTGTTGCACCTTAGCCATGTAGGAAAGTTTTGTTTTACTGTGAACTGTGTATACAGCTCAAATGACAATAAACCTACTTGACCTGACTGGACTTGAATCTTTCATTATGGAAAGGAAGTTTTCCAACAAACAATGCAAGTTTTTTTTTTTTTAGAAAATCAAAACCATCCAAAAGAATCATTTTTTAATTGTATAAAGAATCATATTCAGCACCTTCATTTTTAAGAGTGTACAAGTGGAACACACGCAGTGGGTTTTTTTTCTTTCTTTCACTCCCTTTACTTGTCACAGATCTAAAATGACAAATAAGGGCTACTTCATTTGGGTTTCATTTTCTTTTCAACTACCGTAGAAATCCTTGCTCTCATGTACCTCCACAAATCTCTGCGACTACTTACCTAAATAAGTTTTCTTAGTGTTAGCTTTCCTGTGAATTTGTGCATATTTACACAAGTGCAACTTACATGTTAAATTTAAATGTCAATTATTATTAACAGCTGATATCTCTTAAACATAGCAAGCATTTTAAACATCAGCTCCACACAACATACACTCATGAAAGTAGTGCTACAATGGGTTCTTTGAGTGTTGCCTTTTAAGAATCATAAGCCGTTAAGAAGCATGTTTGGCAGTGATGTGTGAGTGTGACAGATTACCAATTGGTCTATAGAACACCAGTTGGAGCTTTTGGAAATGGATGCTTTTTTATTTTGCCAAGAGTTCATTCATGGGGGCAACACTGTACATATGGCTGGGTACATAAATCAAGAAAGGCAAAAGTGAGTCCTTGGCATCAACGTGACAGTTCTGAACAAAATACAGACCTTTGGGATAAGACAAAGCAGGGTTTCCTTCAACAAACATCGCTTTGGTACACAGACCCCTGGACCACTAAAAAGAGGAAAACCAATACACTGGCCAAACGTTTTGTAGTGAGTAAGGTAGAGCTGAGCTAGCGTTCTGTTTCAGCCACGTTAAGGCATAACTGACAAAGCAAAGCTGACAGTGATGTCAGTTAGAAGATCTAAGGAGTAAAGAGTTGCCTTTAACGTTCCCTCACTGCAGTTGCAATATGCCTGATGACTGATATGAGTTAAGCACTTGTGATCACACTTTACCCCGATGTTCTAAAAACACCATCCTTTGATCCTGAAATGTTTTTCTTTCACAAAGAAGACATCTTCAGGTTCCTTGGCTCACTGGATTTAATACTTTCTGCCATTATTTGGTGAGGTAATGTAAACTGAATCCTGTTATCACTTGTTAAAACTTTTTGTTCCATCTCCCAAAGATAAATGTAAACGATTCAGAATTTGGTGTTGCAGACTCTGAATACCCAGCTGAAATGCAAATTACAATGCATGTTAGCTCCCTTTAATTGTGTTTCGCTATCCCTGAGAACTTTATTCATAATGAAAAGAACTCTTGAATAATAGAATAAGTTCAGCTACAGATAAGCCTATTAAATATGTATACTGCCTTGAGCAGGGGGGTTTCCAACACAGCAGTGAAGTTGCCACAGAGATAATGCGAAGAGTTCTGGAATCAGCAGGAGCACTAGGGCCTGCTAAAGCACCTCTCACACCTCCAATGTCATATTTATAGGTTATGTAAAAAAAACAAAAAACAAAAAAAAAAGCCATATGGGCGGGTAGAAGGGGCAATTAAATGAAAGAAAACCAAACAAGCAGAAGTTCACATTAAAACTTACAGTACAAGGTGAATATTACATTATAACATTGATTGCAATGTAAGTTGGCATTTGGGCTCAGTAACAACAGGTTCAGTCAACAGTGATATGTGAAAGGTGAAAATATTTCTTTATGCACTCTTAGCATAAGCTCACTAATTTTATATGGATAAGTGCTTCCATGAAGATGGAGGAAAAAATAATTCATTTTAGTTATCTATGTTAAAGGAAAAGTTAAGCAAAAAAACAAATGTTATCCAAAATGGTTCTGGGCAATCTAAACTTACATTATTTGTTTTCTACATTAGCCTTGTAGCTCCACGACAAAACAAATCATACATGTTGATGTAAATCAGATTTTAGGTGAATTATTAGTATGTTCACTGTCCCTTAGCTGTTAAATTGGAGTTCATGAAACCATTTTTGAACTTTTGAAAAGAAAAACGTGTTATTGATGGTTTTACTCCATCCATTGTTGTTATGGCACTATAAATGAAATAATGTATCGAATTAAAACTTCTGGAGGTACAAGTGAGAGGCCGGACTTGACTAGAACAGGCTTAAAGTTTAGCATTTGATATTTAAGTGAATGTGTGTAGATGATGGAATGTATTGACTGCAAACAGGGTTATCAGAAACAAGTCATATTTGGAAATCAATTTATCATTAACAGCTAAGCTATGCTTTTTGGCATTTTCAGTTTTGTTTAGTATTTTATTCTCCCACAGCTGACAACGAAACACAACAAAACAAGGCATAAAGAATCTAACAGCTTCAATGCACAACATTTTATAAGCTCTATTGTATTTTGGCCCCAGTACATCACTGATATAGTCCCAGGTGCACTGCACCACTTGAATAAAATTTATTCAAACATTTAAGGCCACAAAAATGAGCTACATATTCCTCTCCTGTTGTCTTTCTGAAGGCCAAGATGACACTTTTTTTTGTACAAAAATAGTTGAAGCTGTGACTGTACACAAAAGGATCCTCTTCACAAAGATGGGAGTGGCAATGATGGATACTGGCAATAATAAGGATTGATTTGGGCGGCTTATGCAGAGTAGCTTAAGTGTCTTCCTCACAGAAGCCACCCCTCACAAAAATCCTGGATGTAAGTGTTCAATATTGCATAGATTCAAGATGTAGTTTCATTAACTGCAGTCACAGTATTTGGGAGCAATTATCCAAAAAATGTCTATGAAAAAACAAAAGTTCTCAAGTGGTCTCATGGTTGTACACTGGTATTACAAACGTAAGGGCACGGCTGTATAAAAAATATCCTCTTTTCAGCTGAGGTTTTCAAGTGTGTGGCATCAGTGCTGGGAGGTCCCTGCCCAGGTCACAGTGCAATGACAGGCTCCCCTGTTTATGGCCACACCCATACTCTTAGAGCTCCTCCTTTCGCTTCCCCACCTTTTCTTGGTCCCGTCCCCTTAGGCTTCGCATGAATCCAGTGAAGCCACCCTCCTGTATACAGAATGAACAGTCAGTGTTTAATAGAAATGAACAATCCAACAGTTATAAAATAGTCACCAATGTTAATTTCAAGGAAGTAAAAATTCTGATGACTGAAACTATCCAAGTATGCAAACATGTAAGTGGTGAAAATAATGACAGTTCAGGAACCAGCCAACAACACTTCCCCAAAAAGGGGTTTGGCCTGCAAGGAGACAATGTTTATGATTTCAGTATGAAAAGTAACCATTGCTGTTCCCTCTGGACTGAATATGGGAAAGTCAGAAATATGATTAGTCAGAAATTATTCTGCTTCCCTGACCTTTTGCAAAAATATGCTGCTTTCCATGCTGTCATAAATAATTGGTATCAATTAGGGAAATTTCAAAACTCTAACTTTGCTTTGTTTGTGTTTTATTGGTTAAAAGATCTATCCTAGCTCATAAATGTCAATATTGATGCATTGTGTTTGACCACCCCCTGCAACGACATCAGTCAGCCACAATGTTAAAACCACTTTGAGGTGAAGTAAAAAATCCTTGATTATCTTGGTATATTGGAACCCGTCAACAGTGGGATACAATACGCAGCAAGTGAACAGTCAGTTCTGGAAAGTGACGTGTTGAAAACATAAGGATTAGAGCACCTTTGACGAGCACCTTTGACAAGAGCAAATTGTGACGACTAGGCGACCGGCCAGAACATCTCCAAATCGGCAGGTCTTGTGGGGCATTCTCATTATGCAGTGGTATATACAAAAAGTCAACCGGCGACAGGGTCATGGGTGCCCAGTCCAGCTTTTCTGGTTTGATCCCACAGAAGAACTACTGTAGCACAAGTTGCAGAAAAAGATAAGCGACCTCTTTCTGCAGGATAACACACTAAGCCACACTGAAATGTTGGCATAGCTTCCAAATTCCTCACATCTCAGTCTGATTGAGAATCTGTGGGATGTGTTGCACAAACTAGTTTGATCCATCTGACAACGTATAGGACTTCAAGGATGTGCTGCTAACATCTTGGTGCCAGACGGCACAGCACAACTTCAGACGTCTTGTGAAGTCCATGCCTTGATGGGTTAGAGCTGTTTTGGCAATGCAAGGTGGGCCATATATTAGGCGGGTGGTTTCAACATCGTGGCTGATGTTTGTTAACAGTCATTGTGGTGCACGTGTGACCTGAAAAATAGAAAGTATAAGACCTGCATAACATTTACATGATGCATTATGAAGGAACTCACCCCTCTCTCTCCGTTGTATTTCTCACTGAACTTCCCGTAATTGTAGTAGTTAAAGGTCGGGTAGCCTTCTACACCCTCCTGTTTACACAGCTCGTGGTTCTGTCCTTTGGTGCAGTCCACAGCAGCATATGCAATCTGAAAATGTGACATTAACACACAATTAACCATCTTAATGTGCTAAGCATGAGGCAACTTCCCTTTACTGGCCAATGCTATTATTAAGTAATTGCTGACACATAATCTGTATTTTCAATGGCTACACAGCATCTGTGTGTAAAATGACAAGTGTATAGAATGTAGCTGGTGTGGTGAGGCATTGTGCTGTCTGCTCACGGCTTGGTTGTTTACTCTCCTAAGCCCCCTTAAGGCCTGATAAGGCGGTAGGGCTCAGGGGATGATTTACTCTTTGCAGAGAGAACTGACAGATCCACCAATCACACACAGGCATGTGGCAATGATGCTGATATCTTAAGTTGGCTAGGATAGTGCTGTAAATATCCTTTGAACTAATTTGTGGAAAAAAATCTAACTTTCAGCTCAGTAATGTTGCTGGAAAATGGTTAATTGGCCCTAAAAAACAGTCAGTGCATCAGAGTCATTACCCTATCTGTATTTCTAATGCCTGAAATAGCTTTGGTACTGACTGTGTCTAAGCTTTCTGAGTCTATGAACATTACATTCAAATCTATATGACCGACACAATCAAAAAAACATAAAAAAGTGAAATAGATTAATGACTGCATGCTCCTACCAGAGGAGTAAGTAAAACATGTACAAAATAGCCATGAATGGCACTTGACGAATAACACCCATTTTGCTCTTTTTTGTAAAAAAAAAAAAAATCTATTTCAAAATACAGCAGTGTATTTTGTTCTTGTCAGCATGTGATAATTGCAGTACGTCAGTCAAAAATGAAAACAAAGAGGAAGACTAGGGCCAAGCTATTAGACTTTTGTAGTCATTGCTGGCATATCTGACAGGCCACAATCACAGCCATGCAGTTGTGTCTTAAATACAAATCGATCCGGTGAAATTATGATGTGAGCATTCTCATTCAGAGAATAAATGCGCACAAAAAAAAGATATTGATAGGTTTGGAATGTCTGAGCAAGTTCATTTTTCATTTTCAGATCTGAAGTGGGTGGATCCTTTTAAGATCCAGACATATTGTGTTTCTGTTTTGATGGAGTATCTGAGGAAATCTGAGGCCTCGGGCCATGGAGGCAGTGCTTTACAAAAAGAAGGAATGCTCCAGCTTGAGGAAACATACCCAGTGAAATCCTATATAACTATGAGTCATGAACCCGAGCAAGGAGAATAAATCTGAACGTGGGTCAAGTTGGGTCGGGCAAATCAAAGCAGTTCCAGACAGGATACAAAACAAGGATCCTGATAATTTGTTGTCCTTAAGGCTGTTCAAATGGGAGATTCCAGGAAATGGTAATTGTTGAACCTCTGAGTAGAAGACATGGAGATCAGGGTCAGTCCCTATAACCCATGATCAGAGCTCCACAAAACAAGAGAGAATTAAGTGAAAAGACATTGTATTTTCCAAACGTTTCCGGTCGACTCTTGTATTGATCCCAGTGCTAATTCTTTTCAATGCTGACCGGTTTGGCAATAGCTGAAATGGATGAAAAAGAGCAGTAGAAAGGTCAGGGAATGAGAGCAAACTCCTATTGTGTGCTAGCAGAGGGCAGACAGTTCTGGTTTGAAAATCATTAATTAGGATCTTGGGATCCACATCAGGTACTAATTATCAGCTTTAAGGAAAACAACAAGCCTCGTGGCACACAGGTAATTAAACAGCCCGATATCCGCAGCTGAATATGCAGCATGCTCATTACTATTACAACAAAGACCCTTTGAAAAAGTAAGCCAGCGACGTCTCTGTATTTGCTCATATTCAGTTCAATCGGGGAAAGAAAATAAGGGGCCCTGACGAAACTTTACTCACTGATATCCATTGTTTCTCTCCGATAAAGTATCTTGTGTTTAATTGGGTGGCTAGCGCTCGTTAGCTTTGTATACAGAGAACCATTTTAACTAATAGACCATCAGAGTATACAGAGGTTCTGAATTATATATTGGGTGAATTATATATTGGGAGAATAAAAAGTCTTTGGTGGTTATTTATAAGGTCCTGATGCCCATTGTAAAAGCAAAATGGGCAACAGCGAGAGATGAAGGATCTCTAACCCAGGCAAAGACAAGGAAAAGCTTTATTGAAAGAACCAAAGTTTGAATCAGCATCATTCAATTCAGGCAGAGTTTGGCCATTAATTTGATTTAATTAAGTCAAATTAATTAAATCCTTTTCCTCTGTGATCAAATGTTCTCCTGATGCTCCATCGCAGAATCCAGCTTGAGCTTTCCGCTATTGATCCAGACCTGAAAAGATCTTGGCACTTCTCCACAACAAGTAACTGACTGCCAGAGGGGAGGCTCATCAGACATGCGTCAACCCTTTTAGCCAAAGCAATCAGGCACATAACGGCTTCATGAAATTAAAGCTTTGTGTTACAGATAACGGTTGTTTAGGTGCCAATTTTATCAGAGAGCCAGTAGATGGAGCTTTCTGTTTATATTTTCCAACCTTCGGGTACATAATTTGTATAATCTGTTTCTTATAAGGCTCACAGTGTCAGAGAGGGCTGTCAGGGCGTTGGGCTGGGCTCGAACTCAAGGTTAAATCAGCCAGTGCCGCTGCACCCTTGGCAAGGCGGATTTCCAAATTCCATTCATTTGAATAACGATCATGCATAAGAACAAACTTAAGAGCCGTTGGAAGATTAAGGCAGGCTGATGTTATGCATGATATATTCCAGCCATTTGCAAACAACAATTTAACATCTCGGGTTTGTGGCTAATGATGAATGGCTGCAGTTCGAAAAGACAAATCAAATATTCTCAAAAGGGTGATCATGAGGGTGAGTCAGCGATCTGAAGTCATAGTCTGGCGAAAAGTCAGACAGAGTTAAAGGGAAAAAAGACACGTTGTCGTGCAAAACACATTTAGGAAGTCAACATAGAGTCAAAAAATTGAGAACTGTCGAATGCAGAATTAAACCTTAAAACTACAAGAGCCCTCACTTCAATTTGTAATCAACTGCTCCTGTTTCTTCACTGGTTCAGGCTTTAAATTAGATGACTTTGCTATGCCTGAAGGATTCATACATGGGTCACTGTGTTGCTTAAACAAAATACATTCCTCTGAAAGGGGTCAGGTTCAAGGACTGGACTGAAAATGAGTGTATTTGAAAGTATTTCAGGAAGCTTGGAGAACTGTTCCTCAGGACTATATAAAAAATATATATTCTGGCTCTTTGAATGCAAAGAGAAACGAAGATGTGAAGATATGGAGAAATGAGGGGTGGCTCAAGACTTTTGCCCCATACTGTATAGTAATCACTAAAAAAAACTGATAGTTAATTACTGAATAAGATTAACAA
Source organism: Bryconaethiops microstoma (assembly GCA_037577275.1). Taxonomy (NCBI): domain Eukaryota; kingdom Metazoa; phylum Chordata; class Actinopteri; order Characiformes; family Alestidae; genus Bryconaethiops; species Bryconaethiops microstoma. Next base: position 10,347,484 of record JBBJLS010000002.1, read on the forward strand.
CAGGACAATTAGCTTTCAGCTTAAGAGGTTAAATTCAGCTGATGATGGTGTAAAGAAAGTTCATGCCCATTATCTGTACTGCCAATGTTGTAACAAAACCTCATATCTTTAAAATTATATATTTATGAGAGAAACACAGCATAATTATCTTCAGTGTATACTAGTGTATCAAGATTTATACCAAATAATTACTGATGGCTTCTAATTCATCATAAATGTTCACATGAGGTAAGAGGTAAACTCTATTTTCCAAAAGGTGTTATATAAAATGAAGTAAATTTAAATTAAATACTAAATTCATTAAAAAGGTTTTGATTTTGATATGACTGAAAAATGTGCAAGTATATACATGCTGGTGCGCAGCTGTGCAATTATAGTAATCCTACACTGTGAGGCAGTGAGGGGTAAATGACTCAGAACAGTGATGGCAGAAGACAGAGAGATGAACATGATTAGAAGTGATTAAAGACAAAGAGAAGCTGGCACCCATCAAAGAGGCTGATTGTGCCTTTCTTTTGAGAGGGACAGAAGGTCAGACTGTCACAAGCCCCGTGTGTTTCTTATTTAGAGTCGGGTTGAGGTCTCACCTTGCGGTCATCTTTGAAAAGCTCCGCAGCTGTAATGAAGTGTGGGACTGCGTTCTTGCAGTGCGGGCACCCTGGGGACAAAGGCATGTCATAATTCATCCCACCCCCATTGTACTGGGTACAAAGTAAAGATGTTATGTGTCCTGGCACACACAGAGGGCCATAAATATCAAAGAAAGATTCCATAGGTAGTGATGGAGTTCAAAAAAAGGAAGATATTCTTCATGCAAACACAAAGACTTCATGCACACAGTTCTAGTCATGAATTGTTTATAACAGATTTACATGGCTATAGGCATGGCTTACTTTGGATTTGCACCCTTAAATACCTTTTCCAGCCTACTAATTGTGTGTGTATGTGTGTATATATGTATGTATGTATGTGTGTGTATATGTACGTACGTACATACGTACAGATGTACGTATGTGCCTGTGAGATCAACTCTGTCCCAGAAAGGCTCCAAACACGGCTGTTTCACATTATCTAAATAGTTTGTGTTTATTTTTAATTCATGACAATGACGTCTTAGGATTTGAACTTTCTAATGCAGAACAATTGTGAATTCTTACGCGGCTCTATGCCTAGATCTAGTTAACAAAAACATCTACATTCAGCTATAACAGGCCATAGCCCAGAGACCAAGCCAAATAGCAGCAATATTATGCCTCTATGCCTTTGTCCTACTATGCCTTATTCAACATTAGGCACCACCGAAATGCAAGTTTTCAAATTAAAGCGATTAGTGAAGGAGAACGCGGCTTCAGAAACGGGTAACTTTTAATGGCACCTGACGGAAAACTAATGATGCTTGCATTTCCTGACAAAGCCCTGCTTGTGTAACCAACACGGCTCCTAATTTCAGAAGCTCAGGAGTCATTAGAAATAATGGTGCATAATGCTGCTAACCTTCCTATCAGCCCATGCAGTCATTACACTGAAACTCACAGTCATGAGAGCATTTTACATGTAATTTCAAAACCTGAAATATTTGAGAGATATTTAACGAGGAAGCAAGGTGTTCCTTGCAACGTTCACAGTTTCACAGGAAAATACAAAACTCTGCCCTGTCATTACCCGGCTCTCTCACGCCACTGAAAGCATCACCAGCTGCACATTAAGCAGGGTCACTGATTAGAAATGTAGCAATGGTGATGAGATGCTTCAGTAGGCTGAATAACTGTTTGTGCCACTTATCATCTGAAATGACAGTAATCAGTCTACACAAAAAGTTCGGAAATTAATATTCTGTTAATATTCAAAAGGCTGCTGTTCAGTGGTTTCATTAGGGCTGAAGGTTACTGCTCCTATATGGTACGGCAATATCAACAAGAATATGCGATTACATCATGCTTTATGTAAATACACTCAAAGAAGAACAGTTTTTCGTTGTGTTTTTCGAATGCTATGGTTTTTAGACAACGGCCACATTAAACAGGCATGAAGCGAAGTAGCATGGACTAAAGACAAATTAGCTTGGATGTTACCTGTTATGAACAACAACATGAGGTTTCGGGGCGGGGAAACATTTAAGCATAGAGGACTCGATTGCGCTAGTTAATTTAATAGAGGGCCCTTTTGTAACAATTAACATACTTTTTTTGAGGGCCTTACTGTCTTCACATCTTAAGGAATAGCTTGATCACACGAATCCCTTAATAGGTGGATGTTACACCAAGGATTAGACTAGTCAGGGACGGAGGAACAATGAGACTTGGCTCTTTTTGCATCTGGACTGAAGGCCTGCTTTGTAGAGGAAATTAAAGCACAGTTAAGTCTTTGAAGATTTTTATCAAAAAGAAGTTTGCAGACTTTGTTTAATGTAGTGGCTCACTGTGAACCTGCTGCAGCGGCACTGTTTATCATTTATATCCATCACTACCTCAGATAAGTGTACTGGCTATGAAGTCGACAAGAAAAAGCTGATATGCTCACTGCAAAAACTCCTGAACTAACCAAGACCTGCAATCTTATTTCTAGCCTAAAAGTCTTCTTGATCTTGTTTTGAGAATAATATACTATATAAGATATGACTATATTACAGATTTGTAAGATTATTGAGATTGTTTTAAGATATTTTTTTCCTATGTCAAAAAATCTTACCAAGTGTAAATATCTTACTGCACTGGCAGATAATTTCACTTGTTTCTAGTCTGAGATTTCTTGAAATAGGAAAATATATCTTAAAACAATATTAATAATCTTACAAATCTGCTCTTATATAGTATACTATTCTCAAAACAAGATAAAGAAAAAATAAGATTGCAATTCTTGGTTAGATCAGGAGTTATTGCAGTGCTGAAATTGTAATAGCATTTAAATAAAAATTTTACTGTTTAAAATTGAACTATTATATGTCCAAAATGAACTGTTACATGCAAGAATGGAAGGTTTTCACTTAAAAACTAAATTTCATTTAAGAACTTGAGTCAAGCAGGCAATAATTCAATAATCTCAACATATCAACTGATCTTTATAATTCAAATCAGTAAAAATGTTTCTACCACTACAAAACAATTGGGAAAAATGAATGTGTTCTCATAACTGAATTCCCACTTGTTAAAATATATATATTTTTAACTATTAATTTTATAATCTTAAATTTTTTTTTTTCTTCCCAGGGCAAGGGTAACAACAAAGGACCGATATGGTTGCATGTTTTCGTTCCAACAAATCAGGAGCACACCTGATTCCACTTGGTGTCAGTTTTCAGACATGTGATCAGATAAGGTCCTGCTTGTTTAGATTAAAAAAAAAACAAACAAAAAGAAAAACAGCAGCTACACCAGCCCTTTGTGGATAAGATTTGACACCCGTGCCCTAGGGCCACACTTTACAGCATCCTTTAGGATGTGAGAAAGCTTACATGGGGCATAGAACATGACCAAAGCATGCTTCTTCTTCTTCAAAGCCTCCCTGAAGTCCTCAGCTCCAAGGTGGCTCACACTAGATGGCTTCTCCTCCCATGACTGCTCTGGAGGAGGGGGAGCCTGGGGACTAAGAGAAAGAGAGAGAGAACAGTCAGTAGAGTCTTTAAATTAGTTCAGTATGGTAACAAGGTGATTACTGTACAATTACTGATACAATATTTCGGCCGACACAGATACAAAACCAACTGATGATTTCTTTATTGTTGTGTATTATAAAACAAAAGCAATGGATTACTGTAGATGGTTGAATTCATTTTACACAGATAAATAATTATTCTAATACCTTACATTATTTATATATATTACTCAGTAGACATTAACATTAATAAACGTTTGAAATCTTGCCCAAGGATACTTACTGGAATATCTATGTTTGTGTGTGTGTGTGTGTGTGTGTGTGTGTGTGTGTGTGTGTGTACGAAAGTGTTAAAATAATAATAATAATAATAATAATAATAATAAAATATTGCAATGGTGTTAATGCGATAGTGGTATGATTGAGCCCAGTGGGTCTTGCCCACCCAAAATAAGATTAATAAGATTAGTAACATATATTTAAATAAATAAAACAAAGCATTCACTAAATTTGTAATATGATTTTTTTTTTTACATTCTGCATATCTGACATTGACTAGGTTTAACCAGTACTGACGGCTAAGAGGCCCTTTTTTCAAGGAGGACAAAGGCTTTTCACAGAAAAAAGCAAAGCATTTTCATGGCCATATGGATCGCAAATAGTCCATATGGTCACGGAAATGCAAGAAAAACAAACATCCACTTCTGAATGTGCATGGCACAATCAATAAGCAGCTCATTACAGGATATGATGTGCTTGGCTACTTTTACGTTCCTTAAATGTCAAAATAATGGCAGAGAGAAAACATGAGTATATTAGCACTGCTGCTTTTGTGATCAAATCAAAAGACGAGTTTAGATTCTTTCCTGTTATGAGTTTTATGTTTCTGAGGTCGAAGCTTAGAAAACTCCTCATAGTTATGGTTACTACCTTATTTTTTGTGAGCTCTGTTAGCAGTTTGATCCAGCCTCTATATGCAGCCTCACAATGCACAATGTTGAAGAGAGCCCCTAGTTACAGCATTTGCAACACGTGTGTGAGCTAAAAACTGGGCATTATTACTTCTAACTGTTTGCTGTAACTCTAATCAGAACAACAATAATTCAGTTCTGTCAGTTTATCTGAGAATACTACATCCTCTGCTTAGAGCTTGTGCACCACAAGTGGTTTGTAACAGTAAGAGTGTTACAAGTCAAGTCAAGTCAGTTCAAGTAGGTGTTTGTTGTCATTTTTAACCATATACATAGAGAGAGAGTGCAAGAAAAGGAATACAGAGATTAGATTAGTGTATAAATGAATACAGGGTATTTACAGTAGCAATTGGTGATTAAGTTTTACCACTTCTGGTGGTACAGTTTAGTGTGTGTATGAAGTGTGATTGGGAGAAAGGAAACAGAAAGATTCAGTTCAAAGTGTGTACATGTGAGATTGATGGTTTGTTATTCTGTTCTGATTTAGGAATCTGACGGCCTGGGTGAAAAACTGTTCCCAATCCTGGTAGTGAAGGCTTGGATGCAGCAAATCCTTCTGCCAGACAGTAGGAAGGATAAAAGTGTGTGAGGGGTGTGAGAGATCATCCACAAAGCAAGTGGCTTTGCTGATGCATTGTGTGGTGTAAATGTCTGCAACAGAGGGGAGAGAGATGCTGATGATCTTCCCCGCAGTCCTTTTTATCCTTGAGATATGGGACCTGGAGCCTATCCCAGCGTCTATCTCAGTAATATACTGGGGAAAATTTTATTATTTTTTTTCCCATGACAGCAAAAATTTATTTGACAACCATGCCTGAAACTGTCTTAAAAATCATCCGACCTAAAGCAAAGTTCTCCAAGTAATCCTTAATGCAGATCCCTGGCCCTTGAGGTGGTGGTCCATGTCCATACCACAAAGCTCAGGCTTACTGTAGGTCTTTTCCAGTCATGAATAGATGGATCCTCACACACTGGAGCGGCTTCTGCTAGCGGCACAGGCCTCTCCGGAGACCAGCGCAAGGCCAATCCTTTCTGCTTAGAGGTCAACAAAGTCACGGCAGTGATTGATTGAAGTCAAGCACCACTGAACACACCCCAAAGTACAAGTGTGAGAAGACCGCTGAACCAATGGTGACTGAGACGTGTGAGTTGGCCTGAGGCAAAGAGCTGGGCTTCTCGTTTGACCAGTGAGAGTCTTTAATAGCGTGGCTACAGAGACTGATCTGGAGTCAGGCAAAGTTTGCAGCCTCTCCATTATAACAGGCCATGATAAATGTCCTCAGATCGGATCTATTTTTTTCCAGACGACAGTTTCCCTGCCTCTGGGTCTGACAATGTCTAGCAAATCACTCAGATGGCATTTCAGCACTCAACACTGATTCAGGGGGAAGGCACTTTGACATCTCTCCAGTATTTATGAACAACTGGCCTGAATATTTCTAGACAGGTGAGGCAGCAGTGACGCAGTTTCAGTGTGCAGTCTAGCAGGAGGCCTGGAGGAGAGAGTTTATGCTTCACCTGTGCGTGACCTTACCTGAATTCTCCCACAGGCACAAACACAGACCACCAGGGAGAATGGGGGCAGCAGTATTTACATGCAATTTTTTTGTGGACAGCTGTTGCTGGGCAATTTCATTACCACAGAAAAAAGGTAAATACAGCATTGCTTCTGATGCTGAATGGCTACATTTACTTGCATTAATCTCTCTGTATTACAGGAAAAACTGTAAACATGCACAAATACCTGGATAAGCGGTAGCTTTCAGCAGTCTTTTTGGTGCACTGCTGCATAAGGAATAAAGCTCTGCTATGTGAAGTGTACACAAAAATTCTTAGGTTCTTGCATAAATATGCCAAGTGATGAGTCATGTTCTTGCTATAGTATGTGTTGTGAGCTCCAGGTCTCAGTCTGTCCCACTCTGCTGCTTAGCGATCCAAACACAAGGCCAGCAATGGAGAAAGAGAAAGGGACTCACTTTTGCAGCCATTCAATGATCTTGTCTTTGGTCCGGAGATGAGGCAGGGTGTATTTCTCCTCTCCCTTTTCAAAGTACTTCACGGTGGGGAAGCCAGAGATTTTAAACCGCTCTCCTACCATCTTATGGATGGTGGCATCCACTGCTGCCAATACACCTGGAGACTGAAAGCACACAGACATACACAGTAAAACACATACACATAAAACTCCACATTTAACAAAGAGTGGTGCTTGGAAAGCATTGAGTAAATATTATTTAAAACTGTTAAAAAAAAAAAAAAACAAGAAGGAAATTATAAATGCCTCCTCGTTTTATCCTTCCATAACCATACTCTTTTCATATCCAAACTCGATTTTTCTACAAGAACATATTCCCAGAGAGGGAAAAAAACCCTTCTTAATTCTAAGGTTTTTAAGGACACAAATAACTTTATCCGCCTTTGCAGCAATGTTGCTTCTTTTTAATAGTTTACAATGCCTTTGCAGATCTGCATGACTTAATATGAATTATGAACTTGTGCTAATTTGAGAGCAAAATGAGCTGCCATTTCAATATTGATCATGTTCCCTGGTTCAGGAGACCTCCCGCTGATGGAGGAGAGATGTGGAATAATTAAATAGTGCAGAGAGACTCTGAGTTCAGCTGGGGTCTGAGGAGATGAGCAGCTGACGATCAGAAGACAAAAAAACAACAACCCGTCAGCACCACGCATATTATTGATACTTGGCCGAAAGATCATGTTTTGGCATGACAACTGGTTAGTAGGAAGGAGTCAATTTGCATGTTAATTGTAGATGCTAATGAATGTATAATGTATTACAACAGATGTAGGAATATCATTACAGACAGTGACACATAATGATAAAAGTCTCTGCCAGAGATAAATTAGGTGAGCTGCACACAGGTATATTTAATCCTTTGTGTTTTGACTTTTCAAAAGATGCGCCAGCAGGGACACTGAACATTATGAGTTTTGTGGCCATTATCTTTAAGAAAAGATGCATGTGTGCTATTAGACTGACCCTGAGGGTCAACCAATATAAACTTTGGGAGAGATCGAACGTGGAATGAAAGTCTGATTGTAGGGCTGTAGGCTATTTAAGGTACTAAGACAGATTCGATGTACACTCTAGAGAGGGTTCAATAAAATACTCACACACACACACAAATCGTTCTACTTTCAAGAGGTCAGAACAAAATGTGTATACTCTTTTGCAAGGTATTTACAAAACATGTTATTTATGAAGTCTCACTGCATCTTCAGCATTTCATTTATACATGCCCATTTAAATACCTTTACTTCGAATGCTTGCAAATTGAATACAGGCTATTCAAAAAAAAGAAAGGGACCCATGACGCAGCTGCGAGTGGGGCCGAAAGTGAGCGGAACGAGGAAAAATAAGTGAGCTCAGCTGTCTCTGGGGAGAGGGGCGTATGGACTGGAGCATGTCTGCTACATTAAATAATGCACAAGACCTTCTCATTGAACTCTAGCACTGGGAAGAGTGCCATGCTCAACTGTTTCAAGCTGAAGGCTGCACGGACATCGTGGACGAAAAAACCGATCCAATCACGAGGCTCTGGTGACATTATTGGCCTGAAACTCTTCAGGAGAAAAGTGTTAGTGCAGTGGACCCACCCCACTAATCAGAACCAAACCGTTTCCTGCTATTCTACACACATGTCCAAGACAAGGCCAAACAAGGATGTTTGTGAGGTCGAACGTTTTAATCATGTATCGTCATGCTAAAGATTTTAAAAACAAATCGTCCACATTATAAGCATGAAAACAGAGGGTTGTAAGCGCCACTGCTGTAAAAACCTATTTTCAGACCGACTAAATTGCTTTGCATGATGGCAAATTAAAAACGGACATATTTTAATTAAACCGCTCATTTTAGAAGGTCTCATACCTCAAAGCAACAATTTTACACCTGAAACCATTTCATAAAGTCCACAGACATGAGCACAGAGCGACTCTATTCCCTTTTCCTCTACATCAAACACATTAGCACAGCGGTGAAGCAGGGCTGTTCCAGCTGCTCCCTTCATGCCCGCTTGCTTTGAAAGTTGAAGGAACTGCAGACTCACATCTGCATCTTTGTTGAGAACCTCAGAGGCTTCATCATACTCAGGCTTCATCTTCTTGCAATGGCCGCACCCTAAGAGAGAACATGCACAGGTTAAGAGCATCGAATTAATCCTCGATGTGACTCAGTTCTACTTGTTTTGACATGCTAAGGTAATGCTTTGACAAACAAACCATATTTGAAGGGTGAACGATAACTCAGGAATAGGCAAATTGCTTTAAATTATCGGCATCAGACAGACGTTTACATGTGGCCGATTTCTGATTTATTCATTTTAATGTGTTTGCAACCCAACAGAAATAAATGTTTTATTTATGTTATTGATGCTAAGTCAGCCATGAGTCAGAATTTTTACAATTAATATTTACGTATCAGCATCTGCATCTGTTAGAAGTGTAATGTTACACAGAAGTCACAGTTTGGTTCACACTGAGGTTTGGGCTTCACAGTTTGGTACAATGCGGAAAAAGCAACAGAAATGTATACGGCTTGGCTTCTTTTCACTTATTTGAACAAACACCCTCACACAGGTCATATTTTTATCTAGGGCTGATAAAAGGCATAAGTTCACAAATGAAATGGTTCAAAAACTGAAACCCATCCTATATAAAAATAAGGAACTCAAACATTTTCAGTCAGATGACAGCATGGCATGTTGAAGAAACTGGTCTTGCGAATTTTAGTTCTGTGTTATGTTAATCTTTGCACATACTGCATATTTTCCATATGATTGCATGCACCAAACAGCAACGTCCACCCCATGAGAGTTCAGAACAAATGCAAACACCATCACACCACTAGCGTAGTCAGATGTGTACATGAAAAATATCTAATATGCATTGGCCAATACAATCCTCCTATCATTCCTACACACATTCACACACATTTTTCATAACCCCAAGCAAAAATAAATCACCAAAACATGACTAGTGTCTGATGTTTGCTCCTTTAGTTTTGCACTGGAGCCACAAGACTAACATAGTTTAAAAGAAATGGAAGTTTAAGCTCTAGCAGTAAGACTCATGCTGTTATGTGTAGAAACAGACTTTAATAAGTTGCATGGCTAGGAAATAAATGGTAGCAGCCATCTGCAAGCCTGAATTAAGTCTATACTTGTTTGTCTCACTGTGTCAGATACAATATAAACAAGTTTCTTTATGACGTAACAACTCAGCACGGCTTGAAACAAGAGTGTGCTGATTTATATTCAATGAGTGACTATCAACTCCAGATATGTTAGTTATGTTAGCGATGCCAGTAAAACTAAAGAAGTAAACTGCGCACAGCAAGCATACTACTTCATACCAGGCAAACTGCCTTAACAGCTGCATATTGAGAAGATTAAATGAAAGAAATGGGAACAAATGTTTTACTGCGACAGGCTGCAAAGTGTCTAAAGATACAAAGAGCCTAGATAAAGGAGTTCCAACCACTCAGCATTGAGCACCACCAGTATACTGATCACCAGCTTGATCATCTGGAATCAAATGCACCTGTTTCTTTACTCGTTCAGGGCTTAAATTAGATGACTTTGTTATGCTTGAATAATCCATATGTAGGTCACTGTGTGGTCGGGCTATACGATATATATTAGCACTGCTACATATTGTGATTGCGATGCCTTTAAATATATTAAATGGGTCCATACTATCCCTTTTCTAAAATGAAAGAAAGGCTTAAGGTAGGTAAATGTTGTTTAAGAGTCATAATATAAATGAAACAAGAGGAAACTGTAGAATATGGGCACGTTAAAAACACCTTGATTACATGAATATCTCGATTCATCAAAACGCCAAGTAACACGTATCTGGAGCTGTGATTGATTTGAAAGCTCATGTCAGTATTGTAGTGACCAATTTTGCGATAACGAATGACAGCCCTACTGTGTGGCTTAAAAAATACATTCCTCTGAAACTGGCCAGGTTCAGGGATTGGACTGAAATGAGAGCCTTCGAAAGTCCTTCAGGCAGTCTGGAGAACTGTTCCTCAAGACAGCATAAAAAAAATACATGAAAACCTGGATCTTTTGAAGCAAAATATGAAGAAATAAGGGATGGCTCAAGACAAAAACATTAAGTAAAACAGGATTTTTCTCTACCACACTGGTTATAAGGAGCTTTGACTGCATAACAGTTTCTGTAAGCCTTCAAAACTAAAATGAAAAAATGTAATTAATAAAGAATGAGTAAAGAAAAAGATGAATTCTTGATCACAACAAAAAATATCACAAAAATTTGGCTCCAGTAATCAAAAGCTTACCAACAGAAGAAATGGACTGGTAGTGTGTGTGTGTGTGTGTGTGTGTGTGTGTGTGTTTTCTGACAACCAACTATATTCATTCATTCTCTGCGTTCTTTACACGTTAGTAAAAGTGAGACAGAAATCATCACTCTGATTAATGAGCTGTAGAGCTGTCAGAGCCATAGTATTTACCATAGTCCACTCTGAAGTGTATCCTTCAGCCATGAATGTAAGTGCACTTCGCTCTGAGTGATAAATAACCAAGCAATTGGATTAAACTACATGAAAGCTGTTTACTATCTGAAACATATAAAGATAATCTCCATGGCACTCATAATGAGCCAGTCACTGAAACATTGTGTCAGACGTTGAGCTAATGGGAAATGGCTTTCAGCTGGGAGAGCATTAGCCCGCCCTTCAAAACACTTAAAGCTAACTGCTGAGAGTTCCCTTCTTTCCTACACCTGTTCTACACCAGCACTGGCTGTTAAAGGGAACATAAAACAGCATTCTCTGGGCCAAGTGCTTATGCGCTCATTGAGGCAAAGGGAGCAGGAGGAGCATATGAGTAAATTTACACTCTTCATAAATGCCCTAATACTGCTGAGTGGGTTGCGTAATAATCCGAGTTGGGATATTGCAATTGGGTTTTTATGTTTATGGATTTATTACTCATATCCCTAAAAGGACCAGAAACACTCCACGCAAGGGTGTGTGAGCAAAACAACTCGCCGGGTGGTTCTGGTGCAGGGTGCCACTCACCAAAAGGAAATGGTGTAAGTGTATTTACGTCTGTCAGTCAGTCTGTCTGCCTGCCTGCCTGTCTCAGAGAATTAAACAGAAGGAGGACGAGAATGGAGCTCAGTTCACCATCTGTCTGTCAGTGACGAACGCATATTCGTGTTTATGTCAGTGTTTTGGCAACACAGCTGAAGCAAAAGTGATTCTTAGTGGTGAGGTGGCATGCAAGCATTGAGTGTATTTATTGAGAGAAACAGAGAGAGAGAGAGAGAGAGCGCGAGAGAGTTAGGGTGTATGTGTGCATGTCTGTGTGTGTGTGTGGGGGGGGGTGATGGGGGGAGTGTGAGTGTGTAGAGAAGGAGGGATATACCCACAGATGCCTGAGGACATGAAGAAACGTTCTGTCTGAGACGTTTGATGTAAAATGTATGAGCGCTGAGAGACATTTTATTTCGACAGATAAAAGAAGAAAAAAAAAGAAACGAGCTCCAGTGAAGCGCTCTAAAACACAACTGTCACACTTCTCATTATCAAATCCATCTTTTTTTTCCCCCAATAGGTCCATTTAGATTCTGATGCAAACAGATGGAAATAACCACACACCAAGTGCGTCTTTCCAGCGTGTCAGACATGACGCCGATACAGCTATTCTGAATGACGTCGCCCCTGCAGTGACATGCAGTGGGACTCTAAGGAAAAGACGTTGATGGGGCCCTGAGCCTGCTCTCTGTGACCTCTAGGGGCCACTCAATCACACATTCATTTGTGAATGTGAAGGCTAAAAACAAAACTGTGCAAGAAGACTGAACTTCAACTATTGTGTTAGAGTTCCAAACTTACAGGGAGCGTAAAACATGACGAGAACTGAGGGGTGCTCCTCCAGAAATGTGTCGAAAGATTCATCTGTCAGGTGAAAAACAGCCGAGTCTGACTCCGACCAGGGCACCTCGGGGGTCTTCGGCTGGGGAGGCTGGGGACTGGGCGGGGAGAAACACATAGATGGTGAGAAGCAGATATGGTGAGAGAGAGAGAGAAGGAGAGAGAGAGAGAGAGAGAAAGAGAGAGAGAGAGAGAAAGAGAGAGAGAGATGGTGTGTGGAAAAGTGAGATAAAAAAGAAAAAGAGAAAGTAAAAAAGATGTAGGGAGTGTGAGTGTGAAATGGACAGAGAGAGAGAGACAGACACACACACACACACACACACACACACACACACACACAGAGACAGACAGAGGGAGAGAGAGACAGACACACACACACAGAGAGAGAAAGACAGAGAGGGGGGGAGGGGAGAGAGAGAGAGGGAGAGACACAGAGAGAGAGAGAGAGAGAGAGAGAGAGAGAGAGAGACAGTGCCTAAAATAACTCACTGCCTAATATAATGCACCCCCACAGGAGAGCCTGTATCCAGACCGTCAGGGTTCTTCTCTCCACCTGTCAGTGGGTTTAACGTTCTGGGTGACTGATGAGTATTGATGAGGTTCTGTTGAACTGGAGGAATCTACTGATGTTTTGCTCTGTTGATGATCACACCAGTGCAGCTCCTGCTCTGTGTCTGACACACAAACCGCGTGAAACATCTGCGGTACGGACAAAAGACAAACCGACTCAAAGAAAAACTGTCCCACGATCTGTTTATAAACAATCGATGCAATTGGCCACGTTTAAACTGGATTAGACCACTGTTTCCATGGCGATGGGGGTGTATGGTTATGAGACTGAAGGAGGGAAGCATTAAATACACTGTTCATATCAAAACATCTCCTTAACCAGCCCAACCTTCTCTGTCCTGATTTAACCTGCTGCCTTCGTCATTTCAGAGAACAGTTCATGTTAAACCCTAATATTGAGAGTTTTTCATCACAACACAACAAATCAAACATAAAATGGATCATCTAAACACTGTTAAACTTTCTAAATGTACCACTCCATATATAGAAATTAACCAAAAAACAAACCGTTTTTAATCGATTTTTATGTCACATAAAAACCAGAATAGTATTTTTATTTTTGCTACATTAATCCACATAGACATCATAAGTGAACATCAGGGAAAAATAATTAATAACAATATTGCATTTACATGCTGCAATACAGACTATGCATAAATATATATACGTATATATTTATGATCTAAACGCCTGTCCAGCATTTACCTGCCAATAATATGAATCCCACATCCTACACACACACACACACACACACACACACACACACACACACAGACATACACAGACATACACACCCAGTCCCCTTCATACTCACATGTAGGCTCGGGCTCTACGAGGGAGCTTCCTCTTCCGCTGGAACCACATGGCCCAGAAAATACACACACACATACACACACACACACAGATTATCTCTCCACTAGGGCTGTATCCATAATGTCAGAGGCTGCAGGTTCACGCTGGAGAAGCTCCTGCAGACGTTATGGACCACCTGCTCGTGTGTTTAACAGCAGAAACATCTCAGCACACACCGACCCCGTGCTCCCGGTCTCACCTTCTCCCTCTCTACAAGAGCGACTACCGTCTCTTCACAACACGGGGCCGGTAACCACCAACACACAGCACGGCATTAGCAACCACACAACAAACACAGCTTTGGAACAGGCAGATCTTCTGAGAGGAACTTCTGTACGAACTTCCATGTATCTTTCTTCCTCAAACTCCACACGTGACAACGGACTGAATTATTACAGAACTGAGCACTTAGAAATGAGCTCATACTGTTTCTCAGCTGGCGAAACTCAGTAAAAAACATCTCCCGATCAAACATTACTCACCGCCGCCCTCTAGAGGAGTTATTAACATCAAATACATAAACATTACTCACCGCCGCCCTCTAAAGGAGTTATTAACATCAAATACACTAACGTTACTCACCGCCGCCCTCTAAAGGAGTTATTAACATCAAATACACTAACATTACTCACCGCCGCCCTCTAAAGGAGT
>JBBJLS010000002.1:10362905-10374769 GCA_037577275.1 Bryconaethiops microstoma
AGAGAGAGAGAGAGAGAGAGAGAGAGAGAGAGAGAGAGAGAGAGAGAGAGAAAGAGAGAGAGAGAGAGACAGAGAGAAAGAGAGAAAGACAGAGAGAATTTTCAAAATAAATATGACAGAAAGAGACAGGGCAGAGGGAGAGAGAGAAGTAAGTTGTTTAAAATAAAGATCAGCAGAGAGATGTATGATCAGACTATGTCTAAATGATGAATAATAACAGAGAACAATATATAGCGCAAACTATTAATGTCCTTGTATGTATGTCATTGCCATTTGTTGAGACAAATCCTTAGCATTTAATGCAGCTTTAGTATTAACTGACTTGAAGAGGCAGCTTAAACAGTAGCTTTTTTTTTGTGAAGTGGCAGCTTTCTTAGCTAAAACCTCCTTCAAATTAGATGTGATAATCTCCTACTTTAACACCCAGTAACAAAGATTTCTCAGGTCATCAATTTCTCTGGAAACAATTGTTTTTCTTCAATGATTCTAAACATAAATACTCTGTAGTGCGCAGACTATAAAGCTGATTTCTTTTCGATGAATAAAACATTTTCATATATACGTATGATTCTGGGACACGCACACCTACACTGTACGTGTACAAGTGTGAGAGTTTGTGTGTACAATTTGAATAATACAGCTCTACGGCTTGCAACATGTTGTCCATTACAATTCATGCCAACCTAGAAATTCGAATCAGAATCTGAATCTGAGAAAGAAAAGGTTAAAATAGGAACTGCCGTGTCTTCAGCATAAATCATGATCTCAGACTGGATGGTTGGGAATGACTTCAGAGCCAAGTTTCTGTACTCACTTTTGGCTGGTTCAAAACCTTCAAACACAATAAAGCAGAAATACAATGTGCTATGTTTGACACAGCTGGTACAAATCTCAACCATACTCACTCCACAGTTCTGGACATCTGCTCAGTTCGTAAGTAGTCACACCCTATGACTACAGAGAGCTGCTAGTGTGAGCCAAGGACATTCACTCACATCTCACTGCTGCTTGCACTCAGTCTCTCCAGTGATCTTAGACCAGTCCAAATGATTCTCTGAGGGACGCAAAAAGCCAAGTGCCTGTCTCCTTAAAGTCTGCCAACAGAGCGCTCTCTAAAGTCTTAAACTTCACAAGATGGTCCTTAAAGTCAGTTCACATTCATAAAGTCATGAGTGTGCCACGAACGCCAGCCCGAGAGAACTTGGGAGAAGTTTGCTTCTTTAGTAAAGCAAATTGGGCTAATGTAGCCCACAAGTAAAGGAAGTTTAAATGCCATTAATTAGCACTATGCAAGCTGCATGCTGAAAACAACACATTGAAACAAATAATAGTTTCTTTACAGGGGTACATGACACAGCCTCAGCATCTACAGCAAGTCCATGACTAAGTGTAAAGGAAAAAAATATATATATATTAAATGTATTAATGTAATTATTAATTCATTACTTAATAAACCAATAGCGGTGGGTATTTAAAAAAAAAAAAAAGCAATGCTGATTTGTTTCTCTTGTCTTTCTAGAATTTCACTGTTAGCTGAATCCCTGAGAGGGTTAATGCTGCATCATAATACTGAACTCATACTGTACACCGTCCTCACTGATTATTAATCACATTTAGGATTATTAATCATATTAATTACTCATCATATTGAGGCAATCAACTAACTCCATTGATTTATGTAATATTCTTCTAATGCTTTAAAAAAAAAAAAAAAAAGCATTAGAAGAATGTTTTTGTTGCTTTACAAAAAACAGTTCATACCCTAAAAGCGTCTTTGTATGATGTGCCTTAGCCCATCATTTACTCCTCTGTTGACTTTGCGTATTACTGACCACTGCTCTTATTTGTTGTGACAGGAGAGGGGCTGAGACTGTGTGGAGGTGGAGAAACAACAGATGTGTACAGGGAGACAACAGATGTTTGACTTTTTAGACTTGTTTACACTTAAAGACCATGTAGTCACAAAATCAGACACATGTGCCTGTCAGGCATGTAATACCCAGCCGAGTGATATTACATCAGCATCAAGCTAACGGCAGTGTCTTCTTGTCTATCTTCTAGCAGCTTAGTTATTTCATAGGACAGAATAAATGCAAGCATTTATAGCAGCTCTAGATTCAATGAAGACACTTTAAACTCATAATATTCATTTAAGAAACATATTCGTTACTCTGCATGTTAGTGTTTGGAAGTTAATTCCAGTGAAGGCTCACTTAAGACTTCATTACTGGAGCCTGAAGCTTAGTTAAATGCCAGCTTAATGTAGCGAAGACAAAATACGATCCACTTTGCTTACCTGTCAGCATAAAAAAAAAGAGCCTGCTAAATCAGACACCGACACAAAAACGTTTGATATGTGACATCAAATCACTGTTTTATGCTGCCGTGTCCGTCAGAGACAGCGTATATGAGGCGGTAGCTGTGACTGTGAAAGTACTGAGCCTGGCTGAGTGGGTGTGTTTGTTTAAGTAGGATGGGGTGCTTGGCTCCTTGTTATGCAGAATCTCGCAGCAAATCCAAATGTGGAAACACATGCAATTTGTTTGCAACATGACAAACATTTTGCAGTTTCTTGGATGGCAGAAATACTGACGAGTAACTTGTCATGTGCATTACGCAGGAAAATTAAGTTTATTTTTCCTAAATCTCCTTTAATTAAATTTCAAGCCCCCTTTGTCAAAACATCTGCTCTAAATCATGATACCTTTCAGACTTTTCATTATACAGTGTCAAAGTCGTCCTTACTGCTGAAAATGGCATAATGGAAATTACATAATGGAAAATGGAAAAAAAAGTCTTAATATGTTTTCTTTTTATTCATTTTTAACAGGACACAGTAATTGATTTACACCTTATTCTAGCACTTTTTTTTTTGCACAAAACCCTTTTTAATATATTACATACCTGGACACAGTGCAGTAAAAGAATGTGTGTGTCTGTGCGATTCCTACACAGAGTCTGAGGTAGAGAGTATATCTAACCCACAGGCCTGGGAAGTGTTTGAACACACTGAAGGGAATAGAAATGCCTCATTAAGTTTCCACTAAGAGGCACACAGGAGTATAGTTGGGCCTCATGTTTTACAGTGCACATCATAACCTTCTCTGAAGTGTCAAACACTCCCCTGACAACACACTCACTCAACGAAGCAGTGACTAAGCACTGAGCCCCCACACCTCTCCAACTAATAAACCTTTACACCAGCCTGGGTGCCCGCAGAGACTGCAAGTTCTGTGTATGTAGTGGTGGTCTTTGTCTTGGTTTTGTTTAAGATTGATAAGACTCTTTCTCAAAGGAGCGCCCATAGACACTCTTCTACTTACTTTTTCAGCCAGTCCGCGATGTCCTTGGCCGTGGCTCCATAGTTCTCGTATTGATGCAGAAACTTCCCCTTCCTGGCGCAAAGGAAACAGAAGAGGGCCTTTAACCTTAGCTGTCAGCCTTAGCAGCCTTAGCCTTAGTGAATTGGCTTCAGAACTGTGGTCCATACAAGACACACAACATGTACTTGACCATATAACAAGGACGGACACAGCCTATCAAAAGTATAGAAGCACCTAGCTTTCCAGTAGGTTTTTAATACAAAATAGCATTTTTGATTCATAATCCTATTCATTATTCAGATTTAGATTCATAATGCTAGAATATGCTGTTTGCAAAAGTATTCAATTAGGTACAAAATGCAACCTAATTAGTTGGGTGGTCTATTGTAGTGTATAATTATAATAAATCAGAATGAGTCGTCACAGATTGCAATATAATACTCCCATAATATGCCTGTTTTAGAGAGAACTCTGTTAGTTAATGAAATCTGAGGCAAAGACTTATAGCCATTGTCAAATCAGGCCGTCCCTCCAATCTGTGCAACTGTTCAAAAAACAAACTGGTAAGAGATCACAATCTAAGACCAAAATCAACTTTGTAAAAGAAATCATTACTTTTCCTAAAAAAAAAAAAGGGGGAAAAAAAAAAGCACTCAAAGATCCAAACCTCAAAATGACTCGAACTATGGTGGTGAGGAAAAAAAAAAAAAAAGAAGACATCTTTTGATTTTGTGCAAACCCTCACTTTATCATGCAGACTCAATACAGGCCATCACCCATGTACCCCAATCTCAAAAAATGAAGAACAGATTTATAATCTGTCACTTCAGTGTTGGAGTGGCAGTGACTCAGTTCAAGTCGTGTTTAGAATGTTAAGAAGAGACAGTACTGAGACTGGAAGTCTTTGCAACTTGACAGAGCTCAAACTAATTTGCTAATATGCACACAGCACTGTGTGTGTTTTACTGTAATTAAGAGTTGTCAGTTTGCTCATCTACTCTCCACTGATCATTTTAAACCTTTCAAAAAAAGGTATTTCCTCTCATATATCAACAATTCAGTTATGTGATTAGAGAAGAACAAAATTGAGATACCTTATTTTAATACAGACCAAAGCCATCACATGTTATACAAAGGCAATGGTATGGCACTAAATATATGACATGAATAACTGATACTGAGAAAGTCAATTTTTTTAAATAAACTATCAGCTGCAAACATCTGAATCTGTAATTGTTCCCTGTCTCTAACAGGCAACAATCTAATGTTGGACGCTAAAACGATTTTAGAAATTGATTCTTTTTAGTGGCGCCGAGATGAAATTTACGTGTTCGTAGGCATCTCTAAAAGGAGTCTAAAATCTGTCCCAAAACTTATAATAGGCAATGTTTATTTAAATGACTTTCTCATGACT
Organism: Bryconaethiops microstoma; assembly: GCA_037577275.1. Lineage (NCBI taxonomy): Eukaryota > Metazoa > Chordata > Actinopteri > Characiformes > Alestidae > Bryconaethiops > Bryconaethiops microstoma. The sequence continues at coordinate 10,367,643 of JBBJLS010000002.1, forward strand.
TTCTGAAGAAACAAAAAAAAAGAGCGATGTGTTTCACACCTTTATAATGTAATTACAAACACTTCTGGGACCTTCCTATTTAAAGAAACTTGCTAAATCTGAGGAGGTGATGGAGTTTATTTTCTCGTCTCTAAACCGCGTTACTGGTTAACTGAGGATATTTGTAGTGACACTCTAAAGGATTGCATTACAAGTAACATCCAAGAGTGTGGCTCCCTTTGCAGCAGCCAAGATAAACATTTTAAATGAGGGCCTGGCCCAGAGCTAATTAAGCCATTCTGCTCGAGGCGTCTAGCTTAATCACAAGACCTCAGCTTGCAGTCTCCATGTTCCTTGCTAATCCATACCAACACAGCAGACTGACAGTTCAAGTTCAAAATGAAAAGTACAACTTTGTCACTTGTTCTGAGCGTAGCTTTGCTATCTGCAATCTGACTCAGCTAGGGGACAGGGCCGCGGGACAGGGCCGCGGGACAGGGCCGCGGGACAGGGCCGCGGGACAGGCCGCGGGTAATATCTATGGGCTTGTACCCAGCTGTTTGTATGAGCAGACCTCAATTGTTCCTTTATCTGCCCTGATCTCTCTGTTTTCTGCCTCTGAAATTAATCTACAGCAGCCAAGAGCTCCGCTAGCTGGGGGGAAAAATGCCAGTAGCACTTGGTCATTTGTAACTGTCATTGATCAGTGGAGATCTTCACGCATCATGGTAATGTTTCCAAAAAAAAAATGGAACAGCTATCAAATTGCATTAGTTTGCTCGTGTCAGGTCTAATGCTGAGACAGCTGCAAGCAGATCACTCGCAATCTGCATTCGTACCTGGCATGACCTTGCAGGGCGCTGAGCAGTATGAAACTCAACTGTCTCCACTCTACCTTTGTATCCTACATCTGGATACTCTAATAACTCTCAGTCCTCGACTCTTCTGCTCTGTGGCAACTGATCTAAGGGGTTTGGAGAGGTGAAGGCAACATGGCAGCACTCCAAGCTACTGCATCCTCACTTGACAGCTCACTTAGCTACACTGTTATTTCAGATGAGCAGAAGTGAAGGGCAAAAGGGCTGGACTTCTGCCATTTAGCTCCCCCACATTTAGTCCTTTCATATGAAAGATCACAGAGGACAAGAGGCCTTTTCAAAGGGTTTGGATGACAGTAATAAATATGACCGTCAAAAGGTTGCAATGGAGATGCAAGGCCCGCCTTGATGACTGGTTTCTACGCCTACGTGGATCCCTTCAAAAACAGTTCAAAAATACTCCAGAGTACTCACAAAATCAAGGTATGAAACATTTCTCTGCTCACCCTTTTAATACCCTATATTAAAATGTAAGGTGACCATAAAGAGATACATGGGGGTCAAGCGCTGACGACTGCATGGGGAAGGGAACTAGAGCAACAGCTGGAGCCAAAGAGCTGGAGAACAGTGCTAGTGTTTAGCTCAGAGGCTCATTACCGTAAGCAATGGAGCTGCATGGTCGTTAGCCTGCGACTCCCCTCAGGGCCACGGCTAATGACTCACTGAAAACGGATTGGGCGGAGAGCGGCATTTAATTAACCCTCCCATAATTAAAACGGCAGTGAAATGAGTGAGCGTTTAGCATCGAATGGAAGCAGATAAAGCAAGGCTGCGGCCTCAGGCCTGATCACGGACAGTGGATCACTATACACACTATAAAACTCACAAAAGTTTCTGCTTATGCAGCCCTCACCTACCGTTTTGGTGGTATGCATCAAACTAAAGCACAACACAACTTCGTTACACTTTCCAGTTCTCATTTGTTTACTACCAGCTAAAGCTGGGCAGTCCTACATAAACAGGGTCGGTTTTAAGGGGGCAACTATGCACAGTCATTAAAGAGTTTACCATAAGTAAAGAAAAGTTCAGTGAAGAGAAGTTTTAGGAGGGTCAACACGAGCTGCTGTGTGATCATTAGTGCTCTTGTGTTAGGTCATGCTGGACCTTACTTGCCTCACAGAGATACTTTTTTTTTGCTCTCATTATCTCATCAAGGCATGTACAGGCTCTGGCTGGAAATGAGGACATGAGGGATGTTCTCAGGAGAGGTGAAGAAAAAACTAAACAAACCTCACACTGTTAAGCATTCATTTACTGGAAACGAGAGGAAAGGGAAAGTTGTAAATTAGATCCTAGATCAGGCCGAGCCTGCATTGTTATTTCAGACTTAAGGCCAGGTACCTTCTTCCTAATACATTCTGCTTTATAAGATCCGTCATCTGTCCATGAATGAACGAGAAAATACTTGACATACTACTGAGGATCCAGGCCCCCCATTGTGAGGGCTTACTTCAAACTGAATATTTTATGACCATATAACCCCTAAAAACTTTTTCCTTCTGGTAAATACTAAACCTTTTCAGATGGCTTCTTCCAAAACAAACTCCTCACCCCTAGCTATGCGATCTCATACAAACCCAGCCTTGCTCTGGTCTGAATATATTTCAGGAACCAATTCTTTCCAACAGCTACTGACTTGCAGGCTGCGTGGTGCCACTTCTCAAGCACAGCACTTCAACACTTGAATAAAGAATAGCAACAGAAAGCCTAGAACTCATATACTGCAGGGTAACTTCTCACTTTAGCATGAATTCTTCATGGGTCTGCGAATGTGTGCAGTATACAAAATGAAGCATAATGTCAAACTCACTCAAAGTAGCAGAAGGTTGGGTATCCCTTGACATTGAACTCCTGCTTCAGGCCATCATACTCAGCTGGGTGCACGTTCATCCCAGCCAGCACCTGTGGCAGGACGGCAGAGAACACTCAGAATGAACAATCCCTGCATACGACACGGAACTCAGAGAAATGAAGATGAATGGCCGCAGCCCAGCAGAAGCAGAGGGTTTGTCAACTGAGAGCAACATAAAAGTACGGCATGCAGTGAAGTGGGACATGGTAAATATCACACTGTTTGATGGCATTACCTAAAACCAGATGTAAAGCGCTTCTTTCATGCCAAAACCAATTTAGAATCCATTCGGTGGTAGAAAGCAGCCCACTTCAGGGAATTTTGATTTCTTTTGTTCTCAAGTTTGCCTGTTTACACTTAAGATCTTGATCTTGCTCTCTACACAGTTATGAATAAATTGCTTGTGTCTGGCTTAAATTCTTGTGATCCTTCTCCATTTATATTTTAACCCTTTTATGGGCAGACTGACCACACGGTTACTTTTCAGATATTTTCAAAAACTCATGCACCCCCATCTCCCCCACGACATTTTTGAAAAACTACGTATCACCCCTGCACCCCCTTCTTGTCTCCTGATGTCCGCTGTCCGTTGCTCGATGTCTTGTTTTCATATTTTAGTGTTTAAGCAGTTTCCTCTGGGATCAAAAAAGATTTCTGATTCTGATATTTCAGAAGACACTGCGCCCAGCCATTTTTTTTAAACATTTATTTACATAGTAGTTTAAACATGTGCACATAGAACATTTTACCTGAAATTAAGGGCCTGCCATTTCAATGGCTTTCCCTTATTATTCTTCACCTCGGTTTCTTTATTTATTATTCTTCCAAAGCACTTAATGCAGCCGTGGCGCGCACACAGCACACACAACCTATATATCAAAACGTTCGGCTCGTCACCGTGAGGTGTGGTATTACTTTTGTTGGCATTTCGCGTTACCGTGGTGAGGCTATTCGCGTTCAAAGATACAATATGACCAAAAGTATAGGGACACTCCTGTTTAAACTGAACTATATGGCCAAAAGTATTGGGACAGAGCTGAGATAGTTGGTATGGAGTCTGTAGGTAGTTTCTTGGCAGCAGGCCCTTTTAAAATTTCTTCAGGAATGTTGTTTTTTCTAGTTTTGATTATTATTTGGTCTACTTATACCACAGGTACACTTATGAGTGCCTTTCCTCCGTTTCTGTGCTGGACAAAAGGCAGCGTTAACTTAAGATGCCTTTTTCCGGAGCGGGAGGGATTATTAACAGCAAATTGCGTGGGTATTACAGCTCATCTACAATCATAAATTGCACATAATCAAAGAGCAGGTTACAAATCATCTCCGGCTGCTCACACGCATCCGACAGCCTGGTGAAAAATGTGGAGGCAGACTCTGCTGACCGCCGATTTCCTTCCCAAATCCATCACGCTTCTCCAGCACTATCAGCGTCTTACACGCACACGTGAAAATGCAAAACTGCAGGATGCAGCAAATCTCCCCTTGCCCAGTCTACACCTGCAAATCTCTAAACAAACAGCTTATTTACAGGCTCTCTGCGCAGCCCACTCATCACTCAGCAGTTAAGAGAAATAAACACTGCTTCAATTAGTCAAGCTAGTCCTCATTTCCAGCTCCATACAAAAGAAGGATGAAAAAACATGCAGTTGTTCCAGCAGTGGCTGTTAGCGGTGCGATCCGAACCAGCTTCTGGTGGTTTGTTCAGGCATGCTTTCGCCTTGCTGGGGGTTTGAGCTGTGAGCTATTGATCCATGAGCTCTTATATTGCACTTTTATGTGCAGCCTGAACCACTTTACTTGACAAAAGCTCTTTCTTGAACTGCAGAAAAAAACCTAGAATAAACTTTCATTCCACAATTAAGTGCAATGGTGTGTGTGTGTGTCTACTCAGAGAGCAAGGAAGCCAGGCAGGGATGTGTAGCGATACATCACAGCAGTGTACACAGAGATATTGAGTTGCAAGTTGGCATTTAATCCATGCATAGACTGAAGCCCAGCAGGGAATACATCCAATAAACGTAGTATTAAACAAAAACAGAAGATCGCTGAGACAAAATTATCTGGGGTGAATCTGATGAGAAGAACTCAATGCCCTGTCAAATAAAACAAATAGGACAAATAGGTCAACAGCATGGCTTAATTTGTCCTGAATCCTGCTGGAAAAGGATCCGGGACCTCTCGCACTGAGAGACCGGCACCTATTTGATTGGACCTGGCGCCTCCTTTGCCTCTATCAAAATATGTAAATAACCTTAATGTTATGCCATTATTTTATGCCTTATCAAAGTTAGTTGTAAACCACTCGCTTGCCTATTTTGGATGCAATTTAAATCTGATTAAGGAAAGGAGAAGAGAGAGAGATGTCAGTCACTCAGCTCAGGCAGTAATGGCTGAAGCGTGTCGAGTTTTCTGCATATCACATGAGCCAAAATTACTGTGATTTCAGTACTTCAGTAAAAAACTGGTAAAATGCCAAAAATACAATCAAATTTGTTGAATTTCTTCAATGCAACAGGCCAGTCTGACCCACAGCAGGCCAAATATGTTTCAGCGGATCACCAGGGTGGCGATAACAGCAGGAGGGCAGCATGTCGCGTTGTTAGCGCAGTAAAGAATTAAAGTAATTAGCAGGATAAAGGAGGTTAACGGTTCTATGGAGGTTTTGTGGACTGTTTTGAACAAACAAGTTAAGCATGCATTTTTAGTACTGTTTTCTGCTTTGCAGTATGGATGATTGATTAGGAGTGTGATGATGATGCTGAAAATAAATAATGCATGAGGTCAATGAATCAGGGAACGCAACCCAACATGCACTGGTAGAGAGATGCACTGTATGCAGGCAAGGGCTTTAACACTTTTTGATGTCTAAATTATAATTGATGTCTAAAGTATAATTTCTTTAAGCTCCATGGCTAAGAATGTGGGTGTTTGTGGTGTGAAATTATGAATTGAGTGTGGCTAATAAAAAATTTGTTAAGTCCTTTCATTGTGGGCAAGATACGGGTGCTTACATATAATCGTCTCTGGGCTCAATTGTCACGTCACATGCTTTTATTTTTTGCCCCTAACTAAAAATTACAAAATTATTGGCCGAGATACTGGCTGTGACTGTTGTTTTACAACCAAGGACGGCCGGCTTGAGTTCTTAGCTTGTTCTTAGCTTGTTTGCTCTGCGTTCCAGGACCTCCTGATTTACACATTAGCTCTGTTTAACAGGTGTTGGCACTGACATGAAATATTATGCTGTTACCTTATTGAAATTTACCCTTGTATAACATCTACCCTGGACAATAAAAGGGTTTATGATGTGCACATAAAATAAGACACATTGTTACATTGCAATGACAAGGTCAGATGCGATAAATTATGACTAACAAATATACATATTTTCAGGCTATACATATCCTGAAAATGTGATTAAATCAAACTAATTTCATACATTATAAATATTCCCCAGTCCACATAACTTAGCACCCTGCCCCACACACCATTCACTTTGAAATTAGGAGGAGTATTTAATCCTTGGCTGCTTTCTCCTATATGAGGCCCAATACAGCACAGCCAATCAGAAAAGGCCATTTCCATACATTTTAGATCAGTTTTCAATGGCCCTTACCCTGTTCAATTATACAGGCTAAAACTACGATACAGATGTTATAAGTGGACCTCTAAGGAAAACCTAAATACAAGAAAATGCTGGATCTGGGCCCTTTAAAATGTGCTTACATATTTCCCTTTTGTCTCTGTAGCCGTCTGCTGGAAGATGGGTTGCATCCTCTTACATACACCACACCCTAGAGACAAACAAGAGAGAGTTAGGAGAAATTCTCTCTTCAATCAACATGCACTTCTTTGTTTTATCCCTGATATCAGAGAAGGGAGCAGCTAATTGGTTATACAGATTTTCTGAAAAACTGATTGGTAATGAAATCCCCTGAAAATACTTTAACACTCTTACAAAATCCTCAGATGAATACCACATGTTGTGCATTGCCGTACACGTTTTTCCATTTCTTGGAACAAAAGGGAACATTAATATCCACACTGAAGTCGGCCAAAAATGTTGTACAGGCTGCGCTGGGCCCGAGGTGCCTAATCGTAGATTCCATGAAAATACTTTCTAAGGAAATGAGTGAAGAATTAAAAAAACGGAGAGAGAGAAGAGAGAAAACTACAAGTGGAGTCTAAATGAACAGCCTGAGGGTTAGCCTCTCTTTGCAGCTTTAAACATGCTCTCAGCTCAGTACTTCATCACAGCAGAAGACTTTTAATGAACACAACATGCTGAGATTTTTCTAGGGACAATCCAATCCAACTTTTTCCTTCACGATAGAAATTCTGATATATATACACTGCTCACAAAAATTAAAGGAACACTTTAAAGAAACACATTAGATACATCAGATCTCAATATGAAG
>JBBJLS010000002.1:10376382-10389586 GCA_037577275.1 Bryconaethiops microstoma
AATTATCAGACAGGTTTAATTGATTTCATGCCAGGCCCCCAAAAAAAAGTGTTCCTTTAATTTTTGTGAGCAGTGTAGTTATGATATCAGCTGATGCAGAGTACCAAGCGGATGCCAAACCAATACCAACACTCGGCTACGGCACTTACATAAACATATACTACAGACTAACGTACTGCTCCTTTTACGATTGAGAGAAACACTGAAGGCTCACAACATTGCACTGTTACAATTTCAGAATAAAAATGACTAAGAAATACTGTGATTACAGGCTGGTCATGATCTGGTATGCTCTGGTTGAAATCGTCTCGATGTCATTTTCTTGGTTTTAATATACTTCAAATATAACAAACAATTTACATTTACATGAAGTCATTTTTGCTAAATTGGAGACATTACTGTACCTGTAACCTTGGTCTGACTATGCATATTGCAAATTGTTAGATTTTAATTTTTAATGGCTTCCTCTGTTCAACTACAACCCTTTATTTTCCAGGGTTTCACATCCTTTGCATCATACACATTATGTCACCGAGGACAGAACGAGGGTAAGATCATCAGATGACTCACATGGGGCATAAAACATCAGGAGAATGGGCCTCTCCTCCCTCTTCAGCAGCTTCCTGAAGTCCTGAAGGAAAAACCACACAGTTAAGTAAGAGAAGCTCCACAGGCTTCCTGTAGTATCGATGGATGTGATGTCTTCATATCCCTTAATTTACTGTACTATTAAGGCTTTTGTTTGCAGTTGCTTTGGTCGTCTTTCAGTGATGCCATAGAAGAATCAGTATTTCCCTAAAGAGCCATTATGAAAAAGAGTGTGAAGCACATTTAAAATGTTTAAAGAACATCCAACATATGTAAATGTTCTATACGTCTGTCTGTCCAATTTAAGGGTTCTTGGTAGACCAAACATTAACCTGCCACTACACTTCACCTCGAAGAGCCTCACACCTGTTGCTCAAGAGCAAGAAAAAAGTGAGTCCTGCAGGGGGCTCTCTGACCACCCAAGCAGGTTTAAAAAATTTGTCATGCGAGTAAACCACACAATGCTTATAATTGCATGCACGGATTAACCAGCTCACAGGGGGAGACTTTTATCCCCCATCAGCTTTGTTTATATTCTTGCTTCATTACCAGATTGCTTCCTGTAGCTGAAATTTGCTTGTGGCAGTTGACACCCCAAAAGATGTAATACAGCACCGAACACACGCCCCCCCCAGAGCAATCAATACACTCTTCAAAGGAGGTTCAAAGCCATCTCATCTTGGCAAGTGGGGCTTTCTAATTGAGTGTGGCCCCCGTCAGTGGAGGAACTATCCGGATATGTCTACGATTCGTGAAGTCTCCTAAGAGACCATCTTACTAGTTAAGACTTTTTTCCTTATTCTTTTCCAAGAAACATTTGCTTTAATGGAGTTTCACCTTCATTTTCCTCATTCAGAGGGGCTAAAACATGGATCTGAAGCTGTGAAGCGCATATACTTCTGAACGTCCTGTACAGCAGCCAAGGCTGGCCTCCTGAGAGAGGAGAACGACCCCGTTCTTCAGTTGCAGGTTGCTTAACTCATTGCTTTTGTTCCGCATGCAGTTCCCACACCAGGCAAACGCCAAGAATGGAAAGGTGATCTTTGCAGAAGCTGTCGCCTAAAAGAGATACTTACTTTTTCCGTCTCAATGTGAACGACATCTTTAGCCTCAGGGTTCTCCTCCCACGGGGGGGCACCTGTGGGGTCTTTCAGGAATGCCACCATTGACTGAGAATGAGAGGGGGAGGATCAAAAGGAGAACAATTATTAGAGAAGCAGTGATATGACTCATCCTTCACTGTCAACGCACATTCACCTTCTCCTGAGAGGCACTGCCAATAGTGCACATGGCATCTTTGGAACAAAAAGACCCAGGAGTGAAAAATCTATCCTCCTCTTGCGAGATTTCACAACATTAGACTTTGAGGTCAGCAATAATAATGGTCAAGAGAACTTCCAGTGATGCAAAGTTTCTTTGATGGCATTACAAGATGACATTATTTCCTCTAATAGACTACAGCTAATTTAAAAGATCTACCCATCCAGAAAGGAGAATGACTCAGTAGGTACCTTTTTGACATTAAGTGCTCATAATAAGTCTAATTACCATTACAGAAAAAGAAACGAAGAGCAATATCAGACGCAACAGCAGATGCTTTTAATGAGAAACTCCATTCACCACCGAAGCCGCTCACCCATAGCATAACAGACTCGGGCACTAGAGCTGAGTGACGCTCATTCATTTTTAACTTTTTCACATTACAGCTTGGCTCATTGGCAAACGGTTCATCAACGCCATGTCAGCCAGGCACAGGACTGTGTCAGCAGGCTCATGGAAAGAGCAGTGGGTAAGAGAAAGAAATGAATGGCAGGCGATGTGCTGATTCTGAACCCGTGGTATAAATCCTACTGCACTGTGGAACCAGCACCTAGAGTGTGAAATCGCACTCGTACTTGTCTGTGCTAGTGTGAAATGACATGTGTAGGGAAAATCAGCTTGGTAGAAATGATAGAACAGGGTATGCTATAAAAGATCAAAAGGCCTGCAGATTACAGAGCCCCATGACTGCAAAACCCACGCCTAAAAAGGGTAACAAATACCAAAGTCAAAAGCAAAATGAAAGACTGAGGCATAAAGTGCACCTCAAACTTGTATGTTTGCTTCAAGATAACCAAAACCATTAAAATAAGATGAAGTTTTACTTGACTTGGACAAAAGCTCTCTACATCAATTAGCCATAACATTAAAACCACCTGCCTAAAGTGTGTCGGTTACAGGTTATCAGCAAATCCTTTAAGCTTAATGTATTGGACTGATTAGTCCAGCAATTCCCATGTATGCTTGTTCCTTAAATCTTTCCTGAACATTGTTTGTATTGTGGGAGGGCACATTATCCTGCTGAAAGAGGCCACTGCCATTAGGGAATACTGTTGCCAAGATGGGGTGCTCTTGGTCTGTAACAATGTTAGGTAGGTGGTACATGTCAAAGTAAGATGCATATAAATGCCAAGTTTCTCAGCAGAACATTGCCCAGAGCATCACACTGCCTCTGCTGGCTTGCTTTCTTCCACATTGTACATACCTAGAACACCCCCAAGACCTGCCGTTTTGGAAATGATATGACTTAGTCACCTCGCCATCCCAATTTGGCCCTTGTCAAAGTCACTCAGATCCTTACGATTGCCCATTTTTTGCCAACACATCAACTTCAAAAACTGACTGTTCACTTGCTGTCTGTTACATTCCTTCCCTTGACAGGTGACGGTTCAGCTCATTAGATTACGAACCGCATATTTCTGTAGGTCATGTGTTTAGTGACAGAGCACAAGGGAAACATACACCTGTTTAAAATAGTCAATTCCAGTTACTATTAAAAGCCACAGGATTTTTGACGGGGTTTTAAATGCACTTTAGTATGAAATTCAAGGCAAAAAAACTTTTTAGTACATTCTTGTGACAGCCAGTGGTGCTGTTCACCCTGCCCATCACCAGTGGCTCTAGTAATTCCATGACTGGGTTACTAGATTACTTCCAGTTTCTAGCACTATTTAAGTCTTTTCTTGTATGGTGTACCAAGCGGTCTGTATGCCTTACCTTTGTCTACCTTGAATATTGATCCGGTTTGTTTTTTGGACTCACGCCATGTTTTTTTTTTTAGCTTTACCTGTGATACTCCTGTTTCTAGTTTTTTACTTTTGTTTCGCCTACTCTGGATCACGTCCTGTCTCACCCCTATAATTCTGAGGACTCCTGAGTAATCTGGATGTGTTTTTGGACTATGACTTCAGATGGTCTCTGTTATACCTGTTTGCCTGGTCTTGACAATGAACTGTCTGTAGACTCAAATATGTTTATTGCAAGTAAACTTTTATCCACAATTGTGTTCTTTCTCTGCCAATCATTACATATTCTGTAAAAGATGAACAAAGAAACAAAGGCCAGGCTTTGTGTGAGCTGGGTAAAGCACAATTCATTGCAATTATGATGGACAACTGGACTTCTCTAGCTCTAACTGAACAATTCATAACTGAAAAACTGGTTCTAAAGACAGAATTTACATATTTAAAAAAAACATACATAAATGAGCAATTGGCTGATGTGCTGAAAGAGGCTGTTGCTGAATGGAATTGATAAAACAAGAAACGTTGTTGATGTGGTGCATGTGGCTGAATTTTTACCTCACAATTTTGAAAAATCTGAAGCTTAGAGTAGACACACTTTGTTTCAAACTGACCAGTAATATGAACCAAACCATGGGTCAAAAACTGAGGACTCAGAAGAACCATTAAAAGTGTGAACCCTTATAGCCTTAGCAAACAAGAGTATAATGTGGATAAACATAATTGAGGCATAAATAGTTTATATAACCGTACTGCTTATATTTGGCCATTTTCAGGACAGAGTTTACAGATAGTCTATAATCTTACAGCCCGAATCCAAACATCCGTCTAGTGAGAAGTTATTCACTGACTGCTTGGCTGAAAGATGCATATGCTCTACAGAATCTATTGATTTCACCAAGGTTTAACATGTTTTTCTCCAAAGACAACATGAGAACAAAGTGACTACCTTAAAAGTGGCTGGTCTGCTGTACTCTGTGTGAAAGGTTCCATCTCTGTAAGGCATAAAAATCACATAAACAAAGCAGAAGAGGCATTGTGAGAGTCGGGTGCAGACGCATTATCTGCTACTTTGAGTAATAATTCCATCAAACTCAGGGGTCCTTAAACTGCTTGATTAATGCAGAGAGCGCACTTACTTATAATGCAGGATCTCATATCCAGCCTTCTTTGAACCCAGGTCAACCTTCACTTTCTTGCAAAGTTTTCGACCCTCAGAATCCCTGGAGGTAAAGGAAGACAGATGAAGAGGCAGGCAAATGCATCTCTCATGATGGCAAGCTGGAATCCTTGGTGAATTAATGAACCCAGACTAATGCAGGTCCTAAACCTATGCAAGCAGGTGAGCTCAATTAACTTGATATTCTATCACACAGGACTAATTGCTGAGCAAATGCAAATGTAAGCAGTCAGAACAAAGCTTATACACAAGAAAAATTATAATCTGATTGTGATGTTCTAAAATAAAACACCCCAGGGCACACCAGTCATACAAAAAAAGGGACGCCGAAAAAGTTAGACGGACAAAATTAATTTCCCAAGACATTGAATAAATCTCTATAATGATAATACAGGCAGTTGATGGAATGTGACAGATGACCACTGTAATAAGGTAATGCAATAGAGCCTTCTGAAATCTGCCAAACACTTTCCCTCTCCATGTACTGAAGGACAACCTTGACAAACTTCTGCCAAAATACATATGTTCTAATATTTTTGGCAGCCTACTGACTGGTTTAAAAAAACAAACCAAAAAAAACCCAAAACACAACACTGTTGAAACACTGCTCTTGCAATTTGGGCTGCACAACCCTTGACTAAATGGGATCTTTTTATTTGCTTAGAATCAACACAATTCTCACCTACAATTTTTTTACATTTCAATTGGTATAGGACAATATTTATATTTACTACATTCATTAATGGCATAACTAACAACATGCATAAAAACAACTCAGACCATTATAACAACAACTACATTCATTAAATAGTATAACTTGCAACATGCATAAAAGCAACTCAGACCAGTATAACAACTATTACAAATAAATAATCATCTGTAAATCACACTGTCCTGAAACTGTTTTCTTCTATAGTAAGTCCCTTTTGAAATGTTTTCTTCTATAGTAAGTGCCTTTTGAAACGTTTTCTTCTATAGTAAGTGCTTTTTGGATAAGAGCGTCAGCCAAATGAATGTAATATAATGTAATGTAATGTAAATCCTTTTTGGTCTGTCAGGTTTCTGCCTGCATTGCACATCATAACAGACATCATTTTTTAACAGGTACATTTTTTTTATTGCAGCACTATTTTCACAATTGCCAGCCCAGAGCTGGGCAACATGACTATATTTATCATTATCATGACAAAATATGCCACAATATGTCTCTGCTTTTCTGGACATATTGTGATATCGTCAGTGGTTAATGGACACTGACTGACTGCATGTTACTTTACAAAGAGAGCATAACAGATCTTTTTTAATAGTACTTAGTGCAGCACAGTTCTTGTGGGACTATTAGCTCTTTTTTGTCCATTCCAATTGATCAAAATGTCAGAAAAAACGACATTGCGACTTACTGTGTACCCCGATAAATTTCTTCAAATACTGATTAAATTATTTTTATATTTATATTTATTTATATTATATTTATAATATTATATTTGACACATCACCTACCACTACATTTCAAGAAAAAAAGCAGCTATTTGTAACAGTCAGCGAGTCTTGACTACATTTAGCTGTAAAAGCTACAAGACACCCTGATGACATGCAGAAGGCTTGAAAGAATAGACCTCAGTAGATTCAAGTTTGATAAAATCATCTACAAACAAAAGGAATGGAAAATGTATTAGGTCTGAACTTTGATGGAATCTTCCATTTTCTCCACCTTTGGTGCTTCACAGGGGTTGAAAGCGTTCAGTTCTGCGCTCTATTATATACACTCATTCTCTCATCTAACCAACAAACAGAAAATTGTCAACCCCTCAGTCCAGAAACACACTCATGGCTACCTAGCACCTGCGAGGAATCTGTAAATACCACTCCCTCTCCACATGTACACAGCGTCACCACTATCACTGCCTCTTCATCGCAGTGATAATGAGCATGGAAATGTATTACATAAGGACAAATAGGAGCAGAAAGGACTCAGAGGACAGCTAAAGCCCCCGTGCTAATGGAAATTCAAAGAGATGGAATTAAATTAAGCTGCCGACAACCACCATTCTCCCCAGACCCTCATTTCCACTAACCTCCCCTCCTTAAATGGGGGGGGGAATCAGACAGTGTCATTAGATTTATGTTTGTTCCACATCCTGTCTTTGTCTGTGGGAGGAGGAGAAGTGGTGGAGCGGGAAGAGGAGCAGAAGCAGGGGCTGTCAGGTGGGAAACACAATTAAACGTGCCGTGTGGTGAACGTGCTGACTCATGACCACAGATGGCGCCTCTCTGGGCATTTGTGTGCCGACGTGCCCCGCGCGCCACTTTGGGATGAAAAGTGCAGCCATCCATTTCAAGAGTTCTAAGCTGTGATGGAGTTCTGCAAAGGGCCAGGGGTTGCATCAACTGTTCTCTGGACAATTGGGGTCTGACTCATTTTGTGACTGTAAATCCACGGTCAACTCTGGACCAGACTGTTCTGGCCCCATCTGAGTGAAAATTTCAACACTTTTGAAAATAAAGGCTCCTACATGCTGCCTGGCTTGTATATGCGGTTCTAAGAGAAATCCTTAATTGATATAGAACCTTCACACTAAGTGCAAGTTCTTTAACCTTAAAATTTTTTTATCTAGTTCATCACTTTTTTTTCCTCAATATACTTGCAATGATTTCAGTGTAATAGCTTTCCTAAATGATTAAGCCATCTGTGATATTCACCACACTCCAGAAATCCCAAATATCAACTTAATATTAGATCATTTTAGTGAGGCTACTAAATGACCAAATTAATAAAAGAAAATTCAGAATTTGGGAAATATCTAGCCCTAAATCGATATGCTGGTATCTGTGCTGAAAAGATTCCTTGATCTTAATTTAAAGAAAATAAGTGCATTTAAATTGTAAACGCAACACTGGTCAGAAAAAAAATAGCAATTCCCCATATTTCCTCGAAATAATTTCCATTTCCCCAAATCATATAACCCTAGCTTATTCTACGCTTACACCCACAAATGACTGAACATTTTTCTGAAGTGGTTTATGGGGGCATATTTTTTGGGCTCACTCTACAAACTCTGGAACATTTCAGTTTGAGAACAGTTCAGTCTGAGCCAAATACAAAAATGTGACTGAAAATATGTGTATTGTAACACCCCTTGGTACCAAATATGCTTCTTCTGTGCCATTGCTAGACTGAAATATTTTTTCATATTGAGTTATTACATGTGCTTTCGCTTCAGTTTTATTAATCCAAGTAGCCTCTGAACAAATAATAAACATGCTGAAAAATAAGTAGGTCAGCTGTGGTATTAATGAATTTGCAGATTACTCTAAAATCAACTGCGACATGTTCTAATCAAGCTAAAATATCTTTTCTGCATCACTGAACAGACCCTATTGTTCATCTGTATGGAAAGTATCTGCGATACTAAATGAAGTTGCAGAGGTAACAAAAATCAGTCCAAGCCACATTAACGCTGGCACACGACAATACTGCAGTGTAACAGAACAGGATATGACTAAGCATTCACTGCCTCACTGGTGTACTGTCGCCTTGACTTGACAGTGGCACAATGCAAGAGGCTGACTTAAGCCAGTTGCAAACTGTGCTCCAACTGTGCAGAAATTCAGCTCCATTATCCAGATAAATTAGACCTGGATCTTGTTTCAAGGCCAAAAAAAGGATCAAATGTACTGAACTCATAAGTGAACCATAATAAACACCCAAATGTGAACCATAAGCCAAATGCACCTTTTACGTGAACCATAAAGCGTAAATATCACTGCGATTTGAGCAAGCAATCAGCGATATGATCTTTTCATCCTTTCCAATCTCTGCTTCTCTCTTTCTGCACATGCTCCATCCCTGACCCAATTCCGGCTCAATCAGCTGGCCATCTCTCAGCTCTCTCATCTGGTGGAAATCTAAGGACTGGTGCAAACCCGCGTCCACAGCTGAAGGAGGCCTTTCTAACACAGCGGGCCAAAGTGTGTTTTTTTTCCGGACAGCTCAGCTTTATCTTGGCATTTTTCCGCAAGTTCAGCGTACCTCACTCCTGTCCAAACTCTGGGCCAGCGCCTGGATGGCAGTAAGGATAAAGCTCATCATGTCTACTCTACTTCACTGCATTTACAGCGGGGTGAGGAGCGAGACGTCAGCAAGTGTCACATACCCTCCAAGACCCGATCAGGAATCTCAACAACTGGCAGGCCATTTGTGAAAAACCACTATGCTAATAACAGAGTGTTAGGCGGGCCTAGCCATTCGCATATCAGCAAGACGAGGATTGCAAGGTCTGGGCTGCCTCACTTTTCAGAAACTTGCATGTGCTGATACAGTGTATACTTAGTGACGGGATTCGCCCCATTTCCTTTTATCTGTGTTCTTTTTTATCACTAGAACAACCACTTATTACTCTTTCAATCAGCAATCTGCAAACAACATTTGCATTTGTTTACTTTGCAGCCTCAAAGTACCAGTTCTTAGATTCCTTAAGGAGAGGGAAAAAAAGACAAGACACAAGAGATAAAAACGAGTTAGGAGTTTCCAATTGCAGAATTACAACACTTTTGTGTTTTAATGGCTCCTTACTGGTGCAAACTGGTTCCTTGTCAATTCAATCCATCCAAACCCCTCTAAAGCAATGTCTTACTGATAGTCATCAGAGGGACGAGTGGACTTTTGCAGTGTCTTCTCCGCATTGTTTTCCACAGCAGAAGAAGACAGAGCAGGCTGAGGGCTGACAGATTCACAAGTTGAGAAGGGATGTGGGGAGGAAAAAACCTCAAACACAAGGAAGCGAGATAAGAGCGAAATGGATGTGTATGTTTTCCAGGGCTGGCAGATGCCTTGAGAGAGCCGCACACGGGCCATGTCACTGGTATTAAAAACTTCCGCTGACTTCCTTTCAAAGGATTCACTCTCGCCTGATCTGCTGCAAAGGAATTGTGGGAGCTGGGGACAAGACACACTTCTTGCTGTGAATCATCTCAGCGCTCACATGCACAAACACATCCTCCCTCAACCAACAGAGACACAGGATGAAGGCTTCACTTTCCTCCAATTTGGAGGCCTCTGCGACAGGAGACACATACATTAAAATGTAATAAATGGCCAAGTTCTCAGTTATAAAAAAAAAAGGGAAAATGAAAAAGAAAAGGGTGAAAGGAGTCTCCATTTGCAGGTTTCCAAATCTGCACATGGCTGAACACCTGGATTATCTTAACAGATTCGTGATCTTTGCTTTAACCGCTTTCAGTGAGTCTGGCATTCCCAAGTCCATCACCTGCTGTGCATCCATCTAAGTTCTGAAAGCTTTCTGCAAAGTCACTTCTCATTTTACTGAAGGATTCTTAAACGGTGGCATTTGTGTGGATTTTTAGCACAAAGCGAAAGGACAAATGTCAAAAATTGAGTGATGGTGAAGGTGCAGAACTGCATCCTATGCTGAACATGTTGAATTGCTGGAGTTTTGTGCTTGTGCTCAAAGAGTCATTCCAATTAGGCATACCTTTTGGCCTTTCTCTCATTATATGGTTCTCCTATTTTAGGTGTTATATCTTGCACATCAGCACTCGTCCACTCAAACAGGAGGTGTTAGACCATCAAGACTTACCCGCAGTTCACCCAGGCGATGGTCCCTTGGCCTTTCACTGCCTGGGCTACATCAGACAGCAGTTTCAGTTGAGAGTCTCCAGATGTAGCTGAAGTTAAAGAGACACAAGGAATACATATTAGTAACTCAAATTACCATCTTAAAATATAAGCATTATTGAGTCCGAACCCCTTTGCTGTTTTGGTTTTGTTAATTACCTCCTATTTTTCTTACTTTACCATTAGTAGTTGCCATGCCAACAGCTTGAGTGCATTTTACAGCTTTATGTTATTTGAACTGCAGTGGTGTTTTTGTTCAACTGTACCATTTCAGAGCTTTAAAAACCTTCTCAATAAATAGTGATTTTCTGTCTGTTTTTCAGATCTGTAGGGTATAAAATGAATCACGTATTTTTATTACTGACTCTTTTATCAGTAGGAATGTCAAACTGGTATGTCCAGTGGGACAACACTGGATGATATTATAGGTCCAACAATGACTACTTCTAGACCAACCATTAAAGGGTGTATACACATTTACTTAATGCTTGCATTTTTTTCACATTTAACACTAGTACAAAGCTGTGCAGAACATCTAACTTTAATTGTTTATTGCACAATTTTTGCACAAACCTTTTTGCACAATTCCATGACACCTCACAGTATTAAATGCTTCTCTTAGTAAGTTTTTACTTCAACACAGCAGAAAAATTCATATTTAGCAGCTGGCCTGCATTACATGCAGATGCGTTATTTACACAGTTTAAATTATATCCAGGATTTTGAATAGACATAAATTGCATAATCAATAAATCAAAAAAAAAAAAAAAAAAGCAGAAAAAAAAAAAAAAAAGTGAAGCAGTTCCCAAGGTTCCACAGGCAAACATTCCATGTGCTCCTTTCCACCAAGTGATCCTTTAAATCAACAGGAGTGGGGGGAAAAGTATTTATACAGATGTTGTTTGCATAATCTATTTCATTACATTTAAGAAGATAAGAACTTCATGTACCAATCGAAGTGAATACTCTAAGCCTTCACTGAAAATGATTGTGTCTGTCTCTTCTGTGTCAATGAAAACTCTTCAAGATCAGCCAGGCACAAACAGCCGCATTGTGGTCTTCTAGCAGCTAGCTCAGCACGGTTGCCATGCCAAATCTGAGAGAAAACATCCGACAGGAGGAAATTAAATGGGGAAACGTGCATTCAGAGGGTGATCCTGGGCTTCAGAGGATAAGCATCCGAGCAAGCCATCAGTCAAACGCTCCGTTCGATACTCTGGAGTCTTACCCAATGACCTCATGTGGCCGAAATGGGCCGTGAATTTTGAATCCGATAAATCTGGAGCAGCCGGGCCTTGAGAGGCCCTTCCCCTGCGTGGAGAGGGAGGCTGTTTACGGGTTGTGCAACCGCACACCCACTACATGCAACACTGCGCGTGAATGCAGCTGGAGGCTATGCAAATGATCAGGGGCTGCAGGTCGAACAGCGGAAATCTCACTAATGGTGGCAAGTGAGTGGAGCTAATGGTTTCATGTGAGCACGGTGTGGTTTATAGTGCTTGCTGACTGAAGGATTTGCACTATCACAGCTACTTCAAGTTACTGTACACACCGCAACCTTTTGCCCTTCCCTCCATGCAATGGATGTAGACTGAGTCAAACAGTAACAAAACTTGCATCCAGATGAACTATCAAGAGTTCATCAGTGAGACAACAGAGCTGACTGCAAGCTACTGGAGCAGAACGTACACACCTGCACAACCTCCCGGCTTATTGCGCTCTAGAGTTCCTAGAACAGCTCCAGATGAGGTGCAAATTATAGAACTACAGTTCTAAGAGAGGACAATACATTGGGCAATATATTGTCAAAAAATTAGAAAATGTAATAATTATTTTCAGTGCAACACTGGAATTACATACAATAATTGCAACCGACGGAAGCAACACATTTTGAGATTGCACACACATTGACAGGTATAGTCACCAAGACTGGGCATTTCTACTCTTTCCATTTCAACACACAAATGAATGACAGTGCACAACACCATTGGCCCACACACACAGGTTTAAATCCCCATCCAGTCTGGAATACCACTGCTGTTTGTCTGTCTTGATGTAACAGGCATTTACCACTGGAATTGGATCTTATATTATGATTTATATGATGTTTGAACAGCTGTTTTAGTGGTTTATTGGTCTGGGCACCTTCCAGTAAAGCTTGCAGTGCTATCCTTTCATATTCAGGACTCCAGAAATGAATGACAGCTGTGTCACTACATAAAGATTTTTTTTGTCAGAATTTCCCCAAATGTATGACCAACACCAATATAAATAAAAAGGTTACATTTTGAATAATAGATGTCCATTAACTAGATGTAATTAGTGTAGCGCTTTTATTTAATACTATATCATGATAATGCTGTAAACTATATTGAAGGGTTGTCAGAATATTAAAAGGTAATCAGAATATTAAACTGCCATGTGTGTAATGTCACATCAACCACAAAGTGTTAATTATCGGTAATTATAAAGATTCCCTGTCGGTGCATCCTGAATGATGATGACATGGAGTTCAAGTAACACAAGCTCGACACTCACCTGACTTAGTGTAAAGGACAAGGACATTGGTTCTGGTCCTGAGAAGCTTTTTGAAATCCTTGTGGTCACTCACTTTCTCTATGAGTGGGGATACTTTCACCGCCTGCAGTGTGGACGCGAGCACAACCTGAGAGAGAGAGAGAGAGAGAGAGAGAGAGAGAGAGAGAGAGAGAGAGAGAGAGAGAGAGAGAGAGAGAGAGA
>JBBJLS010000002.1:10389686-10466801 GCA_037577275.1 Bryconaethiops microstoma
AGAGAGAGAGAGAGAGAGAGAGAGAGAGAGAGAGAGAGAGAGAGAGAAAGGAAGGAAGGAAGGAAGGAAGGAAGGACGACAGAAGGCAAATGGGTGAGGCAGAGCAAGGGAAAGATAGACACAGAGAAAATCACTGTCATTTTTCACTGTCAGGGCCAAATCTCACAGGCACTTCAGAAAAACATCTCCAACTGTGTGGCAATGTAATTGTCGTACTTGTTTGGAATCACTACGGTATGTCAAACTGCGCTGAAATATGGGCCTGAAAGACAACAAGCAATTACAGACAAAATATAGCACATTTATACAAAAGGTTTGTAGAGCCGTATCAATATTCATCTCTAGTGTTGATTGCTATCTTGAGGCACGATGCTCACCTCCAGAAAGTATTGTTCTGACATGGAATGAAAAACCGACTGCAAGAGTTTTCTAAAGAGTTCTTCTAACAAGCTGGTGAGGTGTCAAATATATACTGAGATCAAATGTATTGCTTTATTGCTTTTATTTTTAAAGACACTGCACATAACCGGTCTGCAGAGATCACTTTTTATACTGATATACATTATCTCTTATATTAGAACACTCATGTGTATCCTAGAAAAAAATGACAGCATATGGGTCATGCTTCATGAAAAAAGAGCCTTGATGAGTAAGCATTAAACAGATGTTAAGGTGTTGGGGTGAGAAGTAACAACTGCAGCATTTAATGATGATTTTCAGACTTAAGACTTCAGTTTTAATTGGAAAATCTCTATTTTATTCCAAAGCAGATTCATTAATTTAGAAACTAGACATGTGTGGAAATCAAGTTGTGATTATCACATCAGACACCTTCCAGCAGTTGATTAAGTGTCGGTTTAGTTTGTAAGAACAGAGAGATGACTAATCCCTTGATATTTTGATTTGCAACTTTCTCATTCCGTGATGGGCTGTTTGTAGAGACTTCCCACCTGCCCTACGCCACAAAGCCGGTAAAGAGACAATCATAGGAAGAGAGTAAATTAGAGAATTTCTCTACATGGTGATGATGACCTTGCAGCAATATGAATGAAAATTCAACCAACAGTTAGTAAAATTAAGTAATAGACACAACCTATTCCCCATGCATGCCCTGTGATTCTTTCTTAAGTAATGTTCAGCACACAATACTCTCTCTAAAAAAAAAGTGCATTTATAATGCCTTTATAGGGGACAAGCTTCATTAAACCTCATTTTACTTTAGTACCTTAACTTGCACAAAGAAATTATGCATTAAGATGCATTACAGGGCTGTCATGATTACTTTATTAAAAATCATTTACTCCACTGAGAAATGGATTTTTAATGAGATAGCATTGTGATTCCTCTGCAATTTAAATGATGCACAGTGTACCTCATATTGCTGTTTTCAGTCTCTACAAGGTGTTATTAGTACATATCTCTTCTGTTAGTATCACTGAAACACACATCAGCAGGATCACATGAACGTGTATGTTTGTAGTTACAGTAGTTTCGAGGTTATGGCACTTACTCCCACTCCCACTCAGCTTACAGCCTCGTACTTACGGACAATGCGGGTGAACTAGTTTGGTTGCACGTGCCGGAAGAATACGCAGTAACGGCGCTTATGAGTCAGGCAGTTTTCCTTTTCCTTTTTCTGTGGCTTAGTTGTGTTTTTATGATGTTACAGCTGTGTTGGGATCAGTAAGTGACTTAGACTAGGGTGTGTTTCAACTTACACCAAAACTCGGGTTACATCACCGTCAAAGGAACGGATCTGTGTCGTAGCTCGAGGAACCCCCGTCTATGAAGTGAATGTAAATGTTTGCGGTTATAAACTGTGTGTATATAATTGCTATTATAATCAGTGAATACAGTCCTAGTGCAATGCAGGTCAGACCAGACCAGTGTTCAGCACCAGCCTGTGTGGCGCTGAAACAGAGTGAGGCTGATGAGACATCAGCAGACAGAACTTCTGTCATCTATGACAGACTGAGGGGAAACGACAAGAGCAAGCAAAGACGCACACTGACCCAGCCAATCACATGTCCTCATTATCCTCCCTTAACCCACGCTCAGAGAAGCAGTACAGCTCTCCAAAGAGACCAGAAATTACTGCGCAGAGCAAGCCTTGACCTTTGAATGTCCAGGTCATTGCCTCGAATAAAATGGGATCAGAAAATGACAAGTGCTCATTCTTTCAACCTTCCAAAGTAGAAATAAAATAAAATAAATCAATGGATATTCCCTAACATGGACATATGTTTTATGACTCCCTCTGCAATTCTTCTCCACAAATCACATAACAGGCATTATGTAGGGACTTGCAAATGAAGGTAGAGCTGCTTATGCAAAAGTAATGCGTTACATTTCCATTAATAGCACCACTCACTATGAGTGGGACTACAAGAGTCCCATGTGTGAAATTGTTATACTATGTTCCACTAATCGCAATAGTAGTTTAATCACAGCAGCTGGGGGACTCACCACGATTTAAGACAAGAAAAGGCGGTAGCAGTCTGTCAGAGCGTGCTGTTGGTTGCAAGTTATTATCAGGAACGGGCAGATATCTCACCTGTGTGATATAGGGGCGCGATGAATCACGGTGGTGGTCAACACCAGAGATGCCTCAGCCACTGACTCACTCACAAGTGCAATCTTGCTCTGTGACAGATTGTGTTCCATCTTCCAACTCATTAAAAGACACCTACACACACACCCACGGTCCCATGGAGACAGGAGTGAGGGGCAAGCTGCCTCTAGCCTGCCTGCATCTATCCAGCAATACAATGGTGAACAAGATCATTACCAGGGGTGTGAATCTCACCTTGCGATTATCAGATTCAATTAGTTTGGTACCAGACACAGCTACTTACACCGGATACGCAAATATCAATGAAGAAGATATTCACACAACAAAAATACAATTTTTCATTATTTTTTGCAGCCCAAGTAGTTGCAAAAATGACAAAATTCAATGAATATTATGGTAAGAATTTAGAATAGCCATTTTATCCAGGGATGCACAATGATATCAGAATTCTATCACTATCAATATTATCACCATCATACATCTTAGGTTACAAACTAATAGTAGATGTTTACTTACTATAGAAGAGCACAGTGTTTAGGTGGCATTGGGTTACTGTGCCAAACCGTCTATGTTTTATTCATTTTACTGCATTTATAAGGCTACAGGTATAGAGCTTCTAGCTCTCTGTGATGCTAATCCAGGTAGATATGAATTTCTGCATTTTAGATACAAATGTCTACATTGCTTCTACATTAACATCATTTATTGACATCACACATGAAAATAAGGTCATTAGCCATCTACCTAAATCCAGCCCAAGGCAGCACGCAGGGATGAAGGGGTCATTTTACGCATATAACAGATTTCAGCTTCGTGAGGGATGGAAAAAAGTAGAACGACGGAGAAGAGAATTTTCTATCCCTTTCCCCTGGACAACTGATGGATTGCGACTGGCAAGTCCCATTTGGTGGCAGTGCGAGTGTGAAGCAGAGCCGCAGGCCGGACGAAGTGGACGGAGTGTGCTGATTAAATGACGGGGTGACATCCTGACTAGCAGCAGGCTGAGGGCAAGCATGCAGAGATGACAGCAAGGGGTAATTAAAGCACTGCAAGGCTCTGCAGCCGGCAAGTCACATCATCATGACCCACCGACTCCATGATGTTTAAAGAACAGAAAGGAGCAGCCATCGTCACTGATAAGATTAGATGCATCATCACAGATAAGATTAGACATGTCTTCCAGCTAGTAAGAGAGCTGTACTGCCCTACCAACGAGACACCTTGTCTTTTTGTTTTTAAAACTGACACTTTTCAATTAAGTTCACAGGTGTTATTTATGCTAGGGAGCCTGGGGACCCATCCCCACCATATTTTATTGTAAGTCATTTCATCCTAACTGTTTTTTTAAATGACCGTGCCTTCAAACACATACATTCACCATTTGAAGTTCCCCCTTTTGGTTATTACATAGTGACAAAGAAAACATGTTCAGTTGTTAGAAACGTTTTGAAAGCTTAGATTTCACAGAATTCTTGATGGGCACTGTGTTATTGTTTCCAAACTGATGAACCGCAATTTTATTAAACCACCATTTGACAAGTCAGAAGAACAAAGAATTCCCAAGTCAATATGTTCAATGAATTTAATTTAAACTCTTCTGTTTCCAAGTGTGCTAGTCATTTGTTTTAATGAAGCACAACCCAGGGCTATAAGAGGCACCACTCTATCTAAACACCCAGGGCATTTAAGTCCATTCAGAAAAGAAAAGACACTCAGGCGTAGTGTAGGATGTCAAGTCACATCAAGTTTCTGACTCTCTTTCAGAACAGCGCCTCTTCTTCAAGAGACCTGACAGGGAACCAAGACCACAGGCCCATTACTGTCTGGCAATCATCATGTCCTATACCTGTTACAAAAGCTTCCATTTGGCTTTCACCAAGTGGCCTTGTTCAATGCGGGCATTATCCTAATGACGCCGCTGCTTTCACAAGGCAGGCATTGTGACTACCATCCACAGAACAGCACAGAAGATCGCATCTTGTCAATCGATGCAAAGCGACGTGAACAGACTGAATATGCTGTGTGCTGCGCAGGACCATTTCAGCTGATGATCATCTACTGCCTTGGGGAGAGCGAGAATTATGCAGAATGGAACACAGGGGACACGGCAGAGGCAGTTTCTCTACCTTTTTTTTTTTCGCTTTGGACAGAGCAGCTCACGTTCCACTGGTGTTTCACACAATCCCCCGTGGACCTGGCTAAGTCTACATTGTTTACGACAGTTTCTCCTCCCTTACACCCAAGCGCAGAGCTTCGCTGATGATAAACGAACAAATAAACAAACCCTCCACAGACAAATAGGACACAGATTGCAATAGGGCAGAGAGATTTTCAGAAGGTGAAATTCTGCCAGGAGAAGCATTGTTCTCTCGATCTCTCTAGACTCGCCTACTCTATCCCTTAGAAAAATGCATCTGAATGGACAAACCGTCACATTAAATGAATAAACCAAAACCAGCGATAAATTCCAGCACATGCCTGCAAAACTGAAAAAAAAACAAAAAAAAAAAACAGGTGAAAATAGACAGGTTATATACGCAGGAGCAATTCATGTCTGAATAAAAAGGGTCCAAAAAAGCTACCAAGGAGGAGTTCATATGCATCTGGAGATCATATAATTGACATTATTAATTAATATCTTACTATTAGGACAAGAGTTTTTACCGTGGACACTGTTCATTCATACTATACAAATATATCCATATCACATTAAAGCAAGACCACCCGCTCACACGGTCTACTGGGCTACTTTTCATGATGGGGAAAAACGGCCTCACTATATTATTTAGTCCAAGGGCCTAGCTAAACCAGGGCCTATCAATATGTAGTGGAGTCAATTAAAGTATTTTGCACAGCAAGGGGCACACTCGCACCACCCCAGAACAAAATATGTGTCATGCCACTTTCGTTTAATCAGCGGTAGAAGCTGTGATTCGAAGCGCCTCCTGTTCCACTACTGTGACAAATGCGTTTACTGAGTGGCATCCCATTTTCACTTTTTAGGACTGCACTGATTCAGCACAAACCGGCCCACTTTTTTCTCAAACACCCGTCATTTACTTCTGATTAATGAGTCAAACGACTCAGATGGGAAGGGGGGTATGGAGCTGCTTCCAATAAAGCGACCCAAGGATAATTCACAGCCACCATTAGAGGATGAGCTTCAGATGCATCATGGAAAAGAGCAACTCCTTGCATTCCTCTCAGCCCCCCACACTGGAGTAGGAGAGACCACAGCAGTCGAAGGCAGTGGGTTCTGGTGTTCCGCCTGAGCCACCGATAAAGCCTAGTGAAAGAGTGGCACATGGGTACCACAGAATCCCTACGCCATGCCTACTGCGCCCGATCTGGGGGTGGATGTCTCCATTTAGATGAAGAGATTATAAAAATTGCTTTGACAGGCAGGAGCGCCGGAGGCAAATACAGGCACATAGAATAGTTTCTGTTAATCTCCCCCGCCCAACCACCTTTACAACTTCCCCACGGCTCCGGGGAGCACCTTTGTTTGCAATGGCAGCCGCAAAACAGGATGTGAGAGGGGAAAGCTCCTGAAGAATAACAGATGACTGACGTGGCAGAACAGTTATCACAAGGCTCGTTATTACATATAGTGGCCTGCAGTTTTGTGAGGGATCTTAATAGGTTTACTTTAATTCTCCAAGAGCTGCTGAAAGTGTGAAACAGGGATTACACACTACAAACTGGAAAAAAAAATGCGTGCTGTTAATCAGCTCTTAGGGCCAATGTCTATTCACTGAGAGGGAACTCTGCACTGATCTTACACAATCCACAGACAATTCAAACTGTAGCCGCTCCCACTGGGCTACAAATGAATATGGAAATAACAGAAAGACCACAAGGCCTGGGTTACAAATTATAGCATCATCCTGCACGTGGGGCACGTGACTGCCTACCTGTGTGCCTGGGCAAATAAAAAAGAGCATTAGCCTTCAGTATAACAGGCAAGGCTATAAAAAATAAAAATGCAGCATGTGAAATGTAAGGATGCGTCACTGCAACATGCAATTCATCAAAGGTAATAACCCAGATGCATTAATAAACACAACATTTGCACATTTCCTAAAAAATAAAGAAACACTATCAACAGTGACTGCTCTGGTGACTGAATGGTCACAGGATTTAAGTTCAACCCTCAATGCTCCTTCTCTCTCTCTCAGCCTGTCAACTTTCAGCGACAGCCTGCAGGCTGTAACCTTTCCTCCCTGGGGCTGCTTTCATCACGAAGGAACAGAAAACAGAAACAGCATTTCATATTCATCTCACGAAACAACAGGAGCGCGTCAGATCGTTTTAAACGACTCACCAGCATTAAGAAGATGTGCATTTCGGTCCCTCTCTTGCGTCTCCCGTAACACTTCCAAGTAGCCATGATTTCGCTGCCACGTCTGGCTGCGCAGGCGCACTGCGCTCTTCCCAATCCAGAAGAGAGCACAGGGGATATTGGGAAATGTAGTTCACATTTGAAAGGAAAAAATACATTACAGTTGTACATACACGGGACTCTGGTGGTTAGGGAGTTCGCCCTGCGAGCAGAAAGTTATGGCTTCGAATCCTAGGATTGCTAGTGGCATCAGTGAGGTGCTCTTGAGCAAGATACCGTCCCCACACACTCGCCTGGTGTTGTGTCCTGGCTGCTTGGATCTTCCCTTGGGTAAACGGGTTAAATGCAGAGAAGAATTACCTGCTGTTCGCACTGTGTGCTGTGGTGTGTTCACATATGCTTCTTACTTCACAATATGAAATTCTTTCTCTGCATTTAACCCATTCACCAAGTGAAGCAGTGGGCTGCCAGCAAAGCGGTGCACGAGAAGCAGTGTATGGGGACAGTACCTTTCTCAGTGGTACCTTAGTTGTGCCACTGGCAGTCCTGGGATGACCTTCCGATCACCGCCAGCTATCCGACTTTACATTTTATCCTCACTGTAACTCCGAACTGCTTTGTGACAGATCTCACCAACTTGTTATATACATCTTCTTTAATAGTATAAACCTAGTTAATGTGTTTGTTTTTTCCTTTACACATTCAGATTTTTTTTAAATGCACTTCAATTTCTGTTATAATGCTGAAAAGCATAGGCACTGACAAGAAAAAATATCCCGCTGCACACTTGCATTGCAAAAAGCAAAGGTTCCAAAGAAACTGATGGGCAGATAAATTACACTAATGATAAATGTGCAGCTATTTTAACAGTGTAGCCTCACTTCTTTACTGGGCAGATGAAATAAAAAGATGGGCCCCTCAAACCCAAATTACTTTCAATGAGTGAATAAAGTCAACGTGATTTGCTTGCTTGCTCACTACAGATAAGTCTCAAACAAGATGATGCTTTCAAGACTCGTTACGCAGATGTTGACTAGACTATCTGAAAGTTTAGAGTAAGAAGTGATGATTAAATGTTACAAGTTGTAAAGGATGCAACTAAAAACGGCCACTATGGGTTAGATGCATCATGAAACGCATGGACAACAGGTCTATCAGTGTAGTGTTGATGGACACTGAGAAGTGTGTTGTTAAGAAAGTGGATCTTTCACTGAGCCATGGGTGTAAAATCCTGTCAGTCTTTATATGAGGGGCCCAGTAGAGCTCAATAGGCATGCAGTCCCTTTACCCATTCAATCAGGGCAGGCTCTGTTTATGTATAAGAAATTCTTTTCTTTTATCATGGCAGGTAGTTTGGGTTTATTGACTTTATTAATTAAAACCTAGATATAAAAACGTACATATCCAATTCATTTCAGATCAAATAAATATAACTTAAACATATATCTGAAAGTGATTTATTCTTAAAAATATTGTGATATTAAATATGATCAGTATTGCCCAGCAGGGATGTTCTCTTTATATGAGGGGCCCAGTAAAGCCATGCAGCCCTTCCACCCTTCCCAGTTCAATCAGTGCAGACCCTGTTTATTTATAAGACATTATTTTCTTTTATTATTGCACGACTCAGGTAGTTTGGGTTTCAAAACTCAGATATCCAACTGATATCAGATAAAATAAATATCACTTGAATATATATCTGACAGTGACATTCTGTAAAAATTGTAAGAAAAACTATAACTTTAATCAGTATTGTCCGTCACCTATAAAACTAGTGTGTAGACACTCCTGCGTTAATTTGCATATGAGTGTGTTGTTTTGATTTTGTGTATGGGGGCAATGTTTGAGTTTTCATTAAATCTGTTACTTCCAGCGCAACTAAAAAAGTTGCAGCTCTGTTTATTCTCAAACCCCAAACAGTTAATCAAGAGCTTCATAGATTGTAGGGACAAACTATCGGGCCGTCGCGGGGGTGATGATCCTGCCAATTAATTAATACGGATAAAAATGTACACATTTAGTGATGAAAGATAAAGTAGATACGCTTTTTTGTCTTTACAAAAGGACATAATGATATGTTTTATAGTACAGAAGAGAAACATGAAATTAGATGTGGATGTTGAGTTAGGCTCTCCCCTCTGGGTCTGAGGTGCAGCAGTCCTTGTAGTAGTCTGAGCTCAGAGCTCTCGCGGAGCTGCAGCTGCAGGTCTGTCTGAGGGAGCAGTCCAGAGATTCACAGGGATAAACACAGGGGTGCGGGACGGACAGGGCTCTGCATGTCCACACCGCTTCTCTTTCCAGCACGGAAGGGTATCTAAAGGTAAACCGGACTACTTTAACACTCACTATCCTGTGCGCCCTGTGAAGAACCTGTTCTGCAGCAGCTGGCTGGGAGCTTTAGGTTCTTTCTACTTTCCTGAACTTCTGGCTGCAACAATTCATCCAGTCTTCACTGCTGCTCGTTTCTTCTGGACCGTTTCAAACGTGCCTTCTCTTTTATAATAAATAAATTAGGTTTACATCAGCAATATCTCTATCTCTATCTCTCTTTAGTTGATCTTTTCTGCCTTGAATATTGAAAGTGTACTTTTCTCCCCATATTATTTTGCATTGGGAGCTTTGCTGAATGTTGTTTACTTGTTATGTTATAAACGTTTATTGCTGCTTGATATTTAATTTTTAGTTTAGTACACGTTTAATTTCATGTCCTCTCTGTCCACGCGTTTTGCTTCCTGCTCTCTTATTTTCTCTCGTTTGCTTCCCAAATCCAGCCGTTAGTCTTCTTTTCTTTCTTTCTTTTCTTTCTTTCTTTTCTTTTCTTGTTTTTAAATAGAAGCTCGAAGAGTGGGATCAGAGTTTCTTTTTAGAGTGACACAGATTTACTTGCCACTCACGTTCAGTCTTGGGATCAGAGGAGTTTTGGTCTCCTCACCTTACCAAACTACTGGATAAACAAGAGCCTTTGTCTTCTAGTCTAGACAGAGAATTGTAAATGCAGGTTTGGAAACTCGGGTTTTGTGCTGTCTAAATTCAACTCTTGGAGCAGATGTGAAGTGGTCCGGACTGAATAAAAGTTTAGAGCTGTATGGCCATGCAGTGTGTGCACATGGATTTGCATCACACATAGTATGTCACAAATCAGCAACCTCAGGCTTTTGGCGTAATGTAATTGATGTATGTTGGATATTTATAAACTCTTAATAACACATTTATTATATGACCATTAGGTTCAGGTTTTATTCTGGCTTGATTTGTTAGTGTGTCACAGGTTTGGCACCTGGGATAAAGGTTCCCTCCTGGTCTTGGATGGAACTGTAACTGAGGAGGCAGAGCAGGATCTCACATGGTTTAGTTGTTTAAAGCAGGGATGCACAATGACAGCAGGGCTGTATCGATATTGGCTCATATATGTTTGAATAAATCAAACAGATAGATTTGGATTTGGCTGATGTTTCAGATTGATATTTGGTGATGTTTTCGTTGTTCTCCGGAAGAGCATTTAGGTGCTCCTGGAATACTGTGCTAACATTTTACTGCATTTGCAACACTAAGGAAGTCAATGTGCATTAATTCATAACGCTAACCCTGGTAGATTCAGTCTAAATTTTAATGTGTTTATCTCTTGTCATTGGTATCAACATGAAAAATATAAGGCCCATAGTTCCCACATCAGCGCATCTCTAATTAAAAAGAAAGAAACATGAAAATCTGGCCTTAGTTCTTTTAGGAGAGTTTCTGCCAAACCAGCTGATGGCAGAGTTAGGATGTGCTCCAGCTGTTTTATTACAGGGGAGGCCGCAGTGCTGCTCATAACTGTTTATTTCCCCTTGGATGAATGTTTTGCCATGAATTTGAATTATTCTTTTGTCTTGAGAATCCACAAGTTTCTGGTGAGTGTGATGCTAAAATGCAATCTGGAATGAACCTGAAACAGTAGGGGGCACTCTTGAGTAGTTTTTTGATGGGTGAGGGAGACTGAAAGTAGTGGTGAATTTCACTGGTCTTGCTAAGACATGGGCTCTCGTCATGTGAAACACTGTGCACACATTAGAAGAACGAACACCCTGCGATATCTCTGTGTATTGGCAAAGACTGTCTGGCCATTATGAGCCTCTGCTGAAGAAAAAGAATTCTTGGAGAGCACGTGTGCCTCAGTTAGGCAGGGAGACTGACCTGCATAACTGTGTTGCTGGTTCCTCATCTCTGTTGCGATATGCAGCTCTGTCTAAAAAAAACCCACACCTTTTGATCTTCCTCTCGCACCGTAACCTGGAACCTCATTGTCTTTCATTTAAGTGAAAATGAGAAAAATCTGCTGATGTGGGTCTTTCTTGCTCCATCAAGGGGATTTGTGCTGAAATTATGGGATCTAAACCCGACTGCTCATTTGCACTACACATATTCCTATTAATATTTATATAGTCTTATTCACTAAGCAACTTGGTGAATGGTATGATAGCAGCCTCAGTCTTTGTAGTATACATGGATGGGCAATGTTGTTGATCTTGGCATCACATTACACTCTTATGGTCAAGCATATAAGCAGCATCTGTCAATTAGAAGTCCATCATTAGAGGTGCGCCCTTACTGCTTTCTGTATATTGTCAGACACTGATTGTTCTGATTGCCTTACTAGTCAGCGCACGCCTGCAGCGCACTGGCAATATCCGATGGAAATGAAAGTAATAACAAGGAGGTCTTTGTAATTATGCTATGACTTATTCTCAGGGGACTAACACCTAACAATAGATTGCCATCAGTCATACGCAAGGGTCTACGTATGCATCTATTGTGTGCTTGTTTGCGTTTAAGGCTGCCTGTTAACGTCTCGCAACTATGAGTTCATTTGTCTCCAGGTTCGCTAAAGCCTTTATGTGCAGGCTCTAAACAAATGTGCTGAACAAAAGTATTAATATTCATATATTGCCCCCTGCATGTGCCAGTTGATTCATGTGTTTTCCTTGCTTCCTGAGGCCTCTCTTTCAGATGTAAAACAGGTTTTCATCTGTAATGAACTTATGAGGGCTCTCGTCAGCTTCAAGTGTGCAAGCCTGCTGTTTAAAGGTTCTCTGAAAGCAAACGTGAAGCAGCCCAGCGCCTTTCCTGGACAGCTACCACAGTCCTGTCGCATCCATAGTAACAAGACCCGAGCAGAGGATGGCGCCGCCAGTCGCACTTGATAGCACCGTAAATAATTTCTGCTCATTAATATAAACTTGGGAAGCAACGACTCAATGGCCCTCGTCAAAGTTGTAATGGTACATATTTAAAATGTGCCTTATGAATTATTTCTGTCGCCCAGACATCAGTCGAGATTGGACAATGAGGATAAAAGTTTAATGAAAGGGAACTTGATCTGAATGAAGTACTGCAGACATGACTGCATGGAAAAGAGTGCCACCGTCGTAGCTCTTCCTCTGCCCTTCACCAGAGTCATCTACCATGAAGAGAAGAAAGCTCTATCACGCAGCATAAGCGTCGGCGTGCAGCTAGACAGGCAAGAAGAAGTTCTCTGTGAACAGCTTTAGCTCTTAGAGAGCCATTCAGACACTCAGCCCACTACACTTCAGATCAACCCACTGCAGATATTTTAGTCCGTGATATAGTAGAGACTTTAATACGCTATAGTTTGAAATAGGGTTGACGACGCTTTGCTTCTTAACCGAGATCGCAATTCTGTTCTCTAGCATTTCATAAAAGATTTCAGTGTGCAAATGCACAAAACAGCACAAAATGCACAAAAACCTTTTTTTGTGCTCTGACCTTAACTGCATATACACTGTGCGTCCAGAAGTTTAAAGAGCCCTGCATTTCCAGTGTTTCTCTGATAACAACCTCTACTCTTCTAAAAAGGCTTATCACTACATGTTGGAACATTGCTCTGAGGATTTGATTGCTTTCAAAAGCATTAGTGAGATCAGGTACTGCTCAGAGGAAGATTTTGCTGCTCCTAACAGTCTTTTCTTTGTATCATCAGACATAAATAAGTTATCTGTCTTGTTGCTCCTAAACCATTCATGGGAAGAAATAAGGAACAACATTTTAAAAATCAGCTGAAGACAGAAGTTCTTATACGCTTATCAGTTTACTTCTCTTTAAGAACCTTATGGATCTCGAAGCTGTCTAACTTTGGTAGTTGAGACTAGAATTTGATCACTGAGACAAATTTCAGATATTGTACAAGTTCATTTTCTTTTGGATCTTATGGTTACCGCAAGATCAGATTGTTTGAGATAAAGATCAGTGCAGTCAGAGAAAAGAAAGAGCATTTTAAGATCTTAAACTAGGATCAGAGTGAGATTAGACAAAGGCTCTTTCTCAGGAGCTGAATTTAATAAGTATGAGAAAATGATCAAAATCTTGATAAACTCAGCTCAGTTACGTATAGGAGAAATAGGATGGACGAAGAAGAGATCTTATCTTTCCTTATTTTGAACACCCAGTGGATGCTCTGGATCACAAACACCACATCATCACTTAAGAGAACACAGCCTCACGGCTTCTCAGGCCACTGCTGGTGGACTTTATACCCCAATGCATGATGCTTGGCTTTGGGCCGGATGATTTTAGGTTCATAAGCGACTGTTTCAGAGCATCTCATTTCGTTGTCATTGTTTTTCTATTCAAGCTGTGCATGGGCAGTTAAACACCTGTGTCAGTACTTTAAAGTAGCTGAATTCACAAATTAAAAGAGGTGTGTGGCCAAT
This sequence comes from Bryconaethiops microstoma, assembly GCA_037577275.1. Taxonomy (NCBI): domain Eukaryota; kingdom Metazoa; phylum Chordata; class Actinopteri; order Characiformes; family Alestidae; genus Bryconaethiops; species Bryconaethiops microstoma. Next base: position 10,403,308 of record JBBJLS010000002.1, read on the forward strand.
CTTGGATAGACAGCAAATGTCAAATTATGAGCTGTCTAGTATGAATCGTACCCTAATATCCTGGATGGAAGATCTCTGCCTTCCTGTACATTCAGTACTTTTCTTTTCAGGGGATTGTCTGTTTTTCGTTTGTTTTATATTAGACTTCTGTTGGTCTTGCGAGTGGTGTCTTTAAATAGTCTTCAGAGTGGTGTGTTTCTGGTTGTGATAGATGGTGTATACTAGCCAAAGCTGCTGTTTTCTCCAGCTTTGGTGCTGTCAGGTCCCTGTAAGTTGGATTGGAGAGCTGTATCTGTTTGAACAGAACCCGGGGTAGTGCGGCGTAATCGAAACAGACATGCCCTCAGATCTGTTTCTAGACAGTGCATGCTTTCTCTTTTCTACGCTCATTTACCTAAGCCACTTTGATCAACTGCTCTGTGCATGTTTACCCTGAAGGGGTTGTCTACACAGAAATGAAGTAGTGAAAGGGTCTGGTTTGTGTTTTTCGGAACTAAAGAGAAATGATTATAGAATGGTGGGTGAGGTGTCCACAACTTTCCTCCAGACTGAACAAATGCTTGAAGCCATGTGAACTTTCATTTGTTTGCACCCAATAGATTCCCTTTACTAAACCAGAAGGTGAACTGGGTACAGAACAGAAGGTTTTTGGGTACATGACAGATTTTTGGTCCAGACACAATCAACTTATTTTTATTGAAGCTGATCTGTGTTGCAGTTTATGCTGTAAATAATGGAAATACGTGGCAGCTTTTTCTTTTAAATATGTAGTCCGCAGTTGGCCAATTGATTACACAGGTCAACAGGTCAAAATCATCAGAGGTATATTTTTGTGGGTTTTGTAGTGCTGATTTCAAATTTGTGTTTAGTTTTTCCCTAGCATGTACAGGTTTTGTGATTAGCATATAATAATCATATATTAAGTGTTTTTGCTCCTATCTGACTTCGCACTGAAAATATTGAAACAGATACTCGATTGGTGCCTGCGGATTAATAAAAACCGCATGCAAGTCTATTGCAAATCTAACATTACTCATAATTCAAAAAGTTGATGTGACAGAAAAAAACTGGAAGCAGATCTGAAATCAGCATGAAAAAAATGGTTTAGAAAAGTGTGTTGAGGTTTCTGATGATTACAATTTTTTTTTGTTGACCTGTGTTATTTGGCCAATCTGTGCTGCATTCCTAGGATGTAAATAATGCGAGGCAGCTAAGTGCTGTATTTGAATGCTGCTGATGTTCCTGTACCAAAATGTCGTAGCACAATTATGCATGACTCATTGTACCAAATTGCCAGTTGCCTCTTACTTTTCATGTAGCACTTTATTTTATTGATGTTATGATGTTAGTTATGTTGAAACCTTGGGAAGCCGAAAGTACTGGAAATGTGTTAATGTGTGCTAATGTGAGTTTAAGCTTAAAGAAAATGCTTATAAATATTGACCACAAAAATTATCCATGCAAAAACATGCATGGGTAATGAAAATTCCATGAAAATTCATGCTGTGCATCCCTAGAAAATCACTTGAGGCAGGTAATCCTCCGTATTCGAAAACTGCTAACACACACGTACCAAGATGTCGTGACATAATTATGCATGACTCGTTAGGATAAATGGCCAGTTGCTTTTTATTTCATTATTTTCGCTAGTAGCACTTTATTTGAGTCATGTTATGTAAATGTACTGTTATAAGACTTTAAAATGCCAGTTTGGCCCATTAAGAGCAAATAATTATGTTGCAAATTTAGCTGTAAGTTTCGGGTTTTTAAAAAAAAACAGAGAATTAGAAAGTTTCATGGTCAGTGTATTCATAGTTCTGCTGGAGGCTATATGAGTTACTAATAAAAAAGTCATCTGTGTTTTGAAGAATTGCTCTGCACAACTGAAGTCTACTGCTTATAGTTTCCTTAAGGACAGAATTTCTTGAACTTCAGACCTAAATTTGGTATGAAATGTTGTTTTTCTCGAAACCTCTTCATTTTGTCTTACATCAGTGTTTGAAAAGATGGAATAGCTGTGCCTTTGGCATGAAGCTCATACAATTTTTTTGTCTGTCTTTGTTATGCCAGTGTGGAAGGCAAAGCAAGGTGGGAGGAGTAGAATGTTTTTTTAAGCGGTTCAAAGAATTGATAAAAAGAATTGGAAGAAAAAATCTAGCTGTACACTAAACATAACAAGGTGGGAGGAGATCAAATTACCTTCTGAATCCATTCACTTTCAGCAGGGCAGAGCTGGGTATTGTTTATAACTGTGCAGCAGTGTGTAGCGTAGTGTAGATGGATGACTTCACATTCCTCAGTCTGTGAAATGTGATCTATGATATGACTGAGCTCCTCACTGTCTGCTGCCTTAATTAATACTTGATGTGACTGAAGGAGCTCAATTTGTCTAGAGTCTTATCACGTTCCTGTTATTTTTATTTTTTTTTTGTCAGCTTGCCTCAGAAACAGGCATCAGCGAAAACGGAAACAATTAAACTCTGAAATGGATAATTGTGTCTTATGTATTGTTGTCATGGACCTCATTTTCACCAATCATGCAAGACCAGCTGTTCACTGCTGTCACTCTCATTGTCTTGCTTAAAGTCATGTGGTGATTCAAGGCCTGCACATCAAATCTGACTTATTAATGTATGGTGACGACCATTATGAGACTACAGTAAACCTGAAGGAGAAATCTGAACTAGCCCAATCAGTCACTGTTATATAAAAATCTTTTGCTCTTTTTTGTTTTTCTCACTATATTAAAACAACATCTTCATTTTGCATTGTATTGTGAACAGACCAGGTGAAAGTGTCCAAAATGACTTGGAATAAAAGTATATAACACAGTTATAAAAATATTATAACACAGTTATTACCGAACTCGCAGTGTGACTAGTTTTCTGAATGCCAGGGAGTGTTTCCCAATGTGCAGTACACCCAGCATGTTGTAAAATCAGATCTAACAAGCTTAACAGGTTGGGAAGATGTAGCTCGCTTTTCCTTTTGACGTATCACGCTGATTTTTCACCTTAAAACAGCCACTTTTTATCAAAACACAATTAAACTAGCTTAACGTGAGAGAGAAAATCACTCCATGATGTAGAAAAAAATGAGCTGCATGATGCTGATGTATCATGTTTATGAAAGAGTGTTTCAGGGCATTTTCACTTGATGTGTTTTGAGATATTATAGTGTACAATGTGTTTTTATTGCCTGCTAAGTCTGTGGTTTGCTTACATTTTTGACTTGATAAACTGACGTTTTCAGTGTAAGTTTTTGCGACGCGATCCTTCACTGGGCATATAAAATTTCTTTTTAATCTTTTTTATGTTAGATTTAGAAAACTTTATTGATCCTGGAGAGAATGTTATGACTGCACAGAGACACAATAAAAACTCAGCAGAAATTGCTCAATATGAAATATACTTTGCTATATACACAAACGCTGGCGTAATCATTGTTTTAAATTTAAATAGCTGCTTTATAAAGTCATAATGTGCGGTATAATCGCAATAATACAGTTAAAAGTAATGCTATACCATGGATATAGGCACCGGGGTACCGTGGGATTTGTGCCTCCGACCTCACGGCCTGAGAAGAAACTAATCATGAATTCAGGCAGCGATGGCTTTTGCTGCTTTTCTTCATTTCTGACCCTTGCATAGCTGAAGAGAAACATGAGATACTTCAGGAATTCATATCCAAGCAGTTCTTACTGTGCTGATCTCTCTGTAGGAAGACATCCCAAATGCGGCGGTCCTTCTACATCTGACATAATAATGTTTGAAATCAAGGTGGACAACTGATAATAAAAGAAACACATTGATTACATTGATGAAGTGTATAAACAAGTGGAAGTCGATGCTTTGTGCTGTTGTCACATTTAAATAAAGTATTTGGATCTGTATCACAATGATGCCATTAGACGTCCATGGGTTTGGTCCTCTTTCTCTGTGTGGAATTTAATGTTTAAACTGCATTAAAGTTTAATGTTCCTGACTGTCAGAATGCGTAATCAGGGTTCAGTTTTATTAGCAATAAAATTGAAGTTTATTGGCTACACTTTTATTTGCCTGTGACTGCAGATGAAAATTGCCATTAGAATAAACTGTGGCCCGTGTCCACATGCAAAATAAGGATAAGAAATATATTGCCCTGTTCACAGTTCTATATGGAATTTTGGACCACGTTTTGGTTTTGTAAGGCTAGATTCGTGCACTGTGCTTGTGAGGGAGGGATGCTGTTGTATTTAAACGGACGTGAAGGCATGTGTCTTTTCTGCAACATTGTTCTCAGTTCAGTGCAAGGAGGCTTCAATGAAGAGATGGGAAAAGGGGTAGAGACCAAAATGCTCCCACAGTTGATTTGCCCATTGTGGGGGAGGAACACTATTCCCATTGATGGTGTTGATGGTGAAGCCCCCAAAAGCTGGAGAAAGGGGGCCCATTCAGTGCAATGGGCGACCCTACCCTACTATGGGAGATGGGTGTTAGAGCTTTTGTGGTGCACGGTGGGAACATTGTCCTCATTCTAGTGATTTAATACTGCCAGGTCCAAGCTGCTTCGCTATGTCTTCAGACTAGGAAAGCCTATGGGTCTCTCCCCTTAGTCATTATCACAAGGTGGAGAGTAAGTTTCCTGGGAAAATCATGCGTCCCGAGGGCAGATTGGATCCCCGCTCTCTCTTTGTGTGGAGAATAAGCTGAATCTTAACTTTATGAAGCTAACGTTGCTTTTTCTCCTTGGACCACTCAGAATGTCATCTCATTAGCTGCTGGGAAAGTACAATCCAATGATGAGAAGAAATATTCTTCTTTAGAAGGAATAATGCTGAATAAAGTAAATGGATGTCCAGAAAGCATCATAATATATAAGAACCATTATGAATTAGATTGCAAAAACACAATATAAATCATTGGCAGTATAAATAATGCTTCCAATATGTAGTTATTTATAAATGATACGTTTATATATATATAAGAGCAAACTAATTTTGGCAAACCCCTACATCTCATCTATCACTTTTCCAAAGACACTTTCCAGTGTCCCAGTTTTAATTCTGAGTCATATCGCTGCCGACTCACACAATATATGACCTTTTGATTAGACACAACAATAGCGAGGTTGGGTCAGCATGCCTGCTCTGTAGTGAAATGAGATGCCCCTGTGATAGATTAAAAGGAACGGTATCATGAAAGCCAGCGCTGTTGAAGAGCCACTCTTTACACTAGAGTAGGCTCTTAAAGGTTGCTGATGAGAGAACACATTTGTTTTTCCTTACACCTTACGTTTGTGAAACAGAGGTTTTCTATGCAAGCAGATGCAAGCCAGAGTAATTTCAGGCTGTCCTCATGCCTTTTTCTTGAGATTAGCCATTGTCCATATTTTACGTAGTAAGTTTGCTGATAAACTTGATACAGTTATTGTCTATTTGGATTCTCAGTTGTGTTTCGTTATTTAGTAATTACTTAAACTTTCTTGTGGATATTGTGTAGCTCTGGAAACATCCAGCAATCATAATTCTGCTTTTTACCTCGAACAACAAAGCAGTGGTTCGATCAAGTTCATTCAAGTCGAGTCAATAATGAGAGAGGATAGTACTTACTGTTTTCTTCATACTCTGGCAATCACTGTACAATTGTTTTCAGATCTGTATGAACTGTGATATGGATTTTTGATGGTGATTTGGAAAGCACATAATAAGCCTGAAACCTTTCCAAAAACTGCAGGGAGGTGTTTTCTCATTACCGACGCCAGAATATGTAAAGCCTCCTGCTGTGAAATGAGATCTTAATAGCACTTTTGTGTATAGTCACCTCCAATTCATTTAACAGGCTACGGGCAAAAGCATGCCTCCATTAAGTGAAAAAAGCCTCTGGAGTCAAATTCCAGGTGCATTCAAGATTCATGCTGGGATTTGACCATTGCCCTTAACTTACCTGTCTGACCTAAAGTGTTACTCTTGGGGACTCAGTTCTCTTCAAGATTCCTCCCAGCATGTATACCCTGAGAATTCAACATTACTGATCATGTTTGATAACGCTTGCAGTCCAAAAATCTTTGCAGTGAAAGTATATAATATAAAAGGAGTTAATGACATGTACTTTTTTTAAGCTACATTTAACCTCATAGCTCCAGGGCAAAACTTAAGAATCAACCTTCAAACACTAAAGATGTCTTGGCTGATGTAAAAGGAAAAATTTTGTTAATTTTTGGTGAAACAAAACTCTAGGCTCAGTGAGAAAGAGTGGGCAGAGTTTCAGTGAAAGGATTTCTGTCCACCACCATGGTCACTCTATTGAAACCCAAGAGCTGCACTCGAGATCATCTGATTAGGTAATGAGATCATCAGACTTAACCTCATACAGGGTTTCCACCTTAATATCTCCAGGGTGTAGCTTGTGTTTCCAGTACATTCCTTAACTCTGTTTGAGGAAGATGCATAGTGACACTTCCACTTCAAGATTTCAGCACATGCTTGTTCTTTCCACACCGCTCCCATGTTCAGCATCTCTGTTCTCCCGCACTGGCCCAGTTAGTGTGCTTGGCGGCTGTTTCTATAGTGATAAGTAGCTCTCTGCAGGGGCACAAAGGTCTGTCTCAAATGCAGACTCAGACAGAACTCTGTGTGACAGTGATTAATGTCCAGTTCGAAATGACACAGTAAATATGGAGCCACCGCCTCCCAAAGTGTAATGCTAATCCCATCCTGCTCTTACTGACAGAGCTCTAGCTATTTTACAGATGAGTGGTTGGTGAAGCACTACAGGGGGCCCTCTTAGATGCTTATTCATGAGGGTGAGGCTGTTTTGTATGAGGTAAATATTAATGTTGATGTAGTGTATGGAACGCTTGAGAGACTTGGCATGCTTGAAATTGGCAGTTGGCAGCTGGCAGATGGAAAGGGGGAGGGGGAAGCTTTAAAATCCAGTTAAAATATTGTCTGATTGATAAATATTAAACAACATGCCCAAGCGTTTGTAGACACCTGCTCATCCAAACTTTCTTCTGTAATCAAGGCTATTAAGAGGAAGTTTGTGCCCCCTTAACAGTCTCTACTCTTCTAGAAACGTTTCACATTAGATGTTGGAAAATTGCTGTGAGGATTTGATTCCATTCAACTACAAGAGGATTCGTTAGGTCAAGTACTGATGTTGGATGGGCTCAGAATCACCAGCTCTTTGTGAAGGTATTCAATGTCCCTCTGTCACTCCAGAGCCAACAGTTCTGATGCTCCACAGCCTAGCGTTGGTGGCTTTTTACCTCCTAGGTGATCTTTGGCATCAAGCATGGTGACCTTAGGGTCTGTGGCTTCTCTAGAGCGTCTCATTCCATAGTTAAAATTTTTCTGTGAAGATTATACAAGCTGTGTGCGTGCACAGCTGTGTGAACGCCAGCAATACGTTCACCTTACAATGGCTGAATTGACTAAGTAGAAGGGTGTCTGGACACTGTCGAACACATCACGTACTTTCACCTGATCAAATGACATGTCCCTAAGCAAAGTTTGTAGTGTATGTTCATGTTGCGACAGGAGCTTCTAGGCCTGATTTGCATGTGTACAAGTGACAGCCTTTCTGAATAATATGGAAATATTTCTCCTGCAAGGTTGAGCAATGCGAACAATCCCTGTACCTGACAATGATGGAGTGACCTCTTTCTCTCATTATTGTCCCATGTCCTTTTTTAAAAAGAAATGTCCATATGCGAAGATTTTTTTTTGAGGTGTGTTCTTTTTTTCTTCCTTGAACGACATCCATTAATTCCACTTCAAGCAAAGAAATAATGAGAATTGTTGAGCTAAAGTATCTCTATTTAAATGGATGACTTTGCCTTTGGCTTGCCGTTTGTCACGAACAAATCGCCGAGCTGGGATGTAGTAGATTTCTATTCATATAGCCCACCTGGAATTTCATTCCAATTAATTTGTTCCTTCCCCTTGGCTTTCAGCTCACTTCTCGTTTTGCTTCAAAGTGATCACCATGCACAGCAGTGTGCCTTCGTGCCATATGACTGTCTTTTCTGAATTAGATCATTAAGTCTTACTTGAGTGTCATAAGAAGCAGCTCCTCAAAGCTGCAGGACATTTTTCTGTTTACCATCTAACAGGTAATGTGGGTCTTTAGTGCAAGATGATTTCTACCATGCTGGATCAAGCCTCAGACAACGTTGGTATCATGCCACCTCTGTAGAACGGCTCGGCCTGGCTCACTCTCGCCTTGTGGAAAGGCGGCAAGCACACAAACACTTCCTGGGAGGGAAGCAGCACACTAGCACACTTGTGTAAATCAGCCCTGCTAAATGTTTGATGTTTTAAAGTAAATATGTCTACTTTCAGGCCTCCCCTCTCACAGTGGAGTGCTATGCCTTGGACAAGGGCCCCATTGAGAGGTTCCCAAGAGGGGAGTGTTTAAGGTTTTAGAGGTTTTGAAGGGGAGGGAGGATACTGACCTGCATGCCAACGCACACCAAAGCAGAAAGGCCCACACGGAGGCATGGAGAGGGACGTCTGGCTCTGCCCCGCACAGCAGAGCAGTTTATCGAGTTTATCTCATATATCATTTAGGTATGAGCTGTACAATCGGACCCTTGCTGTTTTTATTTTCACACTGGAAAATATGAGAGTTTAATAAATAAATGTAGCATCTCTCTAAATGTCCAACATGGACATGTAGACTTCATGAATTATGTGTAGCTCAGACCACTGCACTACCAAAGATAACTTTAAACATTTACAAATTTCTGAGATGTTTTTAGTTTCTTCATCATGAGTCCCTACTTTGTATTTATACTTATCAACCATTTTATTAGTTACACTTGGCATATATATACGTTCACTTCGTAGCTTACAATTAGACCGTAGTATGTCTCTCTCTCTGCACCATTTGTTAATTTATTAGCAGCTTTACCCTATTCATCAATTACCCAATTCATCACGACCCCCACAGGACCACAAGTGAGCAGGTATTATTTGAATGGTGAATCATTCTCAGGACAGCACTGACTGACAAATAACGCAATACAAAAAGGACTGGTTTTCGGTCAGCGTCATTTCCAATTCCTTCCTGAAGGAAACCTAGTGTTATTCATTATTGCTATCCAATTTCTGGTGTGTTAGCTATGTGCACAGAAAAAAAGTGCGGAATCAAATCTCTGATCTTCCAACCAAACAAGTGAATTTTTTGTTTGACAAGAATTTTTTGTTACTTTTCATTCTATGAATATTTGTATCCATTTATTCTAGTGTTACATGATGTTTGACAAGCAAAAACACATGTATTGGCTGGACAAACAGTGTAAAATAAACAATTTGCCTTTGCCCAAGCAGGGATGTGCCGAAATGAGAATTCTGGGCTAGTGCCAATGCTGATAGACACGCATTCATAAAATCTGGGGCTGCATTTACCTGGATTAGCATTACAGAGCAGTGTAACATGTGTTTGTGTAGTGTATAATGAGAAAGAAAGAGTTTTTGTTTCAGTTTTGTGATTTCTATTTTTTTATTTATTTTTTTTACAATGACTGCTAGGTTCAAACTGATTTTGTTCTTTTTTTATGTAGAGCACAGCAGCTTTTATTGTGCATTACAAAAAGGAAACACTAAGAGACTGCCTGCCTGATGGCACCTGGGTTCTAGTACTCACAGGATGAGCTGCGGAGGCAGAAGCAAAGCTGAGAGCATTCAGTAGACATAGCAACCCACACCAGAGCACTTCCAGGTATTCATGAAGATCTGCAAGCTGTCAGTGAAGCTTTAGTTCAAATCAGACGTGGTTGATCGACATGGTCGATTTAATGAATTGGCTGCTAAGAATTGAAGAATTATGGGCCTACTAGAGTTCAGCAGTGAGTGGATCGAGAGGCTGTCAGAACAGTGTGGCATGATGTATTGCCTCAAAGCTTTGATGGAAACTATATGAAATTGTTAATTTGGTGGACTATCCCTTTAACTCCTCAGTGCTCACGTAAGCACACCCACAGACTTGCTCACTGGGATTTATCACTCCCACACTAGCTGCACCTCTACTGCATAACACCATTTATGAAAGGATATTTATCAACCATAGAGGACCATGTGCCACTTATAAGACAACTGCACAGCATGTGAAAATTGTATCCTCATCAGATTTAATGCTGTCGAGAAGACTGTGATTAAACTGAAATTCTTCTTATTATGTGAACTGTATACTCTTTTATGTCCTCTGTAAACTATGAAGCTCTGGAGAACTGCACGGTTTACTGCCAAATTACATGTAAATGAATATTACCTAATTTTTGTAATAGTGTGCCCTTTAGAATGGGCAATCCTTGAAAAATGTGGAAAAATGCTAGTAAAGCTCATCTTGACCTTTTTATGAAACTGCAATGACAGTGAGGTAAAACTATTGATAATTTATAAATAAAATATAATTAGTGAATTAGTTCAGATATGAGATGACAAAGACACAAATCCATCAGCATGAAAAGGAAGTCAACTGAGGCAAAAGCTTGTTGACTTCAGTCATGACTGGGGCTATACGATAATGATAAAAATAATATTTTGCTTTGAATTGAGATCACGATTCTTGTGCTCAGAGATCAGACTACATTAAAGTCTGAAAGGATTTGTAAATGAGCACATGTTGCTGAGGAGGCTTTAGTGTAGGAAATGCTAAATGAGCTTCTAAATACAGTAGTGATAACAGCTTCCCCCGCAACTTGTGCTTTTTTCTCATTAATTTTTACTTATTAGTAAAACCACCAACGTCTTTATAACCATGGCAACCAAAGGTTGGTTCAGACACCCACCAGGTGACTGATCTGGGCGATAGAGTCGCTACCGGTGTGAACACAGGCTTAATGCAGTGGGTGTACTAGAGTGCTGGTTTACTGGTGTACTCTATGGCTGGGCTGTCGCAGTGGCACATTGCGGACACTTAGAGTTGGGAGGCAAATGCGCAAAGTTTAGTAAAAGCCTAAATATTGGCCTGAGGCTAACTTGCTTAAACTGCAGTCTGTCCACAGTGCGCTCTGAAATCAGCAGCACAAGAGGCTGGTTTATAGCAGAAGCCGTACTGAAAGCCTTTTGCTGTCCACATCTCTGTGAATAGCTTGATATCTGTCGAAGCGTGATGAGATTTTCTGGAAGCAGCGTTGAGATAAGTGTCACTGATCACTAATTACTTCTCTCATTGTATTATTATTTTGTAAAACCCACACAACTGTACAACAAAGTGTACTTGGCATTTATAAACTTGGTTGAAAAGGCATGTCAATAAATAATAAATAAATAATAATAAATGATAAAATGTCTGTGACAGTTAAGTTGGATAAAAAAGAATGGCTGATGCTGTACGAACAGGCAGAAACTAGTCAGTTGAAACGGGTAAAAAACAGCTACCTTAAAGTGCAGTCTTTATGAATGTGTGGCTAACAGCTCCTGAATGAAAATCAAGTCTGACCTGTTCAAGTGAGTTTGGCGCTCTCTTTTCTTTAGCAGTGGGATCTTTATGGATTAGGTGATTAGAGTTTACGGCGGTGCAAAAATTTCTTGTATTTATGGTCTTTGCCCAAATCACACACCACGGACTACAAACGACATGAATAATATATATGAAATGTATATTTGCATTGCATCATGTGAAATTTAGTGCTCTCTCTGAGACGTAAATGCAGGTAATGCAATTCTTATCCATACCAATAGTGTGATTTACAAAAATTTTTGTACTGTGAAGCATTTCACTATCTCGTAACAGAAGAAAGTAATTACTTTGTACTGTATTACCCCCCAACACTGCCTACAATTGGTTTGGGTTATATTGTGCCCTCAGACAGTGTGGAGAGTGCTGTAAAGTAAAAGTTTAGGGATCGTAGTGCAAGAGTGTTTACATCAAAATTCATGTTGGAAGCGAAGAAGCAGAGAAGATGATGGCATGACCTCCATCAAATCTAACTGCCTCTGCCCAGAGGCTAAGTCTGGATACTTGTACAGTCTTGTAGTAAGACAATGATCCAGCGCATACATCCAGATCCACATGAAAATGGTTCTTTGACCGCAGAATAAAGCTTTTGCAGTGATCCGGTCCACTGACATTTACGTAGACGTTTTGAATGGGGCAGTAGTCTCATATCCCTTTAAGTGTAGTCTTAGGCCATATCCAGCATTAAAAAAGAAGACTAGTCTTGGCCTAGGGAGAGTGCATAAAGTGCATGGATGTTAAGAATTGTAGAACATGTTTTTGATATGTTTGCTTTTGTCAGTTGCAGTGTTTATTTTTATATGAAAATGGATTTTGATCTTTTATTTTTCCAGTTTTATCTGACCCGAAGGCTTTTTACCCATCCTTACAAAGGATGCCAGTAGTTGTGGAAAACACTGTATATGAATAAAAATGAGGAAATGTCTTTAGTTCACAATTGATTCCTTGATGAAAAATAACCATTTTCCATTTTCTAAAATCCGTTCAGACCCAAATGATCTTAAATGATGCTGCAGCCTCAAAAGAAAACTATCGCAAAAAAATTTACTCACTGTAGTTTTAGAGTTACTTCTCTGGTGAAAACGAATCCCCCCATTACTTTAAACATCCATGGGAAAAGGGCTTATAGGCAGTCTCTGTGATGAAACTCCTTGACCCCCTACGGAACTGGTCCTATTTCAGAGACCCTGAGGAGGCCTGGCTCAGCGGCCTCATGCAGCGAGCAGGAGTTGGGGTTTAGATCCATGTTGCCAGGAGCCCCCCACTACCCCCCCACCTACACAAATACCTCCCCATCTCCCCCTACTCTTAACAGTAAGCATGGTTATGCTGGCGTCATGCCCGACACCATGGTTTACAATGTGCCGGCAGTATACACTTTGACTTTGCGAATGCATGCTCCTATTCATTAGGTCTTCAAAAATGACAGAGCTGTTGCCACTGTGTCCTGAATAGAATAAACAAGACATAAAAGGGGCTTGTTAAATGCAGACAGCCAATTTGTGCTGCCATTATGCTGCGTTGAGTCTTTTTTCCTCTTGAAAGATGGCACCGTAAAAAGGTAGATTCAAGGCCAGAATCAGAAATGACTCCTCTCCCAGGTTTCTAATTCAGAATGATTTATAGAGAATGTGTAAATGGAACTCTTTCATGACCACATACTTTTAATGAATGAATACATTTCTTTGGAAAAAAAAACCCCAGATTTGTCTCTAAATTTATACATAGGAGTAACTGAAACATGTTAACAAGAGGGTTGTTAGCAACAGTGTTTTTATTCTTTTCCCCTTTAACATCCAGTGACAAGTAGGTGTTTTACTATCAGTTAAATTCATTAAGTGAATTACTTATTTTGTAAACCATGGCTTTATGGATTGACTAAATTATACAAAAGTGCTTTTGAGTATAATAGGCTATACGTAACATCAAAATAGTTCAGCAGAAAGGGAAAAAAACTACAGAGCCTTAAAAGGGCCCAGATCTTTTGTTTTGTTTTGTTTTTTCTTTCTTTTTCTTTTTTTTTTAAAGAAAAGAGCCCTTGTAGCACAAACACTGTTAAAATTTCAGCATTATTATTTCTGTTTGGTACTTTTTTCTTCCTATATATTCAAAATTAACTGCAAAAACAAGCTTTTGGATTTTGAATTTAGTGTTATCACGAAACAAACACATTTACTAAAATCTGCCTATATAGCCTATAGCAGTTTAACTCTACGGATCCAATGACAATGAGTGCATGAACAAAAGCAGAAGCTACAGCTTTTTGAAGGAGGCACTGGACAAAGCAGTCAGTCAGAACAGATATCGCTTGCATATATCAGTCTTTAAAACACAGGAGTAATATCATCCTGATTACTTTTGATGGATAAAAAGTGAACCCACTAGCCTGCTGAATAAAATCAATCAAATGTCATAAGTCTCAAAAGTGAACCTTAGGGCAAAAAATAAAAAATGCTAGAAAAGTGTAAAAATATGTTAAATGCTATGTCACAGAAAATACAAACCGGGTGTGTTTATCAGACATTGCTTTTTACTGTGATTGAAACCAGTTGGGGAAGTTAATATATACATGCAGACATAACTGATTACTTTCCTTCATTCAAGAAGATCAGTTTAAATTGCTGTTTTTTTACTGAATAATTAGGTTTTATCGTGCCAAGTTTGCTGTCAAACCCAACATGGCACCAGTTGTGTTGTGTCAGGCAGCAAGCAATTTCTACGTCTCACTGACACAACTTGGACTGGTGGTGGCCACAGGCCACAGGACTTCTTTTCTGAGTGCTGGATAATCTCCAGTCTCCCTCCCCTCCGGCTCCCCAGCCACCACTGAGGCGTGTTGCTTATCGCCTTTGGATCTTTGCCACTAATGAGGAGTAGACTTCGCCAAGATTTATCTGCATGTAAACGCACGTTTGATCCCCCGTCAATTATCTCTCCTACTAGTGTCTACCCTCTGAAGTCTTAATGATGACACTGTCGTCTTGCTGAGACCCTCCCTCCCCCCGGGCACACACACGCTGCTCTGGCTTCTGTCGACACGGGCAACCCTGGCCAAACTCCCACAGCCCTGACTACAGCACACTCACCTGATCATTCCAGTGTAACCTCCCCGCGCTCTGTAGGAAAGAAAGGAAAGCGATTGAGTTTCATACAGGCAGCGAGCCAGAAATGTTTTCATTTTACCCATAGCTCAGAACGCACAAAGACCCTCTGGAAGACCCGGTTTTGTTTCCTCTCTAGCTCTATTCCTTCACGTCACTGTATTTCAATTCATTGGCTCAAACACTGCTTGGACTCGATTGGTCAAATTAGTAATAGCACAATACTAAAAATTAAACCAGCTGCCTATAGTACTATGTCTTTATATTATGGCCACAAGCGAGACAGAATTATCATTCAGGCGTTTATGAATGAAATGACATGTGATGATATCATAATAGTTATAAAGTCATTAGGCGGCCAAATGCTTCGAAAGCTTCACTCTGCCATGATCTTCATTTGGCGTTGGTTACTATTGGTTAATCAGAAAGAATATTCAGGGTTAAATCTTTAGTAAAGACCACATTTCAGCAAAAATGAATGCATTTACATCGAGGCAATAAACGTTCAGCTTTTCAAAGGCATAAGTCAAGCTTCTTAGTCAGGGGTCATTTGTTTTCTTTAATTATTTGAACTCATTGGAATGAGAGATTTACACTGAATCATTAATAACAGTCATGTCCATCAGGAGAGGGAGCACGTCTTGCGCCTTTGTGATTCATCTGACTGCCAGTAATTACTTATTGGATTGGCACTTCGTTCAGTGACTTCAATTCAATTTCATGCTAAGTTTATTAGCCTTAGTATTCTAATAGAGAGAGTGTTTGGAGAGGTGCTCTTTTTCATAAAGTGAGAATTATTGATTGCACGAAGTGAAAGGTAATGTGGAGAGAGCGAGCTCAAGGTTTAGTCTTGTCCTCTTTTGATTTCATTGATGTTTGATCTGGCGTGATCTGTAGACACAGACACCAATAGAAGACTCTGTATTAGGGAGCTACCAGGGCCCTTTCCAAGCTGACATATATTTATTATTCACCACAATATATATTTGTTTTCCTGTTGGTAATATGATAATCAACTCATATAGGCAGACATTCAGCTTGGTGTGTCCCGGACCTGAGGTCATTGCGCTTTTTCCATTTGAGTGTAGTCAAATAAAGTTGTGAGCACTTTAAGAAACTCCCTCACCCTCACCATCATTGCTACTTGTTGTGTGAAATCTTTCTGACAAATAGCAATTAGCATCTTTTATAATGACACTAGGTGGAATTTGCACAATAACCTTTTTCATTTTTACCCTAAACATGTTGTATAGTTGTATGTATGTGTATTATGAATGTATGTATATATATTTTTTGAAAACTATCAATTTTTTTTTATAAGTATATCTTTATTTACAACTTTTTTTTGGCCAATGTGTAGATATTAAACTCTTAAAAAGTATATTAAATAACAAGCATGCTTGAACTCTTGTTTCTCTATATGCTTTATGCTATATGCAGGTCTAGGAGATACTCAGCTGAATGGCCTACTTAAGAAAACAACATGCAATTCAAACTTCAACCGTGTCAGGCGGTTTCAGTCAGTTGTTTAACTTTTATCAACAAATGCTTTAATCAAAGAGTTGTTGTGCTTTGGGTTTATATGTCCTCAGAATCTCCCAGAATGATTAAGCAGCAGGCTAGGACAGCAACAAGCCGTGCTTTTCTATATTCAGTAGACTGCGAAATTTGTCTAGCCAATACAAGACCAAACATCTCATTATTTCCTTTGATGTATGTCTGGGTGCCTCCTAATGCGTCGCATCAGTTGCCCTTCATTCCCTGTGTGGGACTGTGGGCTGTGTTTGGTGTAATACTGCCACTGAAATCTGTAATAGTGCTTTATTAAACTTTGATGAGAGGAGGCGACCTGTACAGCTGGGTATGACATATTATTTAGAGCCTCTTTCAGACAGTTATTTGCTTCACATTTCATGCTTTGTAAGAAAGATTGAATGGGGTGATTGAACAAGGAACAAATACAGGCTGAGAAGAACTAATCTAATCTGCTTCTGGATTACCGTGTGACTTGTGTTAATTTTAAAACGCGTGTATATTCAAAAACTGACTACTCGGCTTTCCTGAAGTCCCAAAATTGAGCTGTGGACAGGATGAGAATTAAGTTTCTCGAGGTGGTTCAAGAGAGCCGCTTATACATGTAGGTTGATGGAATATTCTGTTGAGAAAGAGAGGCGGATGGCACTTATGGAAATGTCAGGTGTCTGCCAGCCTCTATAGGACTTCTCAGTGTCCCACAGGCCTCTTTCAGCTGCACTGCAGTCCCATCCTTCCCACATTCATCCAGGGCTGAGTGTTATTACGTTCACAGTGGGCAGCATAATTACTGCAGCTCCGCTCTGTTTGGCTGCAGTCACACCAGGGATGGCACGGCGGCCACCGCGGCAGGTGGTCTTCCCGCCTCACAGAGAGTACTCTCAGCCTTTCATTTGGTGTCATTTGTTTTGTTCCTGCATGCCCAAGGTCCTGCCGACTAACTAGAGGGAGAGAGAGAATTAGAACCCACCAGCTTCTGTGCAGCCGAGACATTTTGCTATGTGCTCTCTCTTTTCTGGGAATCCATTCACTTTTTTTGTGATTTTGCCCAATTTTCTCCACAATTTTTTTCATGTGCAGTTCCACCCACTAGCGAAGACTCTCCCCGATTGCACGCTGCCACCATCACTGGGAGGTTGAAGGCGAGCTTGTGCTTCCTTCAAGTACGCTTTTTAATGCACAGTCATTGAACATCTCAGTGTACTTGGAGGAAAATGCTTGCTAGCAAATCTGTTAAAATCCCATTTCCAAAAACTTAGGATGTTGTGGAAAATGCACATAAGAACAGAATTTGATATTTAATTGAAAATGAGCAAAGACAAAAGAACATGTCAAATGCTGAAAGGTAAAGGGGGCATTTGGCTGATGCTCTAATCACGGGCAAATTACAATCATTAGTTACAGGGACAGTCCCCCTGGAGCAGCTGAGGGTTAAGTGTCTTACTCGAGGACACAATGGTAGAAAGTGGGGATTTGAGCCTGCAACTTTGTGGTCATCGGGTTCACAGGCAGTTGTTTTCGGAACTTTAGCTGACATTTGAATGTTTTTGGAAACGTGTGCTTGTTTTGAATTTGGTGTCAGCAGCGCCTAAAAAAAATTGGGACAGGGGCATGTTTACCACTTAGTTGCTTCAGGGGGATGTTTACCACTTTGTTGCTTCACCTCTTCTATTAACAAAACTTTGTAAACATTTGGGAACTATGGAGACCTGTTGCTGGAGTTTTGAAAGTGAAATGCTGTTCCATTCTTGCCTGATAAAGAATTTCAGCTGCTCTGCATTTTAGGATCTCTTTTGTCATATTTTTCATTTCATGATGTGCCAGATATTTTCAGTGGGTAGACAGGTCTAGACTACAGGCACCCAAACACTTGATTGTGTGCCTGTAGTCTTTGTCTGGATGGTAGCATATGTTGCTCCAAGACTTATAGACTGTTCAACATTAATGCCATTTTCCCAGATGTGCAGTGTGCTACCCATGCTATGTGCACTAAAGCACCCCATACCATCACTGATTCTGGCTTTTGAACTGTGTGCTGATAAGTACTCAGATCATCCCTCTCCTCTTTAACCCGGGGGACACGGGGTTCATGATTTCCAAAAAGAATTTTAAACGTCGGATCGTCAAATAACAGGGCATTTTGCTTCAGTCTATTCTAAAAGAGCTTTGACCCAGAGAAGGCAGCAGCGTTTTTATTGTTTCTTCTTCACATGGTAGGGTTTTAACTGTGTTCACAGACAGAGGTTTTCCCAAGTGTTCCTGAGTCCATGCAGTGATTTCCAACACAGAATTGTTTCTGTTCTTAATGGAGTCCCACCTGAGGGCCTGCAGATCACAGCCCTTCGGTATTAGTTTTTGGCCCTGTCTTTCGTGCACTGAGCTTTTTCTGGATTCTCTGAATTGTTTTATTTTATATACTGTACAGGATGAAATCCCTAAATTTGTTGCAATTTTCTGCTGAGGAATGTTATTCTTAAATTGTTGCACTATTTCACAGAGTGGATTTTCAGTGTATGATATTTTGTCTTTGATTTTAATTCAATGTGAGTTTACGTGATTTGCAAATGATCTGTTTTATTTACATTTTACACTGTGTGCCAAGTTTTTAATAATAAAAAAAACCCCTAAGGTACACAAATAAACCATAGTACCTTTGAGGGTGATGAACAAAAATATACCTGCATAGTGGCTTTTTTTATGACTGTGTATGGCTGTTCACGTGACAATTTGTCAACCCAGCCATGATGGATATGCAAATGAGAAGAGAATTGCACATGGTAGAGGCTAAATAGGAATGTTAAACTGTGGAGTGGTAAGTGGCCTTTATTTTTTTATGCACAGTTATAGCACAGACTATATAAATGCACTTGTGGATAATGAACCAGTACTGCCACTGATTAGCCAACCTACTGACCTGAAGTGGTTTTCTTTCCCATTGTGGCAGGAATAAGAAAACAGTTAAAGAAGTAAGCAGAAAAGTTCCACTTGCATGGCGGATACATTTTTAAGCAGCTGACCATAGATCAGCATTTTAGTATGTCAGTAGGCTCAAACTAGACTGATCTCATATCGGTAGTCTGCTCTGTGATCTGTGTATTCCAAGGTACTGTGCTCATGTATATGTATATTTTGTGTAAATGGTGAATGATTTAGGATATTGTCACCTAACGATGTATGCGATATCAGAAATGAAGAATTTACACGAAAGGTGTAAATCATTTTTTAATGATTTTCAGGGAATTCTTTAGCACCTCTTTAGCGCCATGCATGACAAACCTACTGCCGTATACTCTCATGTGTATTTATACATTTTTTTACAATTAAAATGTGACTTATGTGAGTGTGATGCCTTATGAATTGCAGCCTCATGTCTCACCAAACAATGATCCCATAAAGTTTCAGCAAGGATTATAGATATAAAAAAAAAGAAAAAATACATATTATATCGGTTCTTGGTATTGACTGATGCCCTGAATCCGGGTATTGGAATTGTAAAGTATAATTGGTGCATCTCTGCTTCGTCCGGTGCAGTTGGGTTTACCTCACGTTTCAGCAAATTCATTTTAAATCCATTTTGCAGCTGAGTCTGTTTTTCCTTTTGGTTCTCCCAGTGTGAGGATGATCTGCTCCGTAAATTCATTGGTGGTGAACTAGCAGTGCTGCAGTAGATGTAGAGCTTGGGTCATTTTCCTGATAACCAACTTTTATCTTGCTTGCCAAAAACCACTGCTGAAGCCACATAATCATTTAGCCACAGCTACGCCTCTGTGGAGACAAATTAAAACCTGGAGATCAAAACCCTAAGCTCTGCAGGCTGGACTGCTTGCCACAGTCGCCCTCCTCCCCACCTGCTGTAGCATTTTGACTATTTAGCTGCCTAGAAGACTCCCTTAATGTTGTGCCTCAGGGATTTGGTTGAAGTATGTTAGTAAATGTTTACCCACAGTGAACACCTGGCTGTTTGGAGAACATGCTTGCGGAGCACAGTTCCTCCAGTGCTGCAGCGTGGTGGAGGGCGAGCTATACAAACAGAACCACGGCCACAAGATGTTGAGGGACATGAGGATGATCTTAATTTCCTTTTAACATCATTCCTTATTTAATCCACTTCAGGTAGGCTGAAGTTACCCAGAGAAACATAGATTCTGCTGCTACCACATTTGCCAAGATTGAGTCACTGGCTTTCATTCAAAGACCTGAGAGGTTTGTAATGGCTTGATGATTTAATTACTGCACGCTGGCACACACCATGGAGGACTGTTTGAATGCAAAGAAGTGGCAAACATCACAAAGCTGTCATACATGTTTCAAAGTCTGTTGCATACTCAGTCAGTAACTTATAATGCCTTCCGAAATGAGAGCAAAGGGTGGAAAGGCACCATCAGCAGATGGTGGAAAACAAAGGCATGATTTTTTGTCCATTTTAATAGAGAGTTGAGGGATATGTTGGTGTTACTTTGTAGCTATGTAATTGATTATGGCAATTTTATATAAGTGAACACCGTACCAGGGCCAGTCTATGTAGTGGGATTGAAGACTTCTCAGAGAGGGTCATGCACACCTTCTTAAAGCTTAGCCTCCCGCTCATGAAGCAATTCTGCCCAGTGTTTTGAAAATTATCTCTGAACAAACCGTTTTCATTTACACCATTTGAAAACAGCAGCTTGACATTACAATTCCATTTCCAGTTTGGAGATACAAGGTTTTTCCAACTGTGACTTTATGAATTTCCTGTCAGGAGACTGTCTTTTGAACAACCTGTAGGAGTTTCAGCCTTGCTGTAGATTGTAATTCCTTTGTCATTTTGTTTATTTGTGCTAGATGCTGTTAGGCTGCAGGCTAAGTTGCAGTGACCTTTTAAAACAGTGACTCTCTCTAGTTGTTAATGGATTTATTGAATGTGGACTTGGCTCTCCAGCCAGTCAGATTGTCTGAGCAGGGGTTCCTTCAAGAGACTCATTATTTACTCCTTAATTACTCTGGCCTGGTCTATCTCCCAGCTTTGCATTGCTCCACACAGGGCTGAATCCACAGAGACAGGGGAGGCTGATAGGCATGATGAGAGCTGTGAGAGGAGCTGCAGAGCTTTCTCTTCTGCATAATAGTAATTAAATACCACTCTCTGGAGTACAACCTCTATCAGTTTGGAAACTTGTTGTTAGGACGACTTTCTATGACATGGAGAGGTAATAAATAGCGCATTACTAGCGTAATTGCACAATACAAACTGTTTGCCAACCGCCCTTAACAACAAAAGTGTCAGGCCTGGCAGGCCTGGGCAGGATTACGGTTGGCGGCCACTAGAGGCCGTCCTATGTTGTGTTTTTGTTTTTCTGAGTTAAGTTGGGGTACACCGGATTTGAGTTTACACCGGGTTTGAGTTTAGTGTGAGTTATGAGTTTCAGCTGCCGGTGTACTCAGGAGTAAGGGTATGTGTTTGCTGATTGGTTTTTGAGTTAGAAATTTTGTATTTAAGTTCGTTGTGGACCGACCGGGGTTGTTGGTCCACCGTCACCCTGGCTCTTCGGAGAGGGTTATCCTTCCGTCTCCTTTAATGTTTTTTGTTTTATTTTTTCAGTTCAATAAAAGAACTTAAATCATGGACGTCTGCACACGTGCCTGCCATCATTGGGGAGAGAGAGGGAATTGTGACAAAAAGTTATTACCAGATGCCAGTAAAATGTGTGTAGTGCAGTGGATTAGATGCTGCTATACAAACAAGAGAAATGTGCAAAGCCAAAGACTATTACAGCAATCAAATGTTAGGTATTGAACTCCCTTAAAGTGTGATTTACATTTTGCGTGTTTGTGGTCGGGTGTGCCCTGCTGTCGGTGGGGACAAGGGGGTGGGTCTCATCATGACTGTCAACCATCAGTGATGGACAATGTCCATCGGCTTAACTCTACATATTCAGTCTGAGGGGTGCTGTTCTGTCCAAAAACATTGGCTTTGATTAATATTGAAAAGATGCAGATTGCTGCTAACTTTGCATACATAATTCTTACATTTACAATAAGACATCAAACTGGCAATTTTAAGCATTCAGTGATCAGTAATAATGGCACAATCTGATTGCTTGAGAATGGTTTTACAAATAGCGGTAATTTTCTTACAATATCTCTGTCGTTCTGCTGTTGTAATATAGCATCTTGCTTTACACTGCAGTTAACTAAGCACAACTTTGTACTTAATTTTCTGTCCTTTTCTGTTCTTTAATTTATGTGCTTCATATTTTGAAAAGCTTTTATGAGATAATATTCGCGCAGCAGCCCATTTCATCACTGAATAACAGGAGTAACACAGTAACAGGAGTAGTACAGGAATAAAACTGAGCTAAATTTGGTATTATAACAGTTTCATGACTCTGGACCAAAAAAGTCTACTACCTTTTTTAAAAAGGATTGTTCAATGTAAAATATATTTCTTACAATATCTGCTATATTTTTATAAAACAGTGTTTTACAAAAATTATTTGTATTTGTCTGTGATGATTACAATTGACATCAAATAAGGATGTAATGATTTCAATAGAGTATCAAAAATCTTAAAAACTAGTGTGTGTGGTTAACCTGAAAATGAAAAAAATCATTATTCTTAATTGTCAAGTTTCTTAAACTAAAACAGTGTACTGTATACCGTTTTTTTTATTATGTCAAACATAGCAAATAAACAGGAATTGTATATTTAAATGTACAGAAGTGCCTTCTCTGTACAGAAGGGCAGTGCTTCATCAGCTTTTTCACAGTTTTTTTTAATGTTAATTCATTTTTTGTTCTAATGTTTCAGATTTTTTATATTTATATTCAATTTCATATTTTGTGTTATATTATCTTCGTGCTAAAAAGGTTTGTGTGCATTTACATGTTTTTGTCATTTTAACCATTATGGTTCAAAATGACCAGTTCAATCTGAATTTCTATAATAAGAATGTGCAAAGACTGCCATGTGAACATGAAAACCCACAGAATCCCCTGAAGACCTCAGGACTCTCTGTTTGCTATTTTTATTGTTTATTATGAATTTATCAGCAGGATGTTTTGCCAGAATATCACTGTGTATGTTAGGTCAAAAGCAGTTTTTGTTTCATATTAACAAAATAAGCCAATCAACTCTGAAAAGCCTTTCTTTCCTGTTCTTTATTACCTTTTATGGATTTATGGAAACATTATTGGTTGCCATCCATAAGCAATATTTAAAACGGTCCCTCTGTACAGTAACCTTTAAAATAGTAATTTCATACTTTCTCAAAATAGTTCTCCTGTCTGTTGCACCTTCTTGTGTTTCACGTTTGCAATTTTAGATTCATTCCATTATTTTTCTTTTTTTGAAGGCAAAAAAACTAAATATGGCATCAAATGATTCTTTTTTTGGCTTTTTTTTTTGTTGTTACTTTAAGTAACAACACTTAATAAAACCAACTGTTATCTCATTTTGTTTCGCTCCATGCTTACTCTTTGTAGTTCCACAAAGGGAGTAAGAAAGAAGAGAATAGGCTAATTAAAGGGGTCATACAGCAGCTCCATGAACAATAAATGGGGGTTGTCATAGAAACAAAGACCTACGCTTTTGATTTGCTGGCCATGTGTGTTTGTCACATTGTCCTCTTTTCTACGTATCATTTTTTTTCTGTTGTTGAATTCATGGAAAGTTTGAGATGAATACAGATATTGCTTGTTGCTTTCCTCTTGCATGCAGGTGCTAACGGCTGTTACTATGGCATTACAGAGCAGACGCAGATGCTGTTAGTCAAGTGCCTTTTCTAAATCCGCAGCTTTTTTGAGAATAGTTTGGTGGGGAGGTTTCATTCTACTGCTCTATAGTGACCATGACCCCCCCCAACTACACACAAAACCTCACCTTCACTACATCTACACTTCAACAGCACTCCACATGCCTCCCTGCCTCCCTTCCTCTTTGAAAAACTTAGCAGTTTGTTTATGAGAGTAAGACAACTCTTTGTGGCTTGCCACTCCACCGTAAAAAGGGCTCATGCACGTCCTTTCTCTTTCTTTTCATCTCCAGAGGCTACGAAAGGATTGCCATCTGTTTCTGCAGCAACTCAGCACACTCAAGGATGACATGCTCGTGATGCCTGTCTGGAAGTAGGTCTCTCTGCATTTCACACATCCTGTAGTGTGTCACTACCTCATATACTTACGACCAGGCATAACCTCTGCAATCTAGTCTGTTGCTTTGCTGAATATGTGTTAATGATGGACAGCGAGTAGTTTCATTTCAGTGACCAGAATTATTATGGCATTGTTACAATACACTGAAAATTACACAGTGAAGTAAATTCCACACTGATACTATATTGACTGACTAAGCTATTTACTTCCATCCTGACTTTAGAAGAAATACAATTGTAGATGGTTTCTAACCAATAACAGTTTGAACTAGTATGAGCTATTTTTTATAATACGATGTATCACTAAAATCAGTGCCTGTCCCGTCCCTAATACAGGGGACTTCCAGTGTCATGCTAGATTACAGTATGAGGTGACAGATTACAGTTGTAGGGCTTACAGAAAGTTGAAGAGATACTGTTCTCCATTTTGAACTCTCGCAATATTTTAGTCCCTTCACCTCTCTGTCTTTTTCTCTTGCCCGCTCCGTGTTTGTATCATTGTAAAAAGTCAGGCAGGCTTTTTCGTGAAATCCCTTCATTCAGTCTCACAACAATGAATGTTTTAAAAAGAATCGTTTCAGTGAAGAGAGAAAAAGCACTGAAAAAAACATCATTGCAACGGTTAATGGTGAAACACAGCCTGAAGCTTTTTCCCATTCCACAAAGAGCAGTCATTTCAGGAGCTGTGGGAGTCGGTCTGACATGCTGCTATGTTTAATTGGTTGTTTGTGGGCTTATCAAAGCTTGTGCATTGATGGGTTACAATCTGACAATGTTGTTGTATTCTTTTTTTCTCTCTTTCCTAAAGTGCGTACCTGTGTGTAAAGTTTGCAGCAATATCATGTAATATATTACTGCAGTTGCTGTCATGGCAAGAGGCAGATTGCGTTTCTCAGCTGAGTTGCCCAGGATAAAAGTGAAGTGTCCTCTGGGACTGCCTTTTCTTTAGAGAAGTGCATGGCCCGTCTGGGGGTGTGAGATAACGAATCACAGAGTACCTGGAGTTCCAGCGCTGACTCTGAATTTCTCCTCGACCTGTTATGTGACAGGCAGATCAGGCCTCGAACTTGCTTTGCATACTTCCCTGAGCACTGGCTCCCCACTGCCACAAGCCTTTCCGTTGCCAGTTTGCCTCATTTTCCACTGTACCTTCTCTCAGAACCTGATTCTATCTGTGACCTAAATGTTCCCCAAATTACATCAGCTTTGCCACTGAGTTTTTGGTCCTGCTCACTCGCCTCTCGAGAAGAAGCTCCTTTCTGTTTGTTTTGATGGTGTCCTGTTCCCTGTATAATGGAGCCAAGACGCTGCCATCTTGTTTTCTTTTTCTCGTCCTGTTGTTTGCAGATATTGGATTTAGGATGACAATGAGCCGGAAGAAAACAAGTCCTTTTAAATTAATATGAATGGAGTAAGACCTAGAATGGGACTTCTCATCTATAAGACCGCTTTAAGGCTCCGTTTCACCCCTGGCCAAATTAAAGGCATGCCATTATCCCTGGCAAATTACCACACAGCCTTTGTGGTCCAGCCATGGTACATTAGTGTGCCTTAAGACGTGGCCTAGCTGCACCCATTCACCCAACAAAGCGAGGGTCTGCTGGCAGATCCTTGGCTGGTCACACAGAGGAGGCATTCAGACCAGGCCGAGGGGGCCGTACGGCTAGAGGACTGTGCCACAAGGGGGCCAAGACATACTTTTAGGCTAGTCTTGGTGCAGAAACAACATATGTCCACAGATTCAAACCAATTAAGAAGTTCCATCAGAGTACTATCCAGTTAACAGACGTGGTGCATCAGGATTTAATGTTATGGTTTTACGGTGCTAGTGGCAGTGGTGATGTTTAAGCCTCCAGAGACAGTAAGGTAAAGTTGCTTTGTTTCAGTGCTGCCTTTTGTGTGATGTATAATTAGAGGACGAAGAAATGTTATGCCGGAACCAAATTACAATGTAATCTGGGCTCTGATTGGTTGGTTTGGGCAGGGACAACAAGAATCGTCTTGAGACAGCAGGCACTGTTTCAGTTTAATTACACTTTATATATATATTACACCTATGATAATACTATACTAAATAAAATAAAAATACAAAAGGCTTTTCACAATTAGTGATCTCATTTTTCAATCTTGTGTTAACTCACATGAACTGAAGATGCAATCACACTGGCCTTTTTGTCTGCATGTGAAATATCAGTATTCACATCAGGATTTTTACAGCTGACAAGTATACAGCTGACAAGTATAGTTATGAATGTGGCCCAGTTCAGTCAGCACTCTAGAACCGCAACCTGCATGAGATAATCCACTGACCAATGTCTGCCAAATATCTGGTCAGTACTGTTTATGTTGTATATACATATACCGGTTGTTGAATGTGAAATATTCATGATGGATAAGAAATGCCGTGTGAGGATATCATAGGTTTAGAAAGGGTTATCAGTTAATGCAGGGGTGTGGAGTCATGAAGCTAATTACAAATCATGACAGTTAGAAGATCAAGAGGGATAGACTCTTCATTAAAATCCCTGGAGCATTTCTTTGTAGCAGAAACTGTGAGTGGCATTTATGAATAGCCTCAAAATGTCAAGAAGGTCAAGAAGGGTAGGTGGGTCTATAGCATGAAAGGTGCCAGCACTTTGACAAACCTTTGATATGACTGGGGTTCATGACACTTAATGCAGAGTTTATGTCATGACCATGGATCAAGCAGGAGCTCGGGTTGTAATTAAATGAAAGGAGAAAATCAATGCACTCCAGTTTAACATAACTTTCTGACCATGAATTCTCAGATCTGCACCCTTGGGAAAAAGCAAATATTTTTCATCAGTAGTATTCAATTTGAATTCAATGAAGGGTCAGTAAAATAATGCTAATATGGCTAGTTAAGCATCAAAACACAAAGTTCAGGTTCTAAGGATCCTTACCTCTTAACTATCTAGGATGTGTTTAGACACTAATTGGAGCCTATTGACAGCAAAGCAGGACAAAGATGTGAAACAGTGCCTCTGTGTCATTTGAAGAGAGTATGTACTTAAGTGTCCTGAAATATTATACTTGGAAGCAAGCTCTTTTAGTAATGTTACCCACATGCGCATGAAATGAAATTTGAGTCAAGGTACCTAGGTTTTTCACAGCAGCATTTGGTGCAATTGAAAAGCCATTGAGATTTAACAGTTACGATTCGTCTGCTTGGTGTCCATTCACTCAAATGAAATATTTTCAGGCATCGTTGCAAGAATTCATGAAGTCACTGTTGTATGTATGTGGGCTTCAGAAGCTCTGTATGTCCTAGTTAGCCAGAGGCTGCTCTGGCTGTGCTGTGAGATCCCTCTACCAGCTTGAAATATCTCCAGTCTAGTAATTAATGCCATTTGCATTTCAGATTTCAGCAGTTTTAATCATTGACATGAGGCTTGTTTTTGTCCCTTGTTTGATTTGGTAATGTAAGTAGACTAGAAAATCAAGACGAGTGTAAAGCGTTAAGGGCTCTGCGGGACTGAAATGTGAAATTCAGATGGACTATTGCTTTCATTGTCCTCTTTGTGCAGTGCGTGGCTAAAACTTTTGAGGTCCATGGTAATTAATCATGCCGAATGTCTTAATGGCTTGATTGGCCAGTTAAATCACATTCATATTAGTTTTGTAATGGGCTCTCTTTTATGGTAATGACACTGTGCAAATGATCACAGCTTTAAGCATTTTCTACTCGATTCAGTTCCATAAATCAACTAAAGACAAGTTCATTTAGTCATCAACCTTCTGACAAGCTAGTTGCTGAGCACTCTCTGAAAATGCAAGATTCTTGCAGAGAGTGCTTAGCGGGGACAGCATATAAAGCATGTGTGTGGAATTCACTTTGTTGGGTCCTGTGGTGCATTTTTGCTCTCTGCTGTTGTTTCTTTGCCTTTACGAAGTCTCGTTCCCTCCCTTGCAGTAAATGAGTAACAGAGAGTTTTAGTGTTGAGCGATGACAGGGAGGCAGGGAGCATAAATTGTGGGGCGCTCTCGGGGTCATTAAGCTGTGTGGCTTGGGCCTGCCGGATCCTTTATCATCCACACTGGATCAGTGGCCATAAAACGGTGGCTAGCTCTGTGTGTTTATTTCCCTTTAACAAAAAATTAACCATCTGCAGCCCATGAGTTCAGCTGATGCCCCGTGGGAAGGGAGAGGCAATGAAAACATAAATCTGCTTTTAAATTCCCTCTCTCTCTTACAGGTCTTTAATTCGCTCTGTCGCAATACCTTTTTCACTCTTTCTCTGTCTCTTCTTGTCTCTCTCTCACTCCTCAGCATATGTATGTGTGTCTGTGCTCGTGTGCCTTACCTAATTCCCGACTGACTTCCCCCAGCTCCCCCTATTAATTGAGTTGGCAGATTTCATTGTTTGAAGTTGACTATTAAACCCCAGATAAGATCGTTTTGCTCCTATCCAGTAGAGCACATTATTACTGGAAGCTCTCACGTTAAATTAGTGCAGCGAACGCCAGCAATGTTTGTGTTGTTAGCACCAAAATAAACGAGTCCCTTTGGTGACATAATATTTATGGGCACGTTTGTGTAGGTGTCTATGCGGTGTGTGGTAAGCAGAGAATGTTTGCTGTGATTTATCTGAAAGAACGTGTGGAGAAAGGAATGCGGCGGAGGCAGGCCGGGGTGATTTGGTTCTGTGGGGGTGCTGGAAGACCCTGAGCAACTTTGGGTGCTGATTCAGTTTTGGGACACAAAGGCTGAGGTTGAGTTGCTTGTCAGGGAAGATCGTTCAGTCTTAGCATGGAAAGTGATCCCTGGAAATGTCTAGAATAGAGCTAAGAGATGTTTCTGTGATACAGCATGTTCTTACTGTTAGTAGTAACATCTAGTATTCCAGTAACATAGAGTCCTATCAGAGTTGAATATGAACAGCATAGCCAAGGTGAGTTCGTGCAGTCCTCTCTCTCTTCTGACTCTTTGATTTTTCTGCAGATTTTATTGTAAAGAGAGAAACCATTTGTAAACGAAACTGAGGGTTGAACCCAGTTAATAAACGTAGGTGTGTTGTGAAAAGTCTCAAGAGCCTTCTCAGATATTGTGGGAAATGCAGAGCAAAACCAGCCATCAATTACTGCCATAATCCTGTGTTGCTGTTTAATCATTCAGGAGGGATTAGAGGAACCAGTCAGTCCTTTACCTAATTATAGCTCTGGCCGCTCCTGTACCCAGTACAGCTGGCTTTGGAGAGGGGCCAAAGGTCTCTGTTCTCTCTCTTTTAAAGAAAATTAGGGAGCAGCAGGAGACAAAGGCTGCCATCTATGTTTTAACAACCTAATGAAGATGCGGCCAAGGATCTAGGGTCTCAGATCTCTTCATATCAAATAAGAGGTAAAACCAGAATTTAAATGAGTGAATTTTCATCCTCATCGGCAGTCCACTCTGTGATGTATTCCTCTCATCACAATGGCTCAGGAGAATAGTGGCTGAATTCATTCACTCATACTCTCATAGATATGCAAGTGAAACACAATGAGCTTGCAAATGATTTTGAGCCTCTTTCTCACCGGAAGGTCACATGAACTCATTGATTCATTTTTTTTAATGAACGGAGGGAGGGGGCTGACCATTTTGTGAATAAAGTGTCATTAGCAAAATGACAAAAGGGCTTTGAAGCAAAAGCTGCTGCCATATCTATTTTTAATTTGGGCCAGGTTTTTGAAGCATGGCTGCAGGTACTGTACTCTTGTGAAGCAAGCAACATAAATAGTAAAGGCAGAAGTCTTGAAAGATTCACAGAGAAGATGGGATCTGAGTGTAAGCTCGTGCTCTGTTCTTCGCATAAGCATGTCCAGCAGTTCCAAAGGGGGTGAATGCAGTGACTGTAGGTGACTTAAAAAGGATGAAATCCATATTTCCCAGCTGCACAAGAGGATTTGGATTAGGACTTTGCTGATAGTATTTTTGAAGGTCAACACTGATAGCTTCTTCTTACAACACTGACAAGTGCTGCATTACCATTATGAACTGTCAGCAAGCACTGATACCGTTATGATCTCTGCTTTTCTGCCACAGTGCTCAAGCTGACTTGTACTTGTTTTGTTCCCCCTTAGCTGTTACGGTACACATATTTTCAGGTTTATTACAATCTCTGATATTTGTTATATCTTGTGTCTACAGAGCTGGAGTTCTACACTACAAAGATTGGTTTGGCTCAGGTAAATGAACACTCCCAAACAATGTCTGCTGATATAGCCCTCTGACAGAATAAGTACAAAGATTTAAGACCCCTAAAATTTAAAGCAACTTAAAAAAAAATAGACCGGTTATTTGACACAGCATAAACCTCTCCCTCTTCCTCTCCCAATTTTCTCAAAGTGGATGCACCCACGTACCTAGTTTTGATCGTTTTGATAGTTTCCATGAAAGATGGCAAATGAGAGAGCCCAAGGCATGTATCCAGGATTGTTCCAAAATTTTGTACTCAATTAAGATTTTCAGTACTGTGTTGGCATTTTAGACTCTAATTGTTGTTCTAATGTAGCGCCAAGGACCAAGGTTAAATGCAGAGGAAGGATTTAAAGAACTTTACTTTACTTTACCACATTTTTTATTATATTTTTTCATGCTCAGTGAATTCAGTATGGGTCGTTTGTCAGTCATGACACTGTCAGTCATGACACGTTAAATCATCATAGGTGATGATTTAATGTGTCACATCGTTTGATTTCTTCACACATCATATATTATTAAGCATTACAAGAGTCAAACCCTTAGGCTGAAGAAGATTTTTCAGAAATCGTGCCTTGCATCCATTTGACCACAGAGAAGCTCCTTATCCATGCTTCTACTGTGCTTCTTGTAGACACAGAACATTAGCCTACAAGGACAAAGTCTTCAGCACCCAGATCTGCATTTAAACCTCACAATGGCTGTAAAGAGCTGTATGGACAGACACTGGGAGGATTAAACTTTAATTAGGACAGCCGTTCACCCTCCCTCTCTTTAGACACAGAAACTCTTTCCTTTGTTAATATTTGCAGAGCATTTGTTGAGTTTGGTGGCAGCCTACTGGAAAAGTGCTCTAGCATCTAAGCTAGTAAACATTTCCAGTGAACTGATAGCATGACATGGTTTTCATTTTCCTTCTCCGCATATCTGTACCATGTTGTTTTCATTTATTTAAAAATTGCTTTTTCATGCTTCAGGACAATTTTAACAAGAAATCGTGTTGAGGAGTCATGCAGCAATTAAAAAGGAAAGCAGATGTTTGTTTTTTTTCCCCTTCTTAATTAATCTGAAGTGTGTTTTATTGTTTTGGCACATTCATGCAGGCTACAATAGTGTCAGCAATAGTTTCAGTTCTCATACTTTTAGCGATCTCTTTGTTTCCAACTGTGAAAAACTCATAAATGCATAAATGTAGTTCAGTATATTCAGCCATTATTAAATATCAACACATTAAATACACCCACCAAGCGCGTTCCCAAAGTTTCGTTTGAAGGTGACAAGTTGATGTCTCCACTGTCATTTTCAGGTAAGATTGCATCAAACCCCTGAGGACTCTGACCATAATCATCGCTTTATATGGAAAACAGTAATCAATTTGTTGTCACATGTGTGTGATAGATGGAAATGTCAGCTGCTTAAATGAGATAACACCATGCTGTG
Source organism: Bryconaethiops microstoma (assembly GCA_037577275.1). Taxonomy (NCBI): domain Eukaryota; kingdom Metazoa; phylum Chordata; class Actinopteri; order Characiformes; family Alestidae; genus Bryconaethiops; species Bryconaethiops microstoma. The sequence continues at coordinate 10,435,154 of JBBJLS010000002.1, forward strand.
CAGCTTTTAAAGTAACTAAACACCTCTGTGGTTCACCACAGACCCATGGGGTTTGCCTTGACCTATGCCAAAATATTCTCCTTTTATAACCCCAAGTTTTTCCTCTGTTTCTCTGACTCCTTTCATTTGATCGGCCAGAATCCAGAAAGCCTATAACAATGCGTATGTCTGGATGTTCTTATTGAACTGCCTCATAAAAATTCTGTATGCACAAAAGGATCTGCCAAGAAGCCATACATCGTAGTTCAGGGCAGCGTGTATCCCAGAATACGTGTTACTGTGTGTGCAAAATCCTGACCCTGCTGGCAGAAGCGCTGTTCACCTAAAATACCGCTCAGCCTCTTTACGATGAAAGCCTGACAGCTCAGGGTCCACACACAGCAAAGGGATTGTTTCAAGGTGTCAGTGGTCAGTGGTTAGCTTCATATTTCTGGGCGATTGTGCTGGCTGCCAAAGCTTTATTGATGAGGCCTGGGCCTCTGAGCGTACAACCAAGAGCCGATATGAAACTAAGCTAAAACTAGAAGGCCACAAATATATACAGTAAGTGCTCACACTCTGATACCACAAATCCAATGTCCAGATATCAACAGAACATGGATGAAATAAAAAAAAAAAAATCAGATTGCTTCCGGTAAAACAAATAGCACACACGCTCATTGTTGGCCGTGTATTTCTTACTGTGGCCTAGAAGGGAGTTTGACTAGTTTGAGCTTGATAACCTGCTTTTTTTTAGTTTATTTTGAGTTAAGTGCTTTCAACAGTATTTCATGAAGAAAAAAAAAATAGGAATAAGGGAATTGATACACACTCTTATTGCAGTGAATTACGTGTGACAGATTTACCATTTCTCAGTAAAAACATTATACACCTGACTGTGAACTATGAGAGAATAAATGAAGAAACTTTAGGAACAGCATCTAGCATGTACACGCGAGGCACAAACCATATTTTAAAATGACCAATTTACCAGAATTTATTATTTTTTTTACACTTTTTTACAACTAGAGTTTCTGTGAAACTCAGTACAGAGGAAAAATCAATATTTAAAAAAATGGTTAAAAATGTTCTAAAAGCACAAATCAATATGAGAACAATTTCACACCACCCCTGTTATTGATAGTATAAACAAAATCGCTAGCCTCTAGAAACCGCCCTCCAAGTTACATTGTATAAATACATTGGTACCTCACCCAGTAAAGAAATGGGAAAAAATGATGTTGATATTATGCTAATATAACAATCTGAATTATAGTTCAAGAAAGCTCATTTGTTTTTCAAGGCTCCAATTTCAGCGCAATGCAATGCATTTGAAGGAATTTGTAATGATAAAAAGAATCAGAATCTGAAAACTTTATTGTCAAAATAAAGTTTGAAACTTTGACACTTTAGTGTCTAAGCAATTCAGCATTCAGTGTTTACAGTAATTTATGCAATAGTATTTTTAGGTATCGAGCATTGTGACACTTCACTGACTTCTGCTATCTTGATGCACCTATTCTGGATACAGATCTGCAAAAACACCTTTATTATGAGCAAGAATATGAACATAATTAATTCAATGTAAGGTCAAACACAGAACATGTTACACAACACAGAAAATGGGACTAGACGGACACATGGAAGCAATACACACACAGTTTACACTCAGTGCTGCTATATGGACCAGAACACCGGCTTGTCACTTTTGGAAGAAACTCACCAATAAATTCTACTTCTGTTTGATGTACAGCATTTACAAATCACTCCTCTTATGAATTTTGTGAAAAATACCACTCCCATATATGTGGGATTAACAATCACAAACCTATTAAGTTTGTAAAACATGCATAAGTTGAAAAACAGTATCACAGGAGGAGACTTCAGTGACACTCATAAGTAAAACAACAATATTTAATGAAACATTTTACCCTTTGGTAACATATGTACACTCTCAATTTTTCTCTTTCCAACAAGCACAAAATGCAGTTAGTCGCATTTGTTCTATTCATGTTTATTGGTGTCTTGTCAGTTATTCAGATATGTGGTTTGTTCTCTGATATTTTTGTTTTCTGATTTTTGTCCATCAATGTTGCCTTCTGGGAGATAGATACACTAATAATTGCTGTGTATGGTTGTTTCTGTGTATACTGAAATATTAAAGTAGTCTCTCCTAGCTGGTGATGATGGCAGAGAGGCCAAAGCAGCCTGGGGTTAATAAATCATCTAAAGGCTTGATCTTTGTAGCGTCTCTCTTATCTGTTGGCTGTAGATATGAAAATGTGCTGTGAGGTTACAGGATGAAGGGTGGTCCTTTAGTCTATCATTCATATCAGTGTGTCAGGAAAATTTTGAAAAATGGCATCATTATAAATAGACAGAACATTATACTTCATAATATTGAGTTTATGAAATTAAACCCCTGCAGGGATTCATTTGGTCTGTTGAGTCAGAGTGATAACAGTAATTCTTTGAATGATTTGTTCCAGTTTGGCAGTAAAGAACGAATGCATTCTCATTGTATCACATCGTGCATGAGAGTGTAGTGGTGTGAAAATCAAGCAGAAAATGCTAACAGTCAAATTATCTTATTCATATAAAAAAACAAATGAAGTTCCAGAGTTCTTGTGAAGAGAAGGGTCTTGTCAGTGCTGGTCACAAAGGGCTCTGTCCTTCAGTAATCCTGTCGTAATCCTTATCTAAGAGAATGGGGTATGTGTGTGTGTGTGTGTATGTGTGTATGTGTGTGTGTGTGTGTGTGTGTGTGTGTTCATCTACCATGGAGCTCTGCAGGAGGGACGAGTGTGTGGGTGCGTGCGTCACCGCTCCGTGCATGTGCACTGAGCATACAGCCACAGATCAATGAACTGCCTCATTGGAGTGAGATGGAAGGTATATATATGAGTGCATGTGTGTATGAGAGAGAGAAAGAGAGAGAGAGAGAGAGAGAGAGAGAGGAATAAAAGCATGATGCTGCTCAGAGACAGAGTGTGTGCTCAAAGCGCCTGGCGTGGCCCTCAGACACTAAGCAGCTTCTGAGGAACGGAGGGATGGGAGGAGAGGGGGCGGAAGAGGAGGGCGAGTCACAGCCATGCCTGCTGGGCCTAAAGCTCTGATGAGGGTCACTGTCTCGGGAGAAAGAGAAGATGTGAGAACCAACAAGGGGTACAGCTGTTGGTGCTAATTCTGATATCAGTTCTCTGTTAAGTTTCGTAGCAGCAAAGGTACCCTGTACACAGCGGCACTGCATTTCCATTACAGTGGAGCAAAATGATTTTTTGTTTCATTCTATTGAATGAAACAACCAGCTGTCGTCAGCCGTGGATTGTGAGTGCGACAATGGAGTAAAGCAAAGTAAGAAAGTGCTAGAGAATGGAGAATTTTTTTTGCAGCGAACAAGCAATGAATTTTGCCAGGCAGCAGCCAGTCACATTGTTTCAATGTGTTGCATTTCATTGCATGTCACATACAAAGTGATTCTACATACTGAAGTCAGTGTTTCAGAAGTTAGTATATTGGTTGAACTAGACTACAACTCTAGTTTCACTTTTGCTCTGGACAGCTAAACATGCTTGCATTTTGCAGTCACAGCCACAGAGTGGCCAGTGGGTGGCAATTAAGAAATTTATTTTAGCTGTAATTAGACTTAACTTTAGTTTGACACTGCATTGCCTCTTTCTGCTGTGTTTTGACTAGTAACATTTGTTCTTCTCACAGATATGAGTCAAACTGTTGTACTGTACAGACCCGCTTAGAAATATATCTTCATAATAGTAAACGTGGAACCTTCTTGATGGAACCATGGTTCCAGGTGTTTGATCACATTCTAATTCTAACCCTATGCTAATAAATATTTATATAAATATTTACAGCAGTGCTTCTCAACCTTGGTCCTGGAGTACCTCCTGCCCTGCACACAGAGAGAAACCACCAAATGGCAACACTTCTGGACCAGGCTTAGGGACCTGTGCTCATATATCTTGTGCCTTTTCGTTATATTTATGGATGCATGATAATATGGTAATCAAATTAGTGTCAGCAGATATATGCTTAGATAATTTAATAAAATATATGACAATTTGCTTGCTACACTAAAGTCTGTGTGCTTTATTTTACTACATTTTTTGAATGTTTATGTATCAGCATAGGTCAGCATCAGCAGATGTGTACTTGGAAGTTACCAAGCAGTGGTCCAAAATGTCCATATCTGTGCTACCCTAATTAAATTGTTCAGTGACAATACTGGTGCATAATATCAGATTGGTACATCAACAGAACCCACTCTTCGTTACACATTTTCACGGAGCAAAGGGCACAGTCCACACTGACAAAGATTTCGAAGAGCCACACTGCAATTAGGCTTTCTTGCTTTGAAGTTGAACATTGCTGCAAGTTGTTTTGTCAACAGCTTGCCATGTGCTGTTAATATTGAAGCGCGAGTTATTCAGACTGAGCCGGCCATTATGCCATCGGCTCACTATAATTACCGCAGTGTAATGCCCAGAAAGAGCGCGGTTTGATGGTTGTATTAATATATTGTAAATGAATATTTTGCAGTCACCTGCCTTTTCTGAATGAATTTGGCCTTATGCCCACCTATAATGGAATTTGAAGGATGAGGAATAACTGAGCACATCAGACTGACATCGAGGGATGTCGCTAATTAACATACAGATACAGCTGTATGTCTCCTTCCCTTGATGTTTAATCTCTGTACTTCCATTATTGCCGTCTCTGTGCATTTAATTGGAACCACTGAAAGTGATTGTGCAATAGATTTTCTTCTTTTAGCATTCACTACCAACAAATTAATTCCTTTATAAAAGACTCATTTTGGGGCGCTGTAGCTGCCCGGCTGCTCTTTTGATGTCCATGGGTGAGTTTTATTAAAGTTTTGTGTCGTGTCTCCTGGCAGCACAATGCAGCTGAGTGATGAATGCTCTCTGGCCAAATTCAATAAGCACGGCTTGCCTCGCAGGCTGCTCTGTATGTTCTCCCCCAGCCTCCGCTGCTCCTCACTGATCAGTGTGTCCTGCCAAATACCTGCTCATCTCAAGCACAAACACCAACATCCGGCCTCAGAGTGTTGACTTTTATCCATCTTCGTCATATTACACAGTTAGAGGAAAAGCAAATTGTATTGGGTGACATTCACAAATTGTAAATTGTGTATATTTGCTTAAACAAATGTTTTTTTGATGTAGTTTGCTTTCACTCTTAATTAAATACTCTCAAGCTTTATTTGGTCATTGTAGACGTATTTTAATACAGACCAGACCACACTGCTAAACTGCAAACTGCTAAAATAGCAGCTACGGTTAGTGATAGGTCTTTCAGTTCATTGCAGTTGCATAATTGGCAAACATTTATTTATTTAGGCGCCCAGGACAGAGTGGGGAGGTGTTGGACCTGTTACAGAACCCCCCCCCCCCCCCCCCCAATGCCACAGTCATCTGAGGCCTAAAGTCCCAGAAAGGATAAAAGGCTTCTGCTTTCTCTCGGGGCAGGATGATATTTCCTCATCCTCCATCACTCAGTGTTAGCAAATTGTGGTCTTATGTTAGCTGATGAAATGCATCTGGCACTCCTGTAAGAGTATTCAGCTTTACAGCTACACTGTGGGAGTGGTGGCTGAAGAGCATGCAGTAGCTTCAGGTGACTTAGAGGAGGCACATGTCAGCCCTCATCCTCTCAGCTTGGTAGCATCAGGAGACAGGGGGAGACCCAGCTTGTGGGCTGAATTGGCAATGACTACTATGAAAGTAGAAAACTTCCACACTAGTGCTTCCACACTAAATCAGGATAGGTGTTCAGTTTTTGATGACCCCAGATCATATGTCCTCACTGGCTGTATGCAAAAATCTTTCTTATATAAGCTACTTTCTCATGCTCTGAAACATGTTCTGAAACTCTGTATGGAAATGGTCTGTAAAGCACATAAAAGTTGATTGGTTTTATGTTCTATGCCTAGTTGCACCAAAAACCACCGTGGCAGCTGTGTGAGAGACAGGAGAATGCTGAGCCTGAATGGCCACACTGTATCGCCATATCCATTAGCTCACTGGGGCTAATTATTCTGCCCGAGCCGTGTCACTCTCAACACACAGCTCCACACAGTGAAGTCTTTCTCTCATTTCCTTCAGCTTTGTTTCATTCAGCATGTACAAACACTCGGATGTTTTATTTTTTTGTTGCTGTTCTTGGCCTTCAGGCTGATGCAAGTGCTAGTCTGAGATGCAGGCTATTTTAGCCTGTTCTTCACAGCTTGCATTTCTCACCAAACGTGCGTTGTCTGGCAGCTGCTGAGATCACTGGCTCTTTTTAGCCAAGATTTGTCTGAAACGTCCAGAGCAGAGGGGATCTGGTGTGGTTACGGCACACATCCCCCCTGGCCAGCACAAACAAGCTGTGTGTCAGCTCTGCGCCATTTGCTCATTAAAGCCAGCTTGAGATGTTCCACCAATTCTTTAGCTGGTCCAGCTTTCTGTGGCTAGTAACCATTTCCTAATTATAAATAAATAAAGAACACTTGTTTTTTGGAGGTTTTCTCACAGCGTGCATTTATAAGCTGGTCTCAAATTATGGGCTGTAATATTTAGCTGTCTACCCTTGAAGAATATGATGAAATTGAATAAATGGGCGGAGAAGAAAAGTGGCGCCAAATGGCACTGCAAAGTTTTTTTTATAGTGAGAATGTTAGATAATTTAACAGATGAGAATTACACCTCTCCTATGATTACGTCCCACCCCAGGATAAGCCACAGAACCTGAAAAATGGTTTAACTTGGAACATTTTCTACTTTTGGTGTTGAAGACTAATAGAATCCACTCAACTATAAAAGAGATTAAAGTGCCTTCAATAAAAGCCAGTGGATATCCACGGGGCAGTGGTCAGATTGACGTACGTACCTTTACTGAATTCCTTAAATGCAGTTTATCTGTTTAAACGCTGGGAGCAACGCTGCTGTGAGTTTGTTCACATAACGTATAGTTTCTTGACTGATGAGAGAAATGTGGCAGAGTGTTTTATACACCCCTCTCCAGGTCCCCCCTCAGGCAGGGCAGCTACTGTAATCTCTCAGAGAAGCTGGAACCGAATAAAAGACCATCCAGCTATTGTCAGTTAGGCTTCAAAGGAATCTCTCAATCTCTATTTCTCTCTCTCTATCTCTGTCTCTGTCTGTCTCTCTCTGCCCCCCTCCCCTCCCTGTGTGTGTGTGTTTTCTCCTCTGCAGTGTGAAAGATTCAGTGGATAAACTGAAGCATTGTAGAGAGGCATGGCCCTAAGATCTACACTGCAACATCTCCTTATAGAGTTTTGTCACATCTATTAGCCTGTAGGTCGCTCTCTCCTGAGATGACCTGCGGAGAGAGCACATTTCGTATTCATATATGCCGTTTGGAGCCTCAGGCTATTTAGCCTAAAATTTTCAAGGGTGTAACCCCCAAAATTCCAGCAGGGATTTGAGCTTGCTGGCCACAAGGACATAGTGATTGTGATGGTTTAAGTCTTTACTGTGCTAGGTCACTTGCTTTTCTTGTTGTCCGTCACCAAGAAGGGGAACTGTGTGCGTGTGTGTGTGTGTGTGTGTGTGTGTGTGTGTGTGTGTGTGTGTGTTTATTGGAGTGCACATAACAGCATTTATGATTGCATCCAACCTGCCCCCCTACTTACTTGGTAGGTGTGTGACCTCTGTGTGCCCCACACTGATGGTATCACAGTCTCGGCTGTGTGAGACTAATAACAGTCACCAGGGCACCTGCCTACCACAGCATTGCATCTCACCTCCTGTCTGCCCTTCTAGTAATTAGTCACAAAGACATTCTGAACATATGTTTTGTTGTGAGCTCGTGTGTCTGTAAATTTCTAACTGCAAAACAGCACTCTGAAAAATATCAATATTTGAAGCTGTTTACGATACCATAATCATCATAGTACTGTTGAATGCAGAAACCTTGTAGTTCACGTAAGCAGCCTCTGTTTGTTGAAGTGTTAATGCACCTATGGGTTTCGCAGTGTTATATTACAACCAGACAAGCAGTGGGCCATGAAAATTATTATGAAAGCTCTAGATTAAACACACATGAATGTTTCAGGTCAGCAGTAAAGGCTGTTACATATTGATTGTATGTAAAATACGTAGACACTACTTTTTCACATTGAGACTGCACACATCAAACACCACACTTTTTTGCTGTGTTATCTTTGGGCTTTGGAAAAGCAAAATCCTCAACAAAACAGGACGAACTGATATTTCGGTGGTAAAAATACTAGCTGCTCGGCCTGTAGCTGAACTGTCAGCTTGTTAGTTGCCATTTCCACAAGAGATGACAAGTGAGAGGTCCGGTGCGTTCCTGCTGGCCAGGAAAGTTCACAAAAATCCAACAGAGGGCAAATAAAATACTGTTACATTTTGCTGTCAGAAAAATCACATTTGGTGTAATAGATATGATCAGAGGCTCATACACAATCTCCAGTTCCTTAGTTGACGTCATATATTGTGCCCTATGTATACAGGCTTTATAAGAATTTACTGATCACACAATGCAGGGAGCAGAGCTGTGTGTGTGTGTGTGTTTGCCTGTGAACAGAGAGTGCATCTGATATGGAAAGAAATGACATTTGGAAGAGGAGTATTGCTGTTTCAAAAACTGAGCTAAATGGATATTTATGGCAACACTCTTGTTTTATTCTTTGGTCATTTTTTCATTGCAAACCCTCTTCGGGTCTTTTAATTGGATAGGTATTCTTTTTGCTTATTATATAGATTAGATCTGTTTTCTCATAGTCACTGGCCTCTCTTTTGAAGCCGGCATTAAACAATTTACCCATCAATTAAACCATCTTGCCTCCTAAGGCTCAGTGTTTGCTTTGCGCCCGCTCGAGTTAATTAGAACAGCATTCCATGTGTTGTCCTTGAGATAGCAGCTAATTGGAGTGTGTTGCCTGCCTCAGTGCTTCGTTGAGCTGGTTCTTGTCCTGCTAAAATGCCAGTCTGCCGAAAGGGGGTTGTTTGTTCGCCAGCATTGTGGGTGAAATGTAAGAATAATAGGGCTGAAGCTCAAGCCGCCACTTTCTGACCTTTTACCTAGAGTTTTGCACAGAGCCCGAGACGAGCGATCAGTTTTCCTTCGCTTATCAGGCCAGACAGAATGCTATTTGCAGACATTTACGTTTTCTCCTTTGCCAGCTCTTCGGTGACAGGTGCGGCGTCATACACTGCTCTGCATTCCAGCTGAATCGTTCTCGCCACACTGATCTCTGCTGCCTTGTTACGAACCTGCGCTTTGTCACCTAGACACCTCTGCTAAAAGCAGAACAGTGTGGAAGAGACAAGTGCTTTGTGCTGCTCTATCAGAGGCCAATGCCCCTGGCTTTTATTCTGACACTCATCGCTGTCCATGGTGCCATTGTTGCTGTCAAAGCGGCAGCTGTTCACTGCCCCCCAAAACACGTCCCTTTTTAAGCTCTTGACTACACCAGCAACCCAAACCTGCATACTATGTCTTTCTGCAGCGCACCTCATTCCAATTTAATGCTCATCATAAAGTCCTTCATGAGGTAAATGAGACACTTACGTGCATACAAATAACAACCAGCAAGGCCTCTGTACTCATCTGAACCCAGTGGGACCCGACTACTCTCATTGGATCTGATTCAGACATCACTTGTCACTGTTGTAATAAAACCTTGTATCTCAGATATGGTAATGTAATAGGAGAAGAAAACAACACATGATAGATTCTATTCCAGGTCATTTCTACCAGCATTAATTTCTACTGGCTCATTTGTCATGAATGATACATTAAGTAAATTTTTGCATAATGTGAATAGTAGCTGGTATTATAAATCATGTAAAAACACCTGGATACATTTGGGTTTCATTTTAAAACTTGGTGCTTTGGGTCGAGTTAGACTCAGATTTAGAAAGAATATTCTTGAGTTTGTTCTGAAACGTCCAGCCCAAGAATATGTCTGCTCTGTATGCTAGTAAGCCCGATTACCCCTGTGCATCCTCGCTTTATCTATGTGCATCCCTCTGGTCAGGGATGGACTGAGGCAGTACAGACAGCCTGGCTAAGCCGATCAAGAAGAGCTCAGTTATCTTGCTGCTTAGAATTCGGGGGGAAAAATGCCAGACTTTAGGCGGAGCATTTGGATCCAGTCCAAGCACAGAGTTCGCCAGAGCGCACCAACTTTGACGAAGCTACAGTAGGAGACATTGTATCGTGTTACCTTTATATGTAATATGACGCTGTCTGTCAAGCAGAGAGACGAGGTGATGAGTTACCTCAGGTCATCTAAGACAGACGTGGATGATATTACAGACTGGTAGACGAGTGCCTTGCTGCGTTACTGGAAAGTGGTGGAGGTGTGCGTGCAGAGCGTGGATATGATTGTGCCAGACAGCATTCTCAGATTGGAGGGTGGCCTCTACCTCGGCCAATGCTGCCATTCGGCCGCCTGCTCAGATTCGCTCTGACTGCCCATATATCACTCCAGCAGGCCTAGACACAGAGAGCAACTGTGAATGCTCGTGAGCTTCTGTCTGTCTGTTTGCTGAAATAAGAATGGATGACTCCCAATTTAGAAGAATACTCAAGTGACTAGCCCAGCAGTGCTGGAATTTTTGTTTCTGAATTTAAAATGCTTGTTTTACTCTGTAAGTTACAGAATTTTCATTTAGCTCTATCATTTGTCCCATATTATGAAAGAAACCTTTTTTCTCACTCTTTTAAAATAAAAATGCTCCTTTTCAGTATGTAAATTTTCAAATTGCCTGTTTGAATTCATTGTTTTGGATTCAAATGTTTGGATAGATCAACATTTCCAGCCTGCATGGTGAGGTTATAACGAGTGTTTAGGGCTGCTAGAAAGAACAGGTGTTGTTTACATATCTGTCCTAAAACCACAGGAACCAAAATTTCAAGGGAATAAGATCAAATGAAGTAGTGCTGTTTTTTGTTATACAAAACACATAAACTTAATAAGTGGACCTTCATAATAGGAGATTTAACACTGATCTGATGTTTTTAAGTGTCACTTCTGTAAAATATTTATGAATAAGATTTGTAGCGTGACCGCTATGATAAGAGGACAGAGCATTACTATTTTCCTAAGAGATTTTTTTTTAAATGAATAAAGAATAGAATAGTGCTATAGGGAAGTTTAAATGTCAATGAGTATATGAAATATTTACAAAAATGTATTTAGACAGTCGGGGTATATCTGTGTTCTGTTTTACTTGGATTTTGGAGTTGAAGATAGCAAAATGAGAGCACACTGGTGAAGTGCCAGATGGAGAGAGGACAGTGGTAGAATGAAGTCACGACGGGCTGTGGGCAAATGCTTGCACCTCCACATTGTTCGGTACACTTATTAGGTGCATTTCATAACAAAATCTGGCAAGTGTGCAGATGTTCCTCCCCACAAATAAGTGCTCTTCAAATACTCATATGATCCACTTACTTTCAGAATTTTGTTTGTGTGTAATGCGACTCCATGGTGTATTGCAGCTGACACTGCACTTATGAGCCATGTAATTATGCAAACCACCTGCAATTATATGGCAGCACTCAGGGTGGGGCGAGCTTGGACTTTTTTCACAGTGCTATTTAATTCTAGCAGGTCTAGGAAGTTGATATCAGTATACAGATTATCTCATACTCAACAATATATCCCCCAACAGTGCTCTATACGACACAGTTTACGAGAAGTTCATGGGCAGTTCACACTTTTGCTGACTGTCTATGATTGCTGAAATGCTGTTGTGCGTTTTTGCACTGGCTGCTGTGATTTATGTGTTCTCAGTTGTTTCACTTTTTAAGTTCGATTTGCCATTTTCTTGTGCACGATCTGCACAATCATATATTTATGCTTTGTCCTCAGCTTTTGTCCCATTTGGATAGTGCAGACTGTCTTTTCTTGACAGCCTTCGCTTCCTACAACAATGCATTTACAACATTTACAACAATGCCACACACACCATGAGAAGCAATGACTGTGTATCCAGCCACATGCATGGCTAAACTTGTATGATTGACCACAAAGAGGGACACCGATTGCATGACTTGGCATTAGACAGAGGGTGTTAGCAGCTCCCATGTCTTCTTTCCCATCCCCCATCACTTAAACTCCACCACTGAAACAATGTGCTTGTTATCCCAATTGGCCAATGTTAAGTGGCTAAACCGCCAGCTGTGGAAAAAGGATAATATCTTAAATATAGACAGATCTGAGTGGCTGCATGCCCAGTGGAGGCAGCTGTCTCACACCGTGTGCTATGAACCATTGGTCAGAACGTCGTCTCAGGACTAATATACCGTCTGGCAAATCATCCTAACCACAGGCTGTAGTAAATCGCTCTAAAAACGCAGTCTCCATTGCATCTTATGATCCTTATGTACGCATTCTCAACTGCACCCCAAGCGAACAATCAGGTGTCTGCAACTGTCCAATGTGATTTACTTCTGATTATAATCTGATTATTAATCAACAACCATTCATGACCCCTTATGAAGTAGCAAATGAATCACAGATTCTTGTTTGTCTCTTTGTATGAACTGTATCTAGAGCTCAAGTGGCCATACCTTATAGTGTAACATTGGAAGCGATCGTAATCAACCTGTTCGTGGAGATAGTAAGGGAGTTGAGGTCATTGTGAGGAACTATCCATGTATAAAACTACATGAAGAGCCACTTCAGCTGAAACGGCTGGACTGGACATGGCCAGTGCCGCTTCATTACTCAAGGCTGTTACTGGCGATTACGCCTCTGCTGCCTGCATGCACCCCAATTGCTTTTGCCTAGTCCTACTTCAGCTTGTAAGAACCACTGCCGGCCGTGACAAGTATGTCTGTGTTCATGCATCACTTCACATTTGCGTGTGCTCATGCAAGCTGGCAGGGACAAACGAGACTACTCTTAGAGATGTCCATCTTCTGAACACTCTTGCAGATGTACTGACATGACTGGAAAAGAAGTGTAGCTTTCATATGCTGGATGCAAATGCTGCTATTGTGATCAGATTTGTTTTCAGTGTGGACATGGACGGGCTATCAAAGTGTTGCTTGTTGTTGTCAAACTAATGCTGAACACCTACACATCTAGGAGCTCAGAGAATAAGTCAAACACACTTACAATACTCACACACACATACACACACACATATGGGCACCTACACATGATCGGCTTTGGCATTACTCTTTGTGCTGGAATCGCAGATAAGTGTGAAATTGCATCGTTACAGGCGCCAACCTGCCCCAAAGCATGAAAAACTCTCTCTGATACATCCTTAGCCATGAATGGGGCTATGATACGTTATCAGATACATTCCTGGACACGCCTGGAGTCTCTGCCTATCGACCACGTCCGATAATCTTTTTTGTGTTTCTGAGGTCTTGCAGCACATTCCTGAGGACAGCCCTTTCAGCGATTTAGTAGATTCACCCATGCGTGAGACGAGCAACTCAATACCATGATTTCCATGACCCTGCCCTCACCCCCCATAGCCAAAGACTGCTTTATAGCTCTTTTTTACCCTGCTCCCAATTCCGTCATTCTTCTAAGTGCGTAACTCTTAGATGCAACCCCCATCCTCTGCTTTCAGGGCCCCCATTGTCCCTCCATAGCTCCTAGAAGGCTATCCTGGAGCAGGCATTAAAGAGATTTGGTGTGGCCTGGCCTTTTAGATGAATTAGACATGCTCAGTGTAACCCTGACCGACCTGAGCCCACATCAGGGGCACAGGGTGAATGCTGGTGCAGGGAAAGGCTAGTCCAAGATCAAAAACGGTGGCCTTTTTTTTAAAGGTGTGCATTCTGGCACGCACGTGTCTATTAGAGCTGCACAATATGGATATAATACCAATATTTTGATTATTTTGAGTACAATATTTTTATATTTCGAGTACAATTACAATGGCCCATGTCATCACTTTTCTGTTCATAAATCAGCATACGTCAAGGCATTGTAATACTCTAAACTGTGCTATTTTGTTACTGCAAATTGTTTTGGGTCCTGAATGTTTCAACAAAATTCAAGATACTTTTATGGTTCCATCAAATCATAATTGCCATGTAGTAAGCATGTTATTAACATACACAGTCTAATGACACAAATACAAGTACATTTACAAAAAAGCTTCTGTAATGCAAAATGTACAAAAGAGAAAGCCATGTACATTTCTTTTGGTAAAATGGGATTTTGTCACATGCATAGACCTCTGAGTGTTCTACTACAATTCATCAGTAGCTACATTTAGTTATAGTACTTACAGTACTTACAGAGAGAGATGTCCAGAAAAGGACTTTCTTAATAAAAAGTGATCTGTATATAGCAGAGAGATCTCTCAAATAACAGTTCTGGAAAATTCTACTTTTTGACTAGATCATGAGGAAGTCATGGACACCTGAGGTACACAAGTTGCAACAAATGGATAATATGACTAATACTCAGTTAGCCATGTACGCATGTCAAGTACAACTTTTTGGTTTGATGGAAAGAAGTTGCCAGCCAGCAAAACTTTTTCTCAAACGTATTGCTTGCAATTTGTTCAAAATGTCAAATATGGTGTTAATATAGTATTAAAACCTAAGGTGTAAAGATCATGTGACCTAAAAGTTCAGGTCTTGGTTTAGAGGAACATATAATGATAGTTCTTAACTGAACCTCAGTGAAGTTCTGCTTGTAACAGAATGAGCCTAAAGTGAGAAGCTATAAAAACCCAACCTGTTTCTGCACTTTCTGTTTTAAGCTATCAGAGGATTGAGCTCCTCAGAACTGCAAGCGAAGTGTTTGAGAAACAGTTTCCACAAACCTGTGAAATATTCAGGTCATGGTTTATGTACTTTTAGTAAAGCTTTTCGTTTCCCACCAGGCAGCGTGACTCGGAAGATGGCGTGAAGCGAAAATTGGGAGTCAAATGGTCAAGCGAGGATTTCAGTTTATTTTATAAAACATTTAATTCAGAGATAATTAATCAATTGCGAGGGATTTACTTTGAGTGTCTTCTTTTGTATGTTTAGTTTAATTGAGAAACAGGTGTTCTTTTCTTTCCCTGCAAATGAGACCTGGCAAAGTGAGAGCTGGCAAGCGTCTAGAGAGAACAGCCCAGCGATCTGCATTAGTATTCCTGCCGAGATGGAGCTAAAGACAAGGTTACTTCAGCAGAGTGCTCTGCCTAAATGACTTAATTTCTCATACAGTTACTGTTTATAAGGCTTTAATTATGAGTCTGTACAAAACCTTGAGAAAATATTCAGAAGCAATCAACTTTGCTTATAGTCCCAGAAATCATTTGAGGGAATGTTTCCTCAGATAGGATTTCGCAAATTAACAGATGAATTTTGATTTGCTTTCATCCTGAGCAAAAGCATCAATAGGGCAAAACATATCCGCTCGCATGCCTCTTTCATATGAAATAGTTTAGGTTATGCGGGCAGTAATTTTCCCCTTTTGGGGACAGAAGAAATTTAATCAGTATTTTAATTGATTCAGATGAGATTCGGCTGAGGAAGTTTGCTTTGAGTTGTAATTAAATCTCGTCCCTTGGGTCGAGTAAAGAAGTGGCCTAACAGCTTGGAAGAGCGTTCGCTCCAGTCTGGGCTGCAGAAAGAGAGGTCCATGAGCAGAAGCGGACGACACATCCTAAAGCTTTATGATTTGCAACAAGGGAACCCAAAGCACCTGGCAAGCCAACGGCCCGTGGAATGTGATAGACTCCTCTCGTATATGGGAGTTTTGGAAGAGAGTTTATGACCCACTGACGAACTCCTCTGTCTTTCTGTCAGCCACCCACTCAAAAATAGACCAAACGTACTGAGCTCTGATTTATTCCAGGATTTAAGGATTTAATCTACAAACCCTTAACATTCTGTGTTCAAGCAACATGCCTTCTCTGTTACAGCTGCATTTGGGCCTCTGTTGCATTTCACTGCTTTAGAAATTCTTCAAACAAATAACATTTCATATACAACACAATGAACAACATTACAGAGTTTAACCTATGGCCACTTGGCTGATGAATGCATTGTTTCTTCAGAAACTTGAAATATTTTTGTTTGAAGAAATTGTACAGTTGCACAGTTGCAGACTGCATTTTAATTCTTTTCTTGTGACAAAATGATATCCAGAAAACTGCACCGGTCAATTTTATTTCAGCACAGCTGTCTTTGTGCATAGATTTTTTCATAGCAGAGCATTTTTACCTCTCCCCTTTTGACCCTCATTGCTCACTCCCAGTACTTTATACACAGAGAGAGATAACAGTGTCATAGTTTTTTAAAAATAACAATTTATTTCTTACAGTAAGAGAGAATTATTTTGATTATATTCAGCAAAAACATCAACGTTGGCAAAATGGCCAGTAGGGCACTTACAGAAAGCAACTAAAGACGTTCATCTATAGAGCAATACACCTGGACCGAATTTGTGCTTTACAACATAGTTTTAACCTTAAGTTTGCTTTTTGTTTAGATTTCACATCATTTCAGCTTCTTCATAATCCATTGTATATGCCGTTTGTTAAAGATGTCTATTCAGTTCAACTCTTGACAGCTCACTGCTGTATAACCCTTTTCCTTGTTAGTGTAACATTGTTCTTTTATGTTGAGTTTCTCATGTTCCCTGATGTCCAATTCACGATCAGAATGGCAACATGAGAAGCTGCTCCACTTGCAATCTGAACGCGTCCAGCCGCAGTTCAGCCAGGCTCCAAAAATGATCTCCTGTGCAAATGCTCCTGCCTGACATCCCTGGCCATCGACATGTTGTTAAATGAAGACACTGCTTGTTAAGTGTGCCAGACGCTGCTCCTGTGTCCCTCAGAGGCTCCAGTCTGTTTGAGCTAGGTGTTCCTTAGCAAACACACACAGGGACCATCTCTCTCATGTGCATGCAACCACGTTAACGACTCGTTCATTATCTATGCCTGTTGCCGTGGCAACATACACATTGCTTTGGCAGAGAGGAGCAAGGGTTTCCTTGTCCAACACGCCACATGATTTCTCGTCTGATCCCGGAGCTGTTGACAGAGACTCTGTCAGTACGTTAATTAGTGTAATCCGGGAGCTTCCCCTAAAGCCAAGTGCGCACTGGCCACAGATAATTGACTGTCCACTCTGGCTGGCCACATCCCCCAAGGGATCTAACAGAGTGGTCCAGGTGGCTCTTTTGTTTCCCACGCTCTAGATTAGCTTGATTTCAGCGAAGGCTGACTGAGAGCAAGTCCACCTAGCCAGCATATGAAAGAAAGAGCATTTCTGATCGAGCTGCTTGGCATGTTCCTACTGGTGACACTTTTGTGGGCACGCAGCAGTTGGCATTATGAATTGGAGACAGCTCTGCCCATCCTCCAGGGCATCATAAGGAGTGTTAACAGCTGTTCAGGACCTTAATTTGCCAGTTTGAGTGTTGCACATATTTGTGTGTGTGTGTGTGTGTGTGTGTGTGTGTGTGTGTGTGTGTGTGTGTGTGTGTGTGTGTGTGTGTGTGTGTGTAGGCTTTAGACCCTTCCCCTCTGGAATGGATACTAATGAATTCGCAGCTGCTGGCTTACTGTTGTGGAGAAACTTGTTAACAGTTTTCTATGTGTGTAAATGTGTGTGAGTGTTGGATAGTATACATGTGTACGCGTTTATTTGTTTGGATGTTTGTGTCTATTTGTTATTGTGTGTTTATCTGGGTCATTCTTTTTCTCTTGTAGCAGCTGGCCTGCATTGCCTTGGCTATCTAGTACCAGCCTAGACCATCGAGGAATCAACAGAGCCCCCATATGCTTCTCACTGAAAATCGTTACTAGTGATATATCTTTCCCATTTTTGGAAATTAAGTAGTGATATTGGGTCCAGACTGGATCATAAATAATCCTAGATCCTGCTTCCATATGAAGCCGGCAGTAACAGTGCAGAAAGTCTAACTTTGTCTTAATTGTACACACACGCCTCTTTGGACATGATTGGATGCCCGACCATGTTTTCTTTGGATTAGTGGTCCATCTCCAGGTACATTTGTCTGGATGTTTTTTCACTTCAGAGCACTTGTATTCAGTTTATTCAAAGGAATGATGAGACTGTTCAACTCTTCAATTAGCCTTGTTTTCCTGATGTTAATTACATTGGCATGATAGAGCATAAATTAGTCAAGCAGTTCTGGGGAAGGGGGGTGTAGCTCTGAATGTAATTGCAAACCCTTTTAAAGTTTCAAGAACCTAAACATGTAAATGTAAAGTTTCTTGCAAGAACCCTTAGTTTTGTAAGAAAAAAAATACCTGTACACTATGGTTCTTTTATGCTTTTCAAATTCTCTTCACACTCACATATCTCAGTTATAAAGTATGTTCTGTAGGCAACTGAAATACCTACTGAAAACCTGTTGTGGCATCTGAAATTGACTTTTTAAATATTTGTCATTCAAGTCCAGATAACATTAAGCATAATCCACTCGTATCATTCAAATAACAAAATTCTTTTTCTCGTACTTATTTTAAGCTTTGATCAAAGTGTGGTGACGTTTGCCCATCTATAAACACCTTCTAATGTTTGACTCTTGGGCGAAATCATCAGTCTTCATCAGTTCCTACCTGCATGGACAGAAGCTGGACGTCTATGTAAATTAAATAGGCTGTATTAAACGGACCAAAACAGTAGATGAACACAGTGGAATATAAACAACATGAAAATGACTCCTTCTTGTTGAAAGTCGCCAACAGCACAGGTGCCAAATTTAACGTCATGACGCATGAACGTTTGCAGCATTCAACTCTCAGGAAAACATACCGACATGCCGGTACCAGAACAATACGCTGAAGAACATTACGCATTTTTATTGAGATGCATTTATTTATGCTCCTAATTTTGCCTCTTTTCTGCAATCTGCTCTGATCTGGGGACTTCAGCTGAACTATGCAAAATGGATACTGATCATAAAGTCTGTTGACTATATTCCACCAACCTCATCTACACCTTAATTTACCTAATTAGTTACCAGCTGTAGTGTGAGGCGTAATTGATTGTGTGCATAATGGTTGATTTGCAACTTAACCAAGCTAATAATTTGTTATTGATTACCCCATTAAATAAAAAAAACAGAACGCTGATCTCTGCCATTTCTTATTGTGCCTGCAGTCTCTGCTTTGCTTTTTAATAGTTGCCTCAGTATTACTTTAAACCTATTGCAAAATAACAAACTGCATGCCTCATCCTGGCTATAAAGACAATACATGGTGCTTCTGGTGAAATCACATTAACAGAGAAGATGCAACCATAGTGGGGGAGCTGAAATCAGAACAGTATCAACCTTAAAATCAGACTACTAGACCTGAGAATGTGAACTTGACTGTGGATTTTTATAGGAGGGAGTCATTTCAAAATTGGGGGAACTTTAATATATCCTGCTAGCTCTTAAAATAGCTCACATACAGGTATTAGATTTCAGGGAACCTGGGGGTTCATTTTAGGTTCCATCTCTTCAGGCCGTAGTTTGTTCAGGGATGATTATCAGCTTCCATTAAAGCCTATCAGTTGTGACACACAGAGAACAGAGCACTTAGCACCTGGCACTTCCTCTCTTTCTGTGTGAGCAGATTGACAGGCAGCTTCCTTCAGAGTGAGCTGTGATTGAGCTAACTGCTGGGTGTCGTAATATGGGTGCAGTGGGACTGCGGGAGAGCTGAATAAAGATGGAGATGTCATGCCTCCCCTAACCTCTAATAAGATCAGTCTGGATATTAAAACTCCTCCGCATCAAAGTGCATCTCACAGAGGTGGAAGTGGCCTGTACTTAAAGACTTTTAAGCAATGCGAGCCAAGCCATCATATTCTGTCAGGAACTTTTTAACAGCATCCCTCTACCCCATTGCCTCTTCCCCCACCGAAGGCTAGTGCAATTTTATCTGTACAGAAAATAGGCTGTTTTCTGAAAGGGTGTGAATAATGCCAGATATATTTTTTCCCCTCTGTGTTTAGCCATGTGTGCAGTTCTGCTACAGAGGCCATGATTTTTTTTGCTCTGTGAATAGCTCTTCATAGAGTTCCAGTAAAGAGAGAGTCACTCTGGATATATATGACTGTTACCTCTATTAATTCATCACAATTTTTCTAAGTGCGAAGCACTTTGCTGCATGAACTGTCAGAGAACTTACGCTGGACTCATTCCAGCTCCTCCTCTCTGCATTTCCCAATTATTCGATATTTATTGGTCATTAAATTACATTTTTTCTACTCTTTCTCGTATGGTTCATTATGAGAAGGTCAGAGACTGGTAATATTGTCTGAAATCATTAGTGTACAACTTCTCTGTCCTCTTTTTCAGGTGCCTTCTAGAGGCCCACTTTGGCAGCTAGAGGAGAGGCTGGCCTCCGTCACCATGACAGCGTTGCCACGGGACGTGACTTCTCTGGCTGCGTGTGGCCTTTTTCTCTGTCTCCTCGTTCTCTGCATCCCCACTGTGCTATCCCAGAGGCTCCCTGTTCCCACTGAGCCTGTCCCAACCCCAGAACCACAGAACAGACTGGAGTGTACCCGCCGAGAGCACCCCATCGTCTCCGTTCAAGGTGAGTGCGAGCGCAATGCCTTTTTTACAAACCTTATTTCTAAGCGCTAATTTTTCGCATTTATGATATGCTTCTGGCCAGAAAGAACCCAAATAAGCACATTTCAGAATTAATAGTGCTGGCAACATTGCATGATATATGCAGTGATTTTGAATATTAAATCTCATCCAACCATTCCCATTAGTCACATGGCCGTATATCTCAAATACAGTGGCCGCAGAGAGTATGTAGACATCTGCAGCATACTTAAATTTGTATTCATTGTGTGACCTTGGCCATGGTAGCTGGAGCTTGTCATTCATGTAGAGATTTGTAAACCTATTCATAATACTATTATCACCCTGACAACAATGAAGATGTTCACGCTCATGTCTCAGGCCTGATACAAGTGGTGGCCTTATAGGTATGATGACGGCAGTGACAGTAGACACACGGTGTTGGGCTTTCAATGTGAAGTGTCCTGTCGCTTTAAGAACCCAGTGACCGGCTTAGTGAGGCAGGAGCAATTGTGGTTTGCTGCTTTCCATAAAGGCTGCGAAGACTGTCCTGGGAGGGAATAGAGGGGTTTGCTCAGACTGCTCTAGCCCTGTTGTGTCTCTCTGTCAGCCTGCTCCACATGCCAAACTCCAGTCAAGCAGAGCCGGCGTGTGCTGATGCTGGCCAGCACTGATGGACATGCTGAGATCTGTGGGAGATAAATGGCATTCATTTCTTAAAGATTTCTCACCTAGTACGCAAAGAGAACAGAACGTGCAGTTACACTCCTGTCTCCCAGAGAATCTCAAGAAACACGATATGCTCTGTGCCAAGAAGGCAGAGATATCTGTTTAGACAACAGATAGAGATATGTACCCGGAGTGAAAGATGAACCACTGGCTATTGCCTTCTTTGTATCGGGGGGGTTTTGTTGGACTCTCTGAGGGGCATGACAAAAATTGCAGAAAAATGGTCCACAGAAAACAAAAAATAGAAGTGACAGCCACAGGCTTTGATATTACTGGAAATCTGCCCAGACATTAGAGCAGCCATGGTTCATAAGGACATTGCCTGGGGCCTGTACTTTTTTGCTACCAAGAAGGCTTCGGGTTTGTGTTTCGATTTGCCAGGTTTCTTTCCTGTTAATCAAAATGAGGAGAATTAGTCATTATTTTCCGGAGTTAGAAAACACTACAGTTGTATAGCACACAATCCATCACAAAACATGAGAAACGAGCTGATCTCTTCCATTTGTTTCCACTCTCACCTGTTCATAGGAATGACAAGTATTCTCCCTCTC
This sequence comes from Bryconaethiops microstoma, assembly GCA_037577275.1. Lineage (NCBI taxonomy): Eukaryota > Metazoa > Chordata > Actinopteri > Characiformes > Alestidae > Bryconaethiops > Bryconaethiops microstoma. The sequence goes on from JBBJLS010000002.1 coordinate 10,456,961, forward strand.
ATGGTATTCCATTGGCTTCGCTACGGCCGCCCCTCAAAGAAAAAGCACTTTGGCATTGCTTTCATGATAAGAACAGCTGAACAATTGGCTTTGTATTGTAAGCTAGCACCTAAAAATGCCTCTTTATGTTAACCAAATTGTATAGAAATCCCTGAGTACACCTTAAAGCCCCCTTTTATGCTAGAGCAGTGGTTTGGAAGTCCTGGTACAATGAAGGCGTCGGCTAAACCTGAGATTAGCTTCTTTGATGGATGAGCGTTTTTAAGTGGAGCACTCAGGCAGCCAGTGTGAGGAGTCACCTGGAAGAGCATGGGGGCCCAGGCTCTAAGCTGTGGGTTTGTCTATGGGTTCTTTTGAAGGCCTATGAAACCTCACCATGGAAAGAAGCCTTCTTTAAAGCTGGTTGAGGGCAGTGGGGTGTGGCAGCCTCAATGGGAGCCTTTTTCACTCTCCTAAAGCTTTCCGGTAAGGCCAGCAGCTCGTGGAATGGCCCCAACAACCTGCTGCGCAGTTCCATCTGTTAAGCTACGTGTAAAATGGGATAAGGCCTAAATTACATTCTCCAGTGGTTAATGCAATGGTGCCTTTTATTTCTCTCTCCATTTCTGGGCAGACTCCTTTTAATAAAAGAACATAAAAATATTCATATATAGTACCATGCATAAGTCTTAAGAGCCTAAGCAAGCTGTTCAAAAACTATTTGTCTGGGTAGTGAGCTTATTACATTAGAATAAATATAATTAATTCAAATGCAGTATAAGGTAATAAGAATTCCTCGTTTAAGAAATCATTGTTGTCTTGTGAGCTGGTTAGAGGAACATGAATTTGGTTCCAGATTTCTAATCGATGCCCCCAGCCAGTGCATGAGTTTTGTTAAATTCCATCTGCAGCACTCCTGATTAATGTAATGGAGTGTTGAGCAAGCCAACAGGAATTGGATAATAACTATGAACAGTGTTGGGCTTCCAGGGGAAGAGGAAATAGTAAACACATTGGTGTACATTTTTGTATTGATGTTATTTTATATATTCTGTTGATAGTGTTTTTGCGTCATTGTATCATTAGTAGTATATTGGGTTGTGGCTGTTGTGTTGAATTTGAAGTGAAAAAAAGTTCATATATCTTCTAGAACTTAAATACGACATATTTCTGCAAATTATAGTGCACATTTTCAATTAATTAGCTCAGTTTAACAATACATTAAATATAAACCTTAATACATAAAATATACATAAAATACATAAAATATAAAATAACTTTTTCCAGTGTGTAAAGACCCCATATCCTACACGTTCTCACTGATGCCTGCTTGTTTGTGTGGTGTTATTAATAAATTAGAATTCCATAGGTTGTTTTTGTAACTGTGCCTTTAAGACTGATGTATGTAAATGACCCCTTTTCTGATGGGCTGCCTTGTTATGTGCTTCATTGAAAAAGCAATCCAGTCTGAAACACTCCTTTTGGTGTTTATGTACCATATTAACCTCTTCAATTAAAAAAGAAAGCTTGGTTTTACAAGAAATGGGCCATTTAACAAAAAAAACAATAATTGTGTATTAATATGCAGAAAGGTTATATCTGTCTATTCATTTCCACACTAAATTTGACACTATAAAACATTCCAACTTTTTTTATTTTTATTATTATACTTTTATAATGCTAAATGCTCTAGCAGACTGAAAGGAAACATTAACTTTAACATTAACATTGATTTAAGGCATTATTTTCACCCATCCTTTACTATATTGTATTGAAATATTTAATTTTGTGTAACATTATAGTGACCTGGACACTGATTATTTGGTTTATGTTTTTGTAACATAAAGCAAAAAAACCAAAACACAGTCTTTTACTTGATAAATATCCCTTATCATTTTGACATACCAGCTCTGATAACATACACAGACATCTTATATATAAATCACTGATATTTCAAAAGTAGGCAGTTTTTTTTTTACTGCTATAAACATGATATAAGCTCTCTATCAGATTCCAGTGCACTGTTATGTCTGAGTTTGCACGTTTTATGCCAGCACTCTAAAACAGATCTTTTGAGATAAGAGTAGAGGCATGTCATGGCAAAATTTTGTGCACGGTGCCAGAAATAGGTGACCCAAGTCTCGTTCAACAAATGCTGCCATTAAATACAATCATGGTCAAACTCCTTGAGAAAGTGGGCCTATTACTGGCCACACAGGTGTTCATGTTTCATGTCATTTTTGTAACCTAAAAGGGCTAATTCTGAGTGACATACCATGCAAACTGACAGATCAATGGCAGATGTCTTGTGTGCAGATCGTTCCCTCCCCAGGTGTTATCCTTTCAAGCTGTCTTTCTTAGCTAAAATGGCAGTAATCTCTCCCTAGAGGATAGGCGCTACTAAGTCATTGCTCTGTCTATTCCCTTCTCTCTCCAACAGCTACTATAATTGGCCCAAGATTGTTTGTCTGGACTGCAGAATGGTCTCGCTATCTGCTTTCCAGTGCGTAATGGTGCTGTCGCTTAAACACCCACCCTTCCTGGAGGACCCGTCGAAAAAGAGAGAGCCATGTTCTCTGTACTAATGATACCAGGGAATTTAAACTTTGAGGGCAAATGCTGTTTCGCTACAATTGAGGTCAGAGATTTGGGCTGCTGGTGGTTACTGCCATCCATCACTCTAGAGCCATTTAACACGTCGTTTGTTCTTGTCCCAGTCTAAATTTCAGGGCTCGGCATAAATGCCGTCTTTACATTTGTTGCCTGGGGGTGCACCGACGTCTGGTGTAAAGCTTTCACAGTGGTCTCTGTGCTCTGCATACGGTTCTTCGCACCGTTCCGTGCCCTTTTTCTCCCCATTGCAGGCACAGATGCAGCATGCTTGAATGGCTTAGTCTAGTTGCGGGCTCTGAATGTTTCTCTCATTGCTTTTGAGAGAGGTGTTCTTTCAGGTTTCTGCCTGGCTGCGTTGGCCCTCGATTACCTGTCTAGTCCCCCTGAGTACCCCAGCAGAGTTTGGCCTCCTCTTCACCAATGTGACATTTCTTAGGCTATTCAATGTTCTCACTTTTTTTTTTCCTATTACCAGTCTGGGAGGATTTGGATTTCTCTAGCCCTGCTGCCTGTCTGCTCATGCAGTAGCCTTCAGCCCCCCGGAGGACACAGACAGCCTGGAAATCTCACAACAGGCACAGGGCATGGACGAGAAGACAAAACAAAGGCAAATTTGGTATTTGCGCAGATAAGCTGCAGTCTGCCTGTCCTGATAAGATCCTGGATGCCCCATGGAGAGATGGGCCAATCCTTTGAGGGGAGGAAAGGAAAATAAAGGAACGTTTGCTAGGCAAGGAGGGAAGATGCCTCCGTCTGTCGGGGGACTCTGGTGGTACTCTCTGGTTGCACTGACGCCTACCTGTGCTGTGGCCTGTGGACCCATCTGTGCTGTTTATTATCAAAGCTCTTCTTACCTCTTTGCTGTGTGGGAGGATGCTATGCATAGTGGCTAGTGTTGTTTGTCCTCCTATTCAAATGATTGAATGTCCTTTCCCAGTTGAGAATCCTGTTGTTATTCCCTAGCAGATATTATTCATCAAACACAGTGCCAGTCCCATCTTACATTTTTAAATTGTGTGATTTTTTAAACATGGAAATCCCATTTGTTGCCTTACTTATCTGTTACCTCTAGGGTTACAGTATGTCACACGCAAATTCAGCTTATTCCCATTTCACAAAGATATCTAGCTTCAGTAAGCCTAAAGCGCCTACTGACAATTAATCAGTGTCACCAAAACAGATAACAGTCCAGTCCCTGCAGGTTCAGTGTGCTCACATCTCAGTCTCCAGTTCTTCTATTAAAGAAACGGTCATATTATAGAGTATCCACTCTAGAACAGGCATGTAAGATTACATTTCAGTGTGAAATGCGGGTAACTAATGTTCCTTTTAGACCAAATTTTAATTTTAATTAAAGGTTTGATTTTTTTTTTCTTCATATTTTGGAACCAATTAACCACAACAACACTTTTTCATGACCTTCTTAACCCATCTTTGTCATGGGGGCCAATAATTATGTTGCTGAATGTACATCCTCACGTCCTTGTAACATTTCTAGTTTGTCTGGGGTGCACTTCACATTTGACCCTACATCCCCATGATTTCTGATGAAAGGAAAAAAAAATTCTTTTCAGGCAGTCTTTTTGAGGTTAGCTTTTTCAATGAGAAATCCTGAAATATCCTTCTTTGTCCATTGTAATTCACACGTGTCATATTTCTTAAAAAAATTGAAAAGGTTCTTGCAGAATGATCTTAGGTTTCAGATGAGCGTGCAGCTCGGTTAAGCTCTCTGTCCCTGGTTACTAATCAAAAATGATCAAAGTTGAGTATTTAGAGCGCTTTGGATCTTGCTTTGAAATGATCTGCTCAAATCACAAAAAAAGTACTGGCCATTTTCTGAAATTCCTAGTCCTCCAGGTCCAATTTCTGTGACCATTCAGACTGAACCGTCAGCAACAGATGACATATTGTGTCTGTTTTAGCACAAGTGCTTTGTTTACAAACAGACAGCAGTGCCGTAGGCTGTAGCATGCAGTGGGAACTGAAAAGCAGAAAAGAAGGATTTCACAGCTTGAAACAGACACAGAATACACAGACGCAATAAAGAGTCATTATTCGGAAGGAAGGAGGAGGGGGAAGTGCGAAATGAATGCCCATGGCGTCGGACATCACAGCTGCAGTTTGACTAAAGGAGTATTGAATGTAACCAAATAAAATGGAGAAATAACGAGTACGCAATCACATTAGTAAGCACACATATTGACAGAGTTGCTAAAAATTGATCTTAAGATTTAGAATCTGGTCAACCAAGAACCGAGAAAGAGATAGAAACTTAAAGTGATCCTGCAACGTTATAGCAATGACCCTCAGTTTCCATACGTACATACTTCATATTTACTTACTATGAAGTGACTGGTCACTCAAAACTAACAGTTTCCTGCCTCCAGGGTAAGTAAACAAAACCAAATGTTAATAATGGGGCAAAATGTTTATTGCACTGAGAATATTACTGTAAGAAGACACTTATGCTGCAGTACAATGCAGTTTTCTTAAAACAATTATTCTTTATTAATAAGGACCTTACACTCACTGTCCACTTTAACAGAAACATCTCCACAGGTCTACTATATGCAGTACTGTGCATGGATATGAGACCTCCTTTCAATGTATTGTATTTCTAGTAAAAACATGTTCAATATGTATATTACCTTATTATGTTCCAAATATTTTAAGTTTTATTGTATTCTCAGAAATTACTTTTGTGCACCCTACGACAACTTTACCTCTCCTATCCTGCAAGACCTGTCACAATCAGATAAACAGCACAGAGGAAAAATCTTGCTTGGACTTGTGCTCTATATCTCAAAAATCTACAGGTGTTTTTGTCCATCTTGCTGCTGAGAGAAGATAACTAACTCAACCATGTGGGAAGGATAAATAATCGTTGAATGAATGAAGAAAGCATTGCTGGGAATATCTAAAAAAACAAACTTTTGTACTAGAACACTTAAGATGGATATGTGGAGTGAAGTTTCATGGACTGATAAGTGTGAATTTGGAACAGGGAGTACTTGAATAATGAGAAGCAGAAAATGCAACCAGCTTCTAAGACTGAATTTAGGAGGTGTTTAAAAGAAGCATAAATAATAAATCCACAGGATATAAACAAGTCTCCAGAAAAGAAAGAAACCCTGTAACAAAAACAAAACCCTGGACTGAAAAATCACACATTATATTAGGTGTTCAAGGCTTCTTTGCAATTTTCTGTTAAATATACATTCATGAATTTTTTTCTGAGCGTGAGTCCATCTTTTGTACTGTAGACCATCTTTTGTCATGCACAAATTGTCAACCAGCCTGTTGTTTAGGTGTTCCTAGCCTGCAGTAACTTGGTTGAATAGTGGATGTTGATTTAAGTTTAGCTTTACAGGTTTAAGAAACAGATGTGGACTACTTGCCGTAAATGTAAATGTAAATGGTACAATCACTATGGCAAAGGTCTTTATTCAAAACCTTGGACTTTCACTCCACCTTTCCTCCTATAAAAATTAATGTGGACAAAATGTGTCGCCTGGTACAATGATTGGACTTGTGCTTGACAAACTGCCTAAAAGCTGAAACATAAAGGCATTAAAGTGAAAGCATGAAAAGAAAGAGCAGATGATATGTGGGCTCTCGATCAGGGTATTATTTCATTTAAAATATTGGATTATTGGAGATTCCATACGAAATGAAAAAAGAATGAGATGACTTTCGTACCTCAACTACCAACAGTTTTTCGGAGGATCCAATTAAAATATGAGTCTAAGCTCTGATAAAAAAACACAACCCAAATGAAAACAAAGGGCAGCAGAAGCAGCTTTAATCCTTTAACCGAGTCCAGTAAATGGAATTTGAGTGGATCGTCCGCTTTTGTATTCCATCCAAAACCTGCAGATTCTCTCAGAGGTGCTGCCAGAAATAATTAGCTCCGTTAACAATAGAGTTCTTTTTTCCGGCCTCATTCACAAACCTGAACCTCCCGAATTAGTAGTTTGGTCAAACTCTTCGTCACTGGGTCGTCCAATTATAGATCATCCTGAAAGCTTCCCTGTATCTCTGAAGTCTTGGGGAAATCAATAGATCACTCGACACAACCTCCAATTGGATATTTGTTCATGAGCATGATTCTGTAAGACCATCAGTTTGTGTTTTTATAAACGTCTGGTGACGCTTTTGTCCACAGTAACCACTAGAGGCACCGAGCATAAGAACAATTAATGTTATTGAAAGTCAGCAAGAACTTTCTACAAGTATCTAAAGATACATTGTGAAATCGTTTCTGTGTTATAAACTGAATGCTAAGCTAAAGACTAACCCTAACCCTAACTCTAAACATGGAAGACAAAGAGTTTTAAGGTTTTTATTTAAATATTAAGTTCATACTTATCATTTGCTCAAAAAAAACTTATAGATTGAGTAAACACAGATATGCAGTGAAACCAAGATGGACAATTCAAAACAGGGGAATAAAGTGCGCCTGTAGAAAATCATCATTAAACTTAAGAACACCCTAACCCTTAACTCTAAACCCTAACTTTAACCTTAATCTTAACCCTAATGTAACACCCCACTCACAGATGAGGTGTGAACCAAAGGAATAGTTGGAGGTTTGGGCCAGTAGGTTCGACTGCTTGAGCACAGAGAGTGTTTAACCTCAGACTCAAGAGCCAAACTAGAAACAAAACCGCTTTTTAATAATCAGATATTTAAAATAAATTAAATGAACAAATCTTCACTCAAAGCAGTTCAAATGGGCCTGCCACACTGAAGAGTGCAATAGGGTCAGTCCATTAAATGCAGGGAAGAATCACTCTCTCAGTGGGTCCGGGTTCACAAAACATATACCAGAGGCAGAAAATCAGCCCAATAAAAAAACCTGACCTGTCGGCAGACACGGCCAGTAAAACACACAAAAGAAATGCACCATTAATGTACATAGTCATACTTAGTAACACTATCCAGAACCCTGACTGTATTAAATAAAACTGCCATTGAAACAGAATTTACTGCAAAAAGTTTACACCAACAGTAATAAACAGGACTAACATTTTTTTTTTTACCATTTGTTATACATTTTTAGACCTAAGATGGTAGTTATAAAAACCTCAACAGTGCAATGAACAATTTAATGCACAACATTAATCCCAAAATCTCCTTTCACACCATATAAGCAAAATAAAGCTTACGGATCTCCTTCGGATTTTAAGCAGAATTTCTCTGAATGCTTCAAAAATCGTCACCCGTCTTTCGAATCTGTGGAAGTCTGTGTACATTTCCCAGTTCTAGAAACTCTTTTTCCTCAGAAGCTTTTTTTTTCTCCCCCCACGTCTTCTCCCTCAGAAACCCTTTTTTTCCCGCCAAAACATGTGGGCGGAGCCACCAGTTGCGCACAAATTTCCAATTGGTTGGGCATCGTGTAAATTCTGCATGTACAAAAGTCTATTGGATATAGATTTTCACATTCACTCTTTTTTATTTTACTTGTCTATTGAAACTATTTTAAAATGGTATTATTTTAACAATACATGGTTTTTAACACTAATATGTAAATGCTGTTATGCTGTGGTCCACTGTATTATGTGGGTTACACCAACCCTAATCCTAAACCCTAACCTTAACCTTAATCTTAACCCTAAACCTTAACCTTACCTTAATCTTAACCCTAAACCTTAACCTTAACCCTAACCTTAACCTAAACCTAAACCTTAATCTTAACCCTAACCCTAACCTTAACCTTAATCTTAATCTTAACCCTTAACTTTAATCTTAAACCTTAACCTTATTCTTAATTTTAACCCTTAACCTTAATCTTAATCTTAACCCTTAACCTTAATCTTAATCTTAACCCTTAACCTTAATCTTAAACGTTAACCTTAACCTTAATCTTAATCTTAACCCTTAACCTTAATCTTAACCCATAACCTTAATCTTAATCTTAACCTTAATCTTAATCTCAACCCTGAACCTTAACCCTAACCCTAACCCTAATTAGACTGTGTACACACACATGAACTGAATATTTAGGAGTTTGTGTTGTAAATCTTAGTGTTTAATTGTGCGCAATATAAAATGTAGTTTATATCTCTGATATAAGATCAAATATCGGTACATAAAGAACAAAATATAATCATCATGTCTCGCAGTTCCTCCCTGCGGCTCTAAGGCTGCATTTTCATGGAGGTTTTATAGACGGTCGCTTGTTCAGATCTATAATTCCTGATCCATGTGATTACGACACAAAACTCATTCAGAGAAAGATGTTTTCTTGAAATGATCCACCAGACGTTCGCCGCCTTTCTTTCGGCGTGACCCTGGCCTGCCCTTCGGCCTGCATTCACACCTGCATTAAAGCGCATTAGAGATTAATTAGCTCTTCAGGACGCGCTGCTGCTTAATGACCCTTTACACTCGACACCATTCAGAAACTGATCTGAGACGTACAGTCAGATGGAATTGTTCACATGAAGCTGTTGACCAGAGACGTTCTCGGCAGATTCACCGGAGAAGAAAGTTTTCTGTGCTTGTCTCCACTGTGCAACAAAATGACTGCTTCTGGACGCTCAGGTACTGGACTCAACTCCACGGATATACTGATGTCAGATTTATTTATTGTTTATTGTTTTTAGCTGCTTTGCTGAGTGGAGAAGCAGTGCTTATCTTTCTTTAATACTCAACTACTCATTGTATGTATTACCATAAATAAATAAAGGTTTGTACCCAAATTAGCCAAGACAGGTTAGACTGTGAAAGTCACTGCTGGGATAAATGGCTTTAAATAATTTTCATGGGCGTCTAAGAGACTTTTGCATGCTTATCATAAAACAGCATCTCACACAGAGATCTCAAGAACGTTTTGAAGAATTCAGCTCCATTGATCTTAATGAGCTTTGAATATTTTCCTGTGGATCAACCACAGTCCTCAGCCAGAGTTATCTAGGTCACCTCTGTAATTACTTTTGATCAGGGGTGTCTTTACTATGTATAAAGACTTTGTCACTCGACTGGACTGCATACTTGTGCTCCATATTCTTTCTGTTGATCCACCACTTCAGCACCTTGATCCCACAGTTCTCTCAAGCTATCTTTTTTTTTCTAGAACTACAGTACTGTGCAAAAGTCTGAGGCACCTGAGAAAATTCTACTTAAACCCTGTTTACTACTGGACAGTAGTGTTAAATTAGTGTTAAAATATTAATATTACAATAAATACAATGAACATTATTACAGTAAAGAGTGGTTTTATGTGTGGAAAGTGTTCTCTAACCAT
>JBBJLS010000002.1:10466901-10487971 GCA_037577275.1 Bryconaethiops microstoma
GTGTGTGTGTGTGTGTGTGTGTGTGTGTGTGTGTGTGTGTGTGTGTTTGTGTTTGTGTGTGTGTGTGTGTGTGTGTGAAATAAAGAGGAAGTCTGTTTTAATTCTGTCTAACTGGGTTATAAAGGTTATGATTTATGTCCCCTTTAGCACATGCAGGCCAGGCTGCTAAGGTGAGATCCTCTAGATCTGGTGGCTAATACATTAATCTCCCGTACCATGGATTGGCGGGGAGAAAGCAATAATCGTCCATCAACTCCAAGATCCGAACCGTAGAACCTCTGGGAGCAAGCAGGCTTTCATATTTATCCCTCTTTATTGTGCCCGGACTGCCTGGTGCTAGATAGAGTGGAGGAGCCAGACGTGCATTGAAAGGCAGGAGTAAGTGAGGGGATAAATATCTTTCAGAGTAAGCCTTTAGTGTCAAACTCTTTAAGGGAGTAAACAGACAGCTTTAGCTGCTCGTGCAGTTAATAGGGCTTTGGTTTTATTTTTGCACATTTATTTTAAAGGGTTTATAAATAAGATAATTTGTGCTTGGCTTAATGTGAACAGCCTTATGTGCAAAATGTGTCTTGGCTCTCAGGATCTGCAACTTTTACAGCTAAGGCAGTTTTGTTTACTGGAGCTGAGATGAGTCTTTTCTGGAAGTGCCTCTTTCGGCTCCTTGTGCCGTTAAACACTGCAGCTTTCTCCTCAGTGGACTATACTGCTGCAGTGCATGCAGGTGACCCAAAGGTTATCATTACACTCGTATGGTGTGCAGAGCCAGTGCAATGTGTCAGCCCATATCCTCCTTGCTCTATTTCTCTGGGCATTCACGCTACACTCTTCCCGGCAGCATGAGTGAGTGAAAGATGCGCTCTTCTGCTCTGGGACTCATGGGAGAATTGCTCTTTTCTGTAGGAACGCTCTTCTAGCTGCAGCCATGCGGGAATCCACATGCTGGAAAATCCATTTTTAGGTCTGCCAAAGAGCATCTGTCCATCACTCACCTGTGACCTGTCAGGCTCTAAGCACATGGAACTCTGTACTAAAGTATGGAATGCATTGGTTCAGTAGGTGCAGATAATTGTAAATAAGTGTGAAATACATGAACTTACTGTAGTACTGCTGAGATTCCAGTTTATTATTTACACCCAATAACTGGTGGACTATTCTCAGCACCGGAGTGGGTGTTGCTTTTGGAATAGTATATCAGACACAGCAGGGTAGTTAGGCTTTTAAACACTGTATGTTGAGAATAGTCTATCAACCAACATATCCAGCCAACAGGGGCCCTGTTGTCAGAAACTAACCACTGTTGAATGGCTAGATGTATCTAGCACAAACTATGCATGAAAAGAGCATCTACAATCTTGCACAATAAGTAGTTTAGTTATGTGCAAAAGTTTGGAGAAAACGTTCCTTCTCGTATTAATGGTATAAATAGTGGGTGTGCTACAGTAAGAGTCTGTACTCTGCTGGAAAGGTTTTAGTGTTTGGTGGAACATTGCCCTGAGGATTTGATTGCAAGTGATGTCAGTTATTGCTATTGGATGATTAGTTCTACATCACCCAGTTCCACTCCTTCACAGCCCAAGGCTGGAGAGCTATGTGATGCTTAGCACTAGGCCGGGTGACATAAGGCGTTTCTTTACAGGTTACACAAGTTGTGTGTGCGCAAATTGGTGCATGTGCAATTAATGCAGTGTAAATTGGCCAAATTCACTGATTAGGTGTGTCGGCTTTGTGACAAAAGCAAAAACATATGATTTTCATTGGGTGGCACGGTGGCACAGGGGTTAGCGCTGTTGCCACACAGCAAGAAAGTCCCGGGTTCGACTCTTGCGCTGGGTGTAGGGTCTTTTTGTGTGGAGTTCGCATGTTCTCCCCGTGACCGTGTGGGTTTCCTCCAGGAGCTCCGGTTTCCTCCTGCCACCAAAAAGATGCATGCATTGGGGATAGATCAATTGAGGATTAATGGGTGGATGGATGATTTTCATTTTCATCTTCACGCGCAGCAACCCATTCAGTGACCTCTAATGCCCTGTAGAAGGGGACGCTACCATCCTGGAAAAGACCATTCCTATCAGAATAGAAATGTTGCAAACTGGTATAAATTAATCAGTCCGAATAACTGATTACTATATAGATTAGTAGTGTCCTGCTACTAGGGACACAGGCCCAAACCATAATAGCAAAATGCCTCCATAGAATAACAAGGCCACTGGACCCTTTCACTCTCACTCTTTCAGTTTAATTCTCTTTTTGCATGCCACACATGCACACACTCACTTGTGGGGAATATTTAGGATGACTTATCTGACCAGATTGCTTTTTTCTACATCTCTGTAGGCCAGTGCCTGTGCTTTTACCTCATTCGCCTTTGTAATGAGGGGTTTATGTGCTGTAGCTCTACTGTAATGTGTTTCTCAATGTCGTTGTGGATGGTCTGGTCTTGCTGATACAGTCACATCACGTCTTGCTTTGACATTCACAGTCACCCGAGGAACAGTTGCTCTTCAGTTTTTCCTTATCACGCTAATGCATGAATATCATAGTCATAGTATGTGCACTTTCAACCACAATTTCCAGCCCTGTGTACCAATGTCCTTCCCATAAATCTAAATGCAGAAATCACACTACTCACTAGTCAATAATGAACCCTCTTTCAAAATCTCTTTGAAAGCAAATATGAAAGCCTGTTTCTTTTCCTCTTTCTGTCTTCATCCAAAATTTTAAGTCAACCAGGCCTTCTAATCAATTTTATACACACAGTATATGTTCATTTTGTATAGTGCAGTACACTTGTTTGAAAGCATATACACTCGCTATGTTTCTTTATTTGTGTACTCACGGTTTTCCTTCATTTTTGTTGCCCATCTGTATGATTGTCACAATCTTTTCACAGTCAGGCATGTTGATCTAGAGGCTTATGCTGTAATACCAGAGAAGTGGTCATTTAAACTTCTAAATAATGCAGGCCTTGACTTTTCCAAAATAAAAAAAAAATTATTATTTTCATTTTGGAATGTCCTCCTTCCAAATATTTTTTTTTTTTCAGCGCACAAGGAGTGGGTAGTGTTGACATCAAAACTAAAATTGAAGCATAATACTATGTACTTCATAGTTTGATGTATCATATAGTAGGACAATAATAAGGATATCTATGAGTAAGTGTGTATACGCTTTTAATAGTGTATGGAAGGTATCACTCCAATAGGTATAAACATAAGGTAGCTTTTTCTTTTCTTTTCTTTTCTTTTCTTTTTTTTTTTTTGGCCAGTTGTCTCCCTAGTGTTAGTTGTCACTAATTCCCAACCCAGTGTTTGCTGACTCCAACCAATCCCAGAGTGAAGGTAAGCATATGCTTCATCTCAGGCATGAAGCCAGCTGCCACAGTGAGCAGCTGAGTTCACTTCGAGGAGAGTGCCCCACCGACTGCCGAATACTATGTGAGATCCAGAACCTTTTCTGAATCAGCATGAGAGCAACTAACCTGTCTTTCCAGCAAGATCTAGTTGTGCTGACTTTGGGCTATGCATGATTGTGATATAGTCAAGTTTGCTCACATGGTGATAGTACCCAACATTTATCAGCAGTTGCACCCCTCGGAGGCCATCTGTCAGACCCAATTGAGGCTGTAGTTACTAATGAAATCTGACTGGAATCACTGCTGGGTCTGCCCTGTAAAGCTCTCTGATGTGGACAAGGAGTAGCACAAATGCCAAACTCTTCTTTGTAATGTCTCGAGAAATTATGCCTTGATTTTTGGTGGCATATTTTAGCAAATTCTGTAACACAGCCTTTTAGTGTTATAGCACAGGAATGATGTGCTCTTTTCACTTCTTCTGTTAGACTTGCATCAGAATTCTTCGGAGTCTTACATCGTCCAGATTTGTGTTCCCGTGTGACAGACAGATCGTTTTATTTGACCCAAACATCTGGATGACTCACTCTCCCTAGACAGATGCCGGCTGTGTTGAGTAGATTTATTTGCAGTGTTTTTGTTGGGAGCCAGGGTGACCACAGCTCTGACCTGTACGCACGCAGCTGCACTTATTTTGCATCTTCAAAGTGCATCATGCGAGAGCTTCTTAGAGGAACATGCCAAGTGACTGCACCATCACTACACTGTATCAGACATTTTACAATTACATTTTACCAGTTCAATATTTTTATGGTCTAATTTAGCCCACCAACTGAGACTTTTGCTGGAAATTGGGATGTGAAATGGATAATCATTCAGTCTAAATTCAGAGGAAGACCTTGAGTGAAAAATTCAATCAGATGATAAGGCTCTTAAGGATCAGGTAAAAGTTAATATTTCAGAGAGATTTCTCGTTATAGTTATGTCAGATCCAGTGAGCTGCTGCAAGATCTTGTTCCTACTTGAAAGATAAGAAATCTCATTGCATATTAGTTCCCCTTCACAGTTAAGTCCCTTTTAGAAAGCCACATTAAGACCACCGAAAGATCAAAAGGTTTTATTTTTACATAATGCTCTGTCTGTGTCATTTTATTCCCGTTTCAACAAGACCCCGGTGGGTGCCCTAAATATCTGCCAGGGCAAATTGTTTTGATTTCTAGAAGCTGGTGTCAAACAGTGCTTTTATGTGTTGCATTTCCTGGAAAGTGGAGTTTTGACTGAGTGTCATGTTGAATTAGGATCAGCACCGATGATGCAGCCCAGCCAGAATTGTACCTCTCGGTTGGGTCTCTCTCATGTCTCTGTGTTGAACCCAGTGTCAGGGCCTAATCTACAGAGCTTAAGAATTACGTGTACAGATTTAAATCACACTGACTAGCTGGGGACTCCTGTAGTACTTACTGAGTGTAGCTTCAGCTTTCTCACCACCTGACCAGCGGGTTTACAAGAATGAGCATGTTTTTCTTTAAATTCCCAAGAAAAGCATTCATCTAAGGATCTTTTTAGGGTGGTCACTATCAGCGAGACTGGTAATTGAGTAGTCTGTAAATTATATGAATGATTTTGTAATTGTTCTGTTTTGTGTAACTCTTCAAACCTGATGCAGAGTGCTCTTTGAGATCACTGACATTTTTCAGATACCTTTTAGAGGCTAATTGACCACTGTTAACAAAGCATTTTATCATAAAACAGGGGATAATTACATTAAAAGCTCATTTATAACTCTTTAATAGGAAATTACGAAGGAATAGAAAGCATCCCACGGTTGTGAAACCAGGACTGAAGTAAAATTAGACACTGAAACTGTAATAGGCATTGTAATTACTTTGTTTAAAAATACACAAAAATAGGTATTCCTAGAAACTATCACAATTTTAAAAAAACTTTAGATTTCAGAGAACATAAATCTATTACAATGATTGATCATATTTAACATTATAATGTATTGCTTAACTTTATATTCACACTGTTATTCACCCTGTCATACACAGCTAAAGTGAGATGTTCACACTTGGACTAAAGCAAGATGTTCACACTTGGAACACCATGGTTACTGTTCAAATTTGATTCATTAAGAATGTAAAATATTATTTTTTTTATTGAGGATGATTGAATAATCGTGGCAGCTTTAACTCTGTTGCTTGCATTTTCTATTAACTGTGCTATACATAATGACCGTTTACATAAATGACATTTATTCACTGAAGAAAAGTGTTTCTTTACTGTGGTCGCCTTCACAGATTTTATCTTCTCTTTCAGCACTCAGCCCGTGGATTTCTACTTTTTCCCATCCTGGCGTACGAGACTTCTCCCAGCTCACCCTTGACCTCACTAGGAATGAACTGATAGTAGGAGCGAGGTAATAACTTATGCATTATCAGAGCACCCAGTATAGAATGCTAAATTAGTGCGTTTTGGTCATTCCGTGCCAGCGTCCTAGTCATATCAATCTGTCATAGATTTCAACTAAACAAATTCAGCTTGTGCATCTATGCAAAGTTATGCTGCAGTTCATTTTTAATTAATCATTTATTAAATCAGCATGGTAATCAATATCAGATCCCTCTCAGGTACATGTTAATTTAATTGCTTATAACATGACTGAGCTCAGCTGAAATATGAGCTAAGTATAAATAATATGTATTTAAATCAACTGATTTAAGGTAAATCCTTATTAAAGGATGTATTTGTCTGCAACATTTCTGTTGTTTTACTATCAAAATAATTTTCAAAACGCTTGAAAGAAGGATTCACTCCGATGACCAAATTATTTTGATGGCCACCAAGACAGGACACATTTTGGTTACCTCCAGTGTGGAAATCCTGTATTTCTGCATAAGATTTACATCTGCATAAGATTTGCTTCTTAGGAAAATATGGGTTAAGATATATTTAACCGTGAAGAGTTCATAACATCTTTGTTTTTTATTCTCTTTCATTAATGCTCAGTCATTAATGCCCTTTTTCAGGATGTTTGAAGTAAATTGAATTTGTCCCTTTTTCAAAAACTGCAGTTATGAGTAGGGAGTTCAGTAATGCATTTCAAAAATCAACAACTTTTGGGAAGGAAACAACTTTTTTTTGTTTCATGAATTTTCTTCCCTGTATAGTTAATGGTAACTCAAAGGTATGGAAGCTATTTTATAATTTGCTTGCTACTGCTTATCTAACCTTCACCCTTTCTCCAATTTCTCTGCAGAAACTACCTCTTCCGACTAAACCTAAGCAACATTTCGCTAATACAGGTGAGCAGAAAGCTGTATCAGGACTGTGGATGATTGAATGCTAAGGTGTTTACACGGTGGCATGCTTGTCCTATCAATAAGGCTTTGGCAATGAGGAAGTGTTGGCTTATGGCTATTGATTCTGAGAATGGGTTCAGCTCCCAAACTCATCTGGAAAGGCTTCAGAGGAGACAGCAGTGTCCAGCATAGAAACTGATTTGGGCATCTTTACTTACAACTATCACATTTTGACTTGAGCTTGGCACATTTCAACTTGAAATCTTTACAAGGTCAGCCAGGGCTGTCTGAAGGCTGGATGAAGATGTGAGTTGGGCTGGCTGCGGCTGCTCCACCCGTGTAGGGTTCATTTGGCTGAGTTTCATTGTTACATTAAACACCAGTATGTGGCAGTCGAATGGAATCTATTTCAGAGTAATTTGGCCTTATTCTGTGTCTGTTTTGAAGGGACACATGGTCTCCAGTGAAATATAACCAGGATAGTTCTGGTTGACTGCCCTAGGCTGGCGAGGCATAAAAGAACAGTACATCTAAGGTTTTTTTTAGTATTCTTTGTTGTTTCAGTGACTTCTCTGGATTTGGTAAAGTGGTGAACCTCTCAGCTTCTAGCTAACACTTATAAAGTGTCCCAAAGGAGAAAGTTAGCAGCAATTTCATTGTGTTCCATTTCACCTCAACTCGTATAACTCTGTTCAATTCCCATGGGTGACCCAAAGCTAGGAATAAACAAGATGGATCTTTCTTCATTTGGACTAACTGGAGCTTCACGAGCAGTGCCAGGTTCAAATCGATGAGCAGATCTCGCACCGGCAACTGAAGGAGAAGGACTGGGCCTGGCAGAATGCCTGAACATCGGCGAAAGAAAGAGGGAGAGCTTGTGTGGCTGTGTCAAACACCTTATATCATGGAACTATAAGGAAACACCTTGCTAGTGGTGGTTTTAAGGGCAAAATGTATCCTTTCCATTTGATATTTTTTTCACTGAGAGTAGAAGAGTATCGCTCAAAACTGCAGAATGCATTTCCGTAGTCATTCATCAACATGTCCACTCTGCCTGCCCTACGCGTGTCCTCTTGCACTTTTTCTTCTCCCCTCCAGTGAGGTATCACTCCTTCCTTCTCTCCCTTCGTCCCTAGCCCTCACACCATTAGTGTTATTGTACATTTGTCTGCCAGCAGTGGAATGGAGCTGAGCAGCAGCCAGCTCATCTCTGAAATGCATGTCTGAGTGCCAAACATGCGGGCTTTGGCAGCAGGGCTGCAGGGCCAAAGGGGAGCCTTTTCAACTTTTACCGAGCTGGATGAGGTGAGAAGTGCTGATGCCTTCACTCTGAACACACGCCTGGGCCATTGAGAAAGCTGACCCTACCAGAGCGCCTGCTGTTTCTATTTAAGCAAAAGTATAGAAACGCGAGACTGCTGCAGCCAAAAACTTGGCTTAAAATGAGTCATCGTTTTTCAGCTAGCCTAAGTGCTTTCAGTGACCCTGAAGTGTATGCGTTAAGCAGCTGTGAGGCTGTTTTCTTTATCAGTGCATTCACTTTGATTACTTTTGCCTCATCAGAGCAATGAGACACTTGGTTTTACTCACTGATCTCAGGACAACATGAGCCTACCAAAGAACTCTAGAAAAGTTATAATGAGACAGCGATAATATAATTTACATAGCACCTTTCAAATAGATTTATGTCATAATCCATTTCAAAGTGCAGGGATATGAGTCAAAATAATAAGTATAAAACTAAATTGCAGTAAAAGCAAAAAAACCCAAAATTGAACCCTTTAAATTAAGCATTCTACTTTATTGAAGAAAATAATTCACTATAATTCAAAAGATTTTACCTTTCCAAAAACCTTTTGTACTAAAAAAATGGAAAAAGTGAAGACTGAACTTTCTTGGTTAATGTAAATTAAATTGCTACGTACATATGCCATTACATTTGTAATTACATTTTAGTATTATTGAACAACAACAATAATAATTCTTTATTTCGAACAGTTAATATAAAACAGAAATGACTGTAAATACTTTAACAAGTAGTAATAAACAAGGATGGAAGAAATTATATAACACACTTTGGAATTCAAAAATTAAGTTAAAATGGATAACAGCAAGGATGAAACATCTACTAGGCCCAGAAAAATCTACTAGGCCCACACGAGGCATCCCATTTCTGCAGTGCTCAGAGAGCGTGCAGCAGAAGCATTACATTTTCACAGCTTCTTCCTCAAGTGGGCCAGTTCACCTGATGGGATCTCCAGGTTGGGACGGCATGAATGAGGAAGATGTGAAGATGCTGGCAGGCCAGTTCTTCTCACTGGGCTGTCTGGCACGCCGGGGGATTTGCTGGGTGCTCTGATTGAGTCCTACCCTCATGCTGTTCCTGTAACTTCTTCTGGGTGCCCACCTGCACAGGAACCAAGACTCATTACAGCAGCGCTCAAAGAGGAACTGTGAACAGGCATCTCTTTATCCGCTCTCCTACTCCATTGATCCTTCCCCTGTAGGACGAATATGTGCAAATGGACCAGAGGTGTGCAGATTAACATACATAGACTCGAATTGGAGAGAAATGCTCCTTCTCCACGAAACTTGTGCCTGCAGCTCACTGTAAATCAGCTTCACTGAAGCTCTGCTCAGCACATTTTGCACTTATTCTTCACATCCACCGGTGTGTGACATTAGAATAATGGTTCTGTTCAGAAGAAGGAGATAATCATAGACTGTCCTTGTGGGCAGTATTGTTTACAAACTATTTTTCTTGTGATTTATGTCTAGCTGACTTTAAGGTGCTACCGCTCAATGGCTGTTTAAATACATTCAGCCCGGTCTTTTTCTGACTGTATAAAATCAAAAGGAACAGTCTGTCCGCCTTCAGTAATATGACTGTCACAGCGAACCCATCTTTCATGCTCTTTTCGCCAGAAAGAAAGACGATTTGAGCTGAAATGTCTGGTGTGAGAGAGGAGCTTGACTTGTAACTTGGCTAAATCCGAGTTGTATAAGTGTCTAGTTGAACGGATTGTGGTGCCATACCACAGTGTCACAGAGAGCGAAAGTCACGTCCGTGAAGACGAAGAGGAGAGAGAAAGGCCTGTGTGTGGGGAGGCCTGTACGCCGCTGCTTTAACAAGGCTGGAATGTAAACAGCTGGGTCACGCACGAGCAGACGGGTTCACGGAGTGTTCTCAAATGACCACCACTCTCACACATAGTGAAGAGACAGGTTCTGAGCTCAGCCTACCTCCACCCCTGCATGTTCGGCAGCACTTTGGGCAGAGATGGATGGAAAGAGTAGTGAACATTCCTACTTAAGGTATTTTACTTAAGTACTTATAAAAGTAGTTATAAATACCATCTTAACATCTTACCGTCTACGAGTGTATGAAGCTGTATCAGGGAAAGGAGGGCTATTGTGAAGAATCCAAAAGAGAAGACAGCTCAGACAGCCAGATACTGTGTTTTTTCATAGTTTTAATGTCTTCACTGCTTTAAAATAAAAACAAAGAAATGCTGATGCTGTTTAAAGTGGTCACTTGTAGTACAGTGATAATATGCATAAGATCTCATGAGTTAAGACTTATTTTTCTGGTTTTACCTGTATTTTAAACTGGCTGCTGGTTTTTCAAGCTTCAGGCAGTGGAAGAGAATATGAAATCAACATCACTACACATTTTTGCAAGTCCTCTCTCCAGTGCATACCTGTTCTAGACTGAAATACTTTTTGCATTTTTCAATGCGCAGTGGTGCACATAGTGGACATGGTACAGTGGTGCACACTGTGAATTTAGACCCAGTCCTAATAGCAGTTGTGAGCGTCCACTACATTGAATCTCTACTCCACACACATTGCTTTTAGTTGTTCTTACTGACTATAAGAGGACTGAAAAACAGAATCAAGTTCATGTAAGAACAGTTATCTGATGTTTTCTGCTCGTGGAGAAGTGAATTTTTTGGATCTTCTGCAGCTTCTTCTCCCGCGTTCGTCCGCGAGCTAGATTATGGAGTGTGATCGGTTTGGTGCTGTGAAAGCTGAGAGATTTCTGTATTTATCAACTGCATAGTTTAGATCAAAAGTCAAATTTTCAACCCACTTGTTTTCTATTGCCTGCCAGGAATTTTTCATTTTTCTCTCCTCTGTTGAAGGACTTCCAGAGCCATCCATGAGTCAAATATGTTCAGTGAGCAGAAGCAAAGAAGTTGCACCAGTTTTCTTTCAGCACCTTCAAAGGTCCGCTACAAATCACTGGTCATTCTGACAGGGACTGATAGCAAAATTATGCTCTTCGTCTCCGAGCCACAATGTTTCCATTGACAAATAGAGGCCTCTGCTCTAGGTCAGTGGGAAATGTTGCTTTTCTTTCGCTGTGTTTGACAGACATTGTTACAGCTGCATGGACGGAGGCCCCTGTGGTCAAGAGGTGAATGCCCTGTTCAGCTGTGTCCATTAAAGCAGGAAGTCTTAGACCGCAACGAATGTCAGTGGGAGTCTTTGGGAATTGGAGTTGTTTGCATTCTATTCTGGTATTGTTTTGATTTGATGTATGTTCTGCTTTCCCATATACTTTGTTATAATCACAAACAACATCCGGCTAACAATACTGGATCAGAGCCTGAGCGCAATGGCTGGCGTGCTCATTTATTGAAGTGATCTTGTAATGGTTTATAGAATCACGTAGGTAGCTCAGTGCCCGATGATTCCTCTCATATCTCAGAGCTGAAGGGGAAAGCAGGAGGTGCAGCACGACTTGGACAGACCATCAAAATGAAAAAGCGGCTGCATTAAACGGCCGCGGTTTGATATTCTCGCCCAGCGGTCGCCCGCGGTCCAAATTTCAGCTCCCTGACCTCCAAGTCTGATGAGCCGGGGCTGATTTCATTCAGCCAACTGGTGATTAATTCCCCTCTGCAATTTGCGCAGATTTAATTATTGATGTGGTCTTTGTCACTGGGTGGTTATTATATGGCCTCCAGACACCGGAAAGAGTCAAAGCCTATAAGAGCAGAAGACGACAGGGGGGTGGCTTTTATTGGAAATTTGTTTCAGCCCATGCAGATGAGTGTACTTTACTTAAATGTTGTGTCTGGTCTGTGTGATGTGCCTGGACTCTTTTATTTGGAACCTGTGACGAGTGCCGTTCTGCAGGAAATGTATAGCCACAGTCCGCTAAGAGGCATTGCTCACTGCTCAGGAGGTTGTCAGTGTGTTGAGGCAGTTGTGCTCACTCATGGGCCTTTCTCAAATTAAAGCCATCACTCATACCCGCATAGACACCGCGCTCTAGGCATGATGGCCTTTTGACCCCGTGGGGAAATTCTGTCACGTTGTGACTTCTGTGATGTGAAAGTGTTGACAGAAGCAATGCGGAGGCATGATCACTCTCTTTTGGTTTTTCTCTCAATCCCTCTCTGTCTCTCTCACAGTTCGGTTCTGTTAAATTCAGGGCTTTTCATGGTTGTGCAAGCACAAAGAAATTGCCTTGTAGCAAGAACTTAAAAAATAAAAACTGTGTAAAACGTATATAATAAAGTAGGACTAGATCTGAAACACAGTGATTATAAGATGTAGTGTGTCCAACATGGAGTATTGCTTTTACAAGCATGGGATTATATTGTACATTTCCATTTACAGACAGACTGTTGAGGTAAGGTAGACTGTACTTCTCATCAGGATTGTTGCACTTAAAGTAGAAAAACACCAAGTTTTAGACTAGAAATTAAAATTGCTGAGACATGCAGAGTCATTTAGAGTGGTTTTATTGTACACCAACTCAGCTTTCTTGATAGTAGAGGTAATTTGTTGGTGAAATAGTGCTAAACATGAAAAAAAAATATTTGGGAACAATTCTCTCCACCATGAAGGTATTTCAGAAATGCATTTTAGGCAAACATTTATCTAAACTGTCAGGCAGTATTTTTATTTCAGTAAATTCTTTGCATGTCTTTGTTTGTCCAATGAATTTGTTTTAGTGAGATTTTAG
Organism: Bryconaethiops microstoma; assembly: GCA_037577275.1. Classification (NCBI taxonomy): domain Eukaryota; kingdom Metazoa; phylum Chordata; class Actinopteri; order Characiformes; family Alestidae; genus Bryconaethiops; species Bryconaethiops microstoma. The sequence continues at coordinate 10,479,533 of JBBJLS010000002.1, forward strand.
GAAATTAGTTTAATTCCCCCTCAAAATGTGCATTTACTGACATACCTGTAATGTGCATTAAGCAGGGATGTATTTAAGTACACGAATTGCATTTAACCTCATTTCACAGTATTATTGGTATGTACTTCCCATAGTCCATTGGTGAAAAGAGATATGGTGTGTACACCAAATGCAGAATGGCTATCATGAGTGAAAAAAAAGTTAAATGGGTTGTTACAGCAGGTGCATATTATGTTCCTGAGCAGAATATGCTGCCTGGGGGGTGTAGTATATATCTAACAAATTGGATAGGTACAAAGACCCCGTCCTACTTTATCATGTTATGGCAGCGAAAAGGAGTTTTAAAATGTGGTGTGTGTTTATGGTTGTAGAAAAAAAAAACAAGAATCAGGAATGCCTCTCTCTCTCTATCTCTGTCTTTTTAATTTCATCCAAGCACAAAGTAAACACTTGCCTTCAGCACAGCTGTGAAGCTTCAAATGATTGCCTATTTCCTCCTTCTCTCTTCACTTTCACACACTCGCAGGGCTCCACACAATACCATATAGTTTCTTCATTCAGTCTTACTAAAAGGGCGTGCATCTCCATGCTACACTGACTCCATTTTTCAGTGAAGTCGTTGACTATGGCCAATGCAGAGGGGTGTGCTGGAATGAGGAGAGAGGTAATGTGTGTGTGTGTGTGTGTGTGTGTGTGTGTGTGTGTGTGTGTGTGCGCGCGCGCATGTGTGTGGATTGTTAAAATAGGGAATCGTGAGTGCGTGGTGGGGGCAGTTTGGCATGCTTGAGTGCGTATCTGCGCCCTCTTGTGTAGGGATCAGTGTTGCAGGACAATGAGGCAGAGCCATTGGGAGTCCTGTCACATCCGTCAGGGCGGTGCTGAATGCAGGGGACCAGGCTGGCTGAATAGGGAACTCTGTTAAAGGACGAAGCAGAGCGGTGTCCGTGGCGGCCTATTGAAGCCTGCAGACCTTGAAACTCTACCACTTAGATGGATAGCCCCCTGCTGCACTCAGAAACAGGGAGGAGCTTATGCACCTAATCATACCCAATGCAAACTGATATGCAAATGAGAGTTTGCCCTTTAGATAGGTTAAATCTGAAGTGTTTTTTTTGTTTTAGTTTTGTGGGAAAAAGATCTAATGTGTAATTGAGAAATGCTTAAAGTCCCAGGGAACGCAGGTTAAAAAGTGAAAAACGTATGATTAAGTGTATAGTAAGTTTCCATCAAAGTTTAAAGGGAAAAAAAGACGTGAGTATGACAAACATTTATCAGAGAATAGACTTGGCATGGTCCAAATATTTCACGTGATTGACAGTCCTCAGTCCAGCACTCCCAGGCTACTATGTCACTGAAGCAGAACTAAACTCAACACTGCGAGCAGAGAAAATGTGAAATGGACTCTACATATGCTGATCACGTTTTAGACTACTCATGCTCTGTCCACTCATTAAAAACCTTTTCCAATATTGCATGTGCATCCAGGGAGTGCTGGTGTGGCCAGTTAAAACATATGAACAAACAGATGTCAGGTGGAGAGATGAGTTGGTTGCTTGCTCTATTATGTGTGTTATACTCAGTTATTCCTGCTGGTTATGCTCATTAGTTTTCACTCTGTAAGTTTCTCCATCTCCAATAGGGAAAGACCAGCTGTGTTACAGCTGTGTAGGACAACCCATATCAGACTAGAGCTTGGTGAAAGAACTGCTGACATACACATGACTCAAGATTAGGACTTCTCAATTTACCATGAAAGAGTGTTGGTAAAATACACTGGCAATTTAGTGAACATCGAAAAGTTATTCATTGGATATACTTTGTGTATGTATTTTGTGTGCCAACAAGAGGAAAATTAACCTTCTTATATAATGGATTTAGGTTCCCTGAAACATAGATTTAGGTTCCCTGTGGCTTTAAGCACAAATTATTTAACACACGATCAGCCTGATGTTATAAGTACCAACATTTTCTTAATTTTTTTTTTAGTACACTAGGTGGCACTAAGAAATAAGTTGCCATGTCTAGGAGTGATTGGACAGTGTAGTGGATGATACCATTGTCAAGTACTCGGGACTGCATAGTTTGATTGTTTGTCAAAAAAAGTGAGTAAGTACATCAGTGAGTAAGTACATCAAGGGCCCTTGGGCAAAACTTCCAAACTTAGGTTCACTTACCATTAGAAATGGTGACTCTGGTGTATCAACTAAATGGATACATTTTTGTCTGCATCACCGTTGTCTTTTGCATCTTTATAAAACAGCATTTTCTTTTGTAGGCACAATTTGCAGTCAAACATAATAATTCTCACTATGCAATGTCATTACAGTAGAACTATGTATATGGCTCAGGTAAATTATATTATCATGGGTTCGAGTCATACCCACCCATACAAATCAGAATGCTAGATATTCACTCCTAATTCCAATTTTATACTAACCATTAACTAGTGATGAGAGTCTATATGTGAGCAATTAAACTGATGGACCATTGAAGTCCCTTTCTGTTTGAATCTCCTTTTTCTATTTCATGGTTAGTCGATTGACATTAGTTGGATAATCAAGCAAAGAGGGGGAAAATAGTTTGAAAGGCGCCCCGTGTAATGTTCATTCTGAACATGCCTAACCGGTCCTCTTGTTAAGTTGTCTAAGAGAGAAAATGCCTCGATAGTGACAAGCAGCGGGTGCTAGAAGGTGCCCAGAGGATACTGGGCAGCGCCCCGTGATACACACTTCGTTTCTAATATTCATGGATCATAATTAGTTGTCACACCTGATATTTGTCATAGCTGACAGAGACAATAGCCTTATCAGCAGAAGCAGACCGCCAGTGAGAAACGTGTAACATTCATCCATCCTGCTCACGGTGCTGTTCACATTAGCATTTCCTTAATACTCAAGCTAAATGTAATTCAGTTTTTAACGCAACGTCCTCTCTCTGTGTCTGTAATGTATAAATAATTCCTGACTATTTTATCCTCGCATTACAAATTCATGACATCCTTTATTATAGGACGCCACAGGCAGAGCACTTATTGTGACTGGAATTTTTGAAGCTGAAAAAGTTTGTGAAATGGGATGTCACGCACAGTTGTGAGGACGAATACAGACTGGGACAGTATGCTCACACACGCACACACACATGTACTCACACACACACATACACACATGCACACACTTAGCTCACGCTTCGACCTTTTTAGCTTAAGTGACAGAAAATTTCAGAGCTGCATCAGAGAGCATAGGCTTATGAAACTCTGTCTTTTACTGTTACTACTCTCATCTCCAAAACTCACTCTTATCTGCAGTTTCAAGTGTTTCCCAAAGATATTATTGTGCCTCCTGGGCTTTGACTCTGACAAATGAAGATATTACTGGGCCTTGGTTTACTTCATACAGAGACGAAGTTCTCCGGGCTTCAGTGAACAATATGACATAATTGCAGAGATGTTATTTGGAGGCTTCACTCACCATGTCCTACACAAAGTTTGTAATTGGTCTGTTTAAATGTGGCCCATTCATGACAGCCTGCAGAAGAAGGAACCCCCAGAGGGCATGCAAACTTTTAATCTCATGAAAGGTTTTGGCTTCTCACAAACTTTGTGTTGCTTAAAATATACCCAGGCATTGAAGAAATAGTTTGGTAAAAACAAAACCTAGTTTACTCACCCAAAAGATAGTTGATCAGCCAAGAAATTTTCACATTTTGCTTCTTTAGTTAAGCGCTGCATCTGAGATGTGAATGTAACCATGTGATCAAAACGCCTGTGGACAGATTTTTTTTTTTCCTTAAATACATTCCCAAAACTTTTCTCAACCTGCTCAAACCACATCCAGCTCTTAAGGTGACTTGTTAGTGTGGTTCAGGAGTGTGACTAATTGTAAGAAAAAATGAACAAAACGTCACTGCTACAGACAGGTATTTCAGACAACACAGCTCTATTTTTGTGATGGTCATGGCACCAAAAAATTATTCTGTATTAGCACTCCTTCTCTTGAGGTCCTTTGTATAAAGAGACTGTTTTCATTTGGATGCAGTTTGATCTGGTTAAGAGTTTTGGGTATGTATGGAAATTATATTTTATAAAAGCGTTGCATGACTTGACTTCTAGCATTTGTTAGCAACATGGAGCCATGTAGCTCCAGCGCTTAACTAAAGAAGAAATATTTGTTCGACTACATCTGTGGTTGTTGTAGAAAATGTTTTAAATAATTTTGAAGAAAACTTATTATTTACATTGATTCTTAAGGAAACCTTTCAGTGCATGATGAAATCTCAAATTGCACTATGATTTGATTACATGTGATTCAAGTTATCTTGGTGTGATTCTGAGCTATTTAAAAACATGCATTGTGTACTTTATTGTGTATTTTAAATCTTATTTTATAAATACAAATGTATATGTAAGCAAAGACAATAAAAGTAATTCACCTTGAGTTTCATAAAAAACAGCAATCTGGCAAAGATTGAGTGCAGTTATTATTATTGAAAGACAGTGGCGCTCAATCACTTCCTTCAGATTAATGCACTTTTACGTGTGTAGTTACTAACAAAAGAATTTATTGTTATTTGCATCTTTGGTTCAATTTTAACTGTTGTTTATCGTTTCCAACTCACATTTTCTGCAAGCAGCAAATAAAAGCAACATGTACCAAATCAAATTCAGCTCAAAAGTCTCTGTAGAGGCGTTAATTACCAACATTTCTTAGTGAATAGTTAATTACATAATTATAGGTATGTTCACTTGAGCTACATTACCTCATCAGAGTGTGTTTTTTTCGGAACGTAACGCTTGTCTGGGGGAATTTACCATTCAGAGAGTTCATCCTCCCCCCAGTGAAAAGCCAGTATTGCTGCTTTGCTGCCAGGTGGACGGTAGCTCCCCCAAGGGTGGCAAAGTCCCAGGCACTGCATTGTGGTCCTCACCAAACATGGCACAAAGTGTGCTTTTCACAGGCCCACTTTTTAGAATGCGCTTTGCGAATGGCAATGGAAGGCTGGCATTGTTCCAGTGTGGTGAGAAGAGGGGGACTGCCATGGCTAAGGTCAGGGTTAAGCTCACGGATTCTTCTAAGAAACAGCTTCACACACGAGATGGTAATGACCCGAGCTATGACTCACCGCAAAGGCATTCGTCACAAACAACCCCTCCCGACCCCCGTCCCCCTCTAAACACATACACACATCATGCTGAAAAATACAGCTTTTCAGTTTCTTGGAGTGATGGGGGCCTGTTCGGCATGGCACCATTCCATCGTACCTGACAGCTGGGGCGGTGAGAGCCAGCAGAGCTGACAAGGAGGGGGTAAAAAGTATAAGTGACAGTCTCATTCAAAACACTGGAGCCATGACGTTATTGCTGCACGAGGGCTCATCAGGGATATGGCAGCTTTTGAAGAGCCTCTTGTTCTGTCATTGTAGTTTGAAGTGCCTTGACATTGTTCACCTTAGACTTTCCAGTATAGTCTCTGTTATGTTGCCTATATGGGTACACTCATGTTAAACAAATCAAATCACGGATAAATATGTCTTCATTAATGATGCTAACTGCTTGCTTAACGCTCTGTGAGAATGGCTAATTGATCACTCTTTAGCCTGAAAGCAGCGCAGGGCGCTCTCTGTGGAGCAAACCAACACCACTGATCTTTATATAGAGCTGAATATATATTTCTCGCACTCTGTTCTCTGACCTCCTTCCAGCCTCTGCTTTTGGTGTGCTGAATTTATGTGGCCAGCCCTAAAGGATGTCTAGTCCATGTGGTGGACATCATTGTCCAGTGGAGATGAGGAGAGAAGGAAGAGAGCGGATAGCAGGAACACATAAGAGTTTCTTACATATCCTCAGGTCCATGCCAACTTTTACCACCCTCACACACACTGAGCCAAGCAGAAAGGCTATTTTTAGGAGAGACAGACCAAACCAAGAGCTGGACCCAGGAGATTGTGGGAGCTGTATCTCTGTTATCTCTGAGAGTGAGAGAAATAGACAATAGCCTCCCCTCGCCATGTATATAATAAGGCCCTACGTCTCCCAAGTTTTTGCGAAATAGTAGTAGTTAGAAACTTTTTTGGTACTGTCACATCATATAGCCAACAAGAACTTATGGACATTGTCTTTTTTATGAAAAATAACCTTTCATTGGATAACCTTTGACTACCAAGAACACCCCGTATTAGTAAACCAGCTCCACCAAAAGGAAGACCCTGGGGGTAGCTCCGCGACTGTAAACCAGCTATCCCTGCCTAGCATTTTCCTCACCAACATTCAGTTGGTGATAATGCCAACTTTAGGTAATGCCATCGAGCTGTAGAAATCAAAGAACTTGGTCCTTTGGGATCCTTCCTGTGGCTGGCTTGCTTAGTTTGCTAAAAGCATGGTACAGCAGGTAAATGATGGCATCATCCATTCCAATCTTGTCCTGGAAGGCAGACTGAAGGATGCTGTGAAGGTCCTGCTGGAGCTGGAGGAGATGCTGGGCTGAGGCCTGTTGTCGAACCTCTTAAACCCGGTTGAACTCATTAGCCCTCTCAACATCTCAATCAGTCCCCTGTCTTCTAGCCTTGAAGCTCATGATTGTCTTCTTAGTCCTTCAAATGTCTCTGGTGCTGACCTGAATGCTTCTTTCTTGTTGAGGAGGGTTTCGATGTTTTCGGTGACCCATGGCTTATTGTTGGGGAAGCATGGATTTTACAGGTACAGTGTTATCAACACAGAAATTGATGCACTCCATGACAAAGCCCATCAGTGTCTTTGCCATGCAGCTCATAAAGAGCCTCCCAGTCTGTAGTTTCCACAGTCCTGCAGGCCTGAATTGGCCTCCTTTGACCACTTCCTCACTCCCCTGACAGCCTCCTCACCAGTGGGTGCCTCCTCACCAGTGATAGGTATGTGGGCTGGAGGAACACCAGGTTGTAGTTGGATCTGCCCGTGGTGGGATCGCTGTGCACTTCTGGCCTCTTTGACATACAGCAGGTTCCAGTGTCTTATTCTCTCTTGTGGGACAGTCAACAAACTGTGTGAAGGTTCTAAAAGTTCTGTACAGAACTCGCAGTCTCTGGAGGTGAGAATGAAAGATGAAGTGTTACAGATGACGTCATGAGTCCTTCTGCTGTCTGAACAGAAGTCTGCCAGACGTTTGGGCCTGATTAAGTGCTTTTTGCATATTTTATTGCTAGAAAACATTAGACATACTTAAAACACATGTGTCTGATTTCAGTATTTTATAGTATGTAGTAACACATTATTTAGTGAGAAAGGCTCAAACTTTTGTTTCTGAAGAAGACATATCAGGTCACATTGGCATTGCCTTTGTGTTGGATCATGAAAAAAGAAATTTATCAAAAAATGTTCAACATCACACAATTCCTCCTGGCTTATGTATCACTGGACAAAATTTCATTCTTCAACGGGATAATAATCCCAAGCATTCTACAAAATTGTGCCAAAATTATGTGTAGTCTTGGCCTCCCCAGTGTACAGATCTTTCTCCTGTTGAGGTGCATGGAACAAGCTAGACTGGCAAATGTGAAAAGAACAATCGGTAAATGATGCTGAAAAGGTTTTGGGAAGTTTTGGACCTGTAGTGTGTGTATATATCAGCAAAAATAGTCCATTCAAAACTGACCTTTTGACAGTGCAAAAATACAGGTACTGGTATACACAGATGTGGAGAACAGTGATCTAGTCAGATTAGTCTTCCTTCACCGTATTCCCCACAAGTGGGCGAGTGCATGTGTGGTGTGCACAAAAACAGTGGTACAGGTCTGAATGCTTTCCCACTGTAAGAGGGTCTGATAGATATGTTATACCATGGAAGCATTTTGCTGGCATAATAAATGTGATTTATAATGTGAGCGGCACAGATTTTAAAACCATGTAATAATAACACATGTTTAAAAAATGGCATCACACACAAAAGCCCATTAAAAAACAAAAATACCCAATTTTTTTAAAATTATAGGTCTCAGAAACAAATGATCGTTTCTACCCCCAAGTGGGTGGGGAAAACCCGCAGAGGGGGTGGGGGCCCGGAGAGTGGCCGAGCTGCAGGCATGCCAAGTGAAAGCTCAGCAAACAGCGAGTGTGTAAGAAAGCAAACACCAGCTTTAGACAGTTTTACATCATTTTTGCTTGTTGAAAGCAGATTTTACTAGTATGCCCTGAGTTCTAAGGGTTAATGAGTAAAAAATGATGTAAATTATATGCTGTCACCAAATTAAACACCTGCAGGAGGTCATGGACTACTGTGTTAGACGCTGCTCTCCACAACTGTTGTCAGAACAACACACATAAAGTAATATCTTTTGAAAAAACTGTGTTCTATCCCTTCAGTACAGTCACGGAGACGGTTTCGGCAACTTGTGTGTGTGTGTGTGTGTGTGTGTGTGTGTGTGTGTGTGTGTGTGTGTGTGTGTGTGTGTGTGTGTGCATATACCCTCCTT
>JBBJLS010000002.1:10488071-10512046 GCA_037577275.1 Bryconaethiops microstoma
ATTACTAAGTCTGTATTTAGTACTTGGAAAGTTGTTTTTCAAGGCAAGATTTGAAGCATAAACTACAACAGATTTAATCAACAAAGGCCTGTCAAAAGTCTGACAGTGTTAGGTCAATGTTGTCAAAAAAATTGATTCTCAGATACTAATTGATACTAAAATTATTATAATATCGAGTTCGATATCAATTATCACTGGGATTGATACTTAAATGCCAGTTTTGCATCTGCCAGTTCATGGAAATCACCGGCAGACTACAGCAATCTTCAACAGGCATTGCAGCGGTCAGCTTCTCCCTCAGCTACCTGGAGGACCCAATGTTTACATGACAGCCAGCTAGGGACTCATTTAAAGGTTCGTGCCACTTTTTTCCTCCTTAGATTGCCTGGGGCGGGCTTTGGGGCTTTTGAGGGAGCTTTAGGGCTTTGGGGGTCCGAGGCTCTCCCCCTGGCTCTCTACGGAGGAAAAAAAAAAAAGTGGCACGCACCTTTAATTGAGTCCCATTCCGGCTGTCACGAAGCATTTTGCCCCGTTGCTCAGCCAGGGAACAACCTATTTTTACACGGACCCTCAGCTCCCCGAGACCTATTGAACGCGGCCAGTTGCGAAGCTCTCCTCCCCGCAGAACCGGTGCGTCGGTCCCGTGAGCACGGACTTTCCGAGTCCCCAGCCACGCCAAACTGACATGCCGGTAGATCTCAGTGAGACCTTTCCCTCGTTTGCCCCCCCCTAGCCCACAGGGATCCGGAGTTATTAGCCCAAAACCTTTCCCATTTGTTCTCTATGGAGGGCGGGGGAAAAAAGCATCGTGCGCCTTTAAATGCGCTGCCAAGTTCTGAGCACCGTAAAAAAAAAATTTGTGCTGCAAAATTTTACAGAAACCCTCAGCTCCCTGAGACCAATCGAACGAGGCCGGTCGCGAAGCTCTCCTCTGCTGAGAACCAGCGCAACGGTCCCGTGAGCACACTTTAAGTTATTCATTAAAAAGTTCCTGTGTTTCTTTTTCCTCCCCCTGTAGTATCGAAAATAGTATCGAGTATCAAGCACACCATCCTTAGTATTGGTATCGAGTTTGAAATTACAGTATCGTGACAAGCCTAGTTCAGGTAGAATGTAGTTGTTTTAGTCACAAGAAAAACTGCATGGCTTTTCCAGTCACCAGATCTCAGTCCCATAGAGCTCCTTTGGGAAGTGGTGGAGCTGGAGAATTGCATCATGGATGCGCAAAGCCGACAAACCTGTAGCAACTGCGAGATGCTGTCATGACAGTATGAACCAAAATCTCAGAATAATGTTTCCAGCAACTTATTGAAACTTTGCAACTTTGCAAAGCAACTTTGGTCATCCCATCACAACGTTGCCTGGTTGTTCGGAGTTGGAGCGAGCAGATCTGGACATCTGGTGTCCTGGTGGTTAGGGGGTTGCCACTGTTATCAGAAGGTTATGGGTTCGAATCTCAGGACTGCCAGTGCCACCACTGAGGTACCCTTGAGTAAGGTACTGTCCCCACACACTGCTTCCTGGGTGCTGTGCCCCGGCTGTCCACTGCTTCACTTGGTGAATGGGTTAAATGCAGAAACAGAATTTCACTGTTCACACTGTGTGCTGTGCTTTGGAGAGATCACACGTGACAAAATGCCCACTTTACAAAAAATCCTGCCCTTCTTTTCATGTTGCTATTGTTGCGCAAAGAACAAAGATGTCTGTAAACAAACACTTCAAATTTACAGTCTACAAGAACAAATGCACAATTTAGAGGCTTAATTCATTTTTTTAAGTGGATTTCTGCACGCTTACACTCTTTAAGCTGTTCTGTCCAGGCCAAGTTATATGTTCTCATAATAAATAACCATTAGATGTCCTGAATTTTGTACACCACTGGGCAGTGCAAGTTCTGTCTCAAATGTTTTGTTCTTTTGTTTTCTTCTTTGTTTAGTCCGAAGAACAAAGCACAGATCCACTATTGCAGGTTGGCCTAAAGGCCACCAGATCTCCAACAAAAAGCTTTTTGCCCCTCAGCAGTACAAAGAGCACCTATAGCACAGAAACATACCAGTGAAGAATAAGTTCATTATTTACTCGTATAGATATAATGGAATATAACCACTCTGAATGACTTTTAACTGAGCTGTGCAGGAATTTTTAAAATCCTTCTGGCATTTCAGAGTCGTCTGTGTTTCGTGGGTGGTTTTTCAAATATTTTTTGTAAGTTGCCATACAAATCCACTCAACGCCTTTTATTGATAATTAGCATTAGACCTGACTCCGAACAACAGCGTGACGATCAAAACTTAAAAGACATTATCCATTTGGAAATTTTGTGAGGAGCAACAGATGAACTAAAATTGCATAACATTTTCCTTGATTGCCATGGTAACGCTGGGATTCTTATTCTCCTAAGTGTATTTGGTCTGGCACTCGCTTAGTGGAGATATGGCATAGAGTGTGGCACAGCTCCTACTTTTTTACTTCATGCTACATGCAAGATGTCTTTCCTGGCTTTGAAAAAGTCTTGGTGTTTGTCTGTGCATGGCTTATGAGACAAGTCATAATTTAAACTAGTAAAATGTAGGCCAGACACTGGACATTAGCTCCCTTTCCAATAGGATTATTGCTGTTCTTCTCTGGGTGGCAGATATATATCCCAGCTATCTACGAAGCAGCCTATTTTGCACATGTTGGCGCAACTTGTAATCGACACATATTCACAACAAAACTGATTTCACATGTGATGTCAATTAAGAAATATACTGCAGCATTTAAAGTAAATTAAAGGTCATTGATCAAGAGTAATTATTAAACATACTACACAATTGTAATTTCAGAAAATAAGAGCAAGAAAAAATAAATATGAATGTAATTTTACTGTAGCATAAATTGGCAGTCTAGAATATAGGATCTGGACTGGAGAACTTTATATTTCAATGCTTATTTTATTAAAATGAATGAAATGTGCAGTTGCCCAGCATGAGCCAAACATTCCAGTGTTTCCCACAGAGTTTGATTCTGTTTATAGTGGGAGCTAAAAGGAGGGGGCTGAAGCGGTTAGTGTAATCATTTTGTTATCGGAGTTGGGGGAGACAATCGTTTTGTTGGGGGATTGTGTGAGCCATTGATATTGACAAGCTTGCTAACCTCGACAACTAGTATTCTAAGGTACGCGTAACTACCCTTTTACTAGCCGGAACTCCTTACATGCTTACTAATAAATTATTTGTGCACTTTTTTTGTGTGGAACTATTACAACGGAGCAAAATGTGCAATGTAAAATGTGCAATTTTTGTGGTGCATTTCTACTGTCAATGCCTGTCATTCCATTGTGTACCTGTATGTGTGTGCATCTACAGTGTTTTTTATTGACTTATATATCCACTCTGTGTGTGTGTGTGTGTGTATATATATATACACACATACATACGTATTCTCATTCTGTACATATATACAACTTGCCTAAGTCTACACTTAGTTTACATATAGTTTACATATACATATATGTATATATTTTGCAATACAGATGTTCATATTTATATTTTTAGATTGTATAGTGTATATTTTATACTGTACTGTTCGTATATTATGTTATTCTATTCTATTGTCTTCTTAATTTTTGCTGCTCATAACTTCTGTCCACTTTCTGCCCACTTGTGGGACTAATAAACGTTTATCTTATCTCATCTTATCTTATTTGAAGAGTTGGGTCTCTGCAAACAACAATGTTGTGTTAAGAAGTTAACATGATGCTAACTTTTCAGAGGTGGTTGTACTGCGTCAGTTTTGAACGGATTTGTGGAGAGGTGATCATGTTAACCATTCCACTGTGCCGCCAACAACGGTATTTTCTTTCTTGCATGATCTTGAGAGCATAGAGGAGGGGGTTATTTTCAGACTGGTCCATTGGCAAAGTGTTTGAGAGAGAGTGTAAGATAAAGAGGGGCTGAACGACCAATGTGGCACAATGAAATCACATTTAACCCATATTAAATAGTTAAGAGGAAAATCTGAAAATCAATATGCAGCAGTCAGTGTTGATATTCTTATTTACTAGAGATACAGTACCAGTCAAAAGTTTGGACACACCTTCTCATTCAAAGATTTCCCTTGTTTTTATGATTGGCTACATTGTAGATTAATATTGAAAACATCACCTATTGCTCTTATGACAGCTTTGCACACTCTTAGCATTTTTTCAATCAGATTCATGAGGAATCTACTTGTAATGGTGTTTAATTAACAGGTGTTTCTTCGTCAAAAGAGTTCATTAGTGGAATTTCTTGCCTTCTTAATGGAGTTGTGACGGTCGGGTTGGTACACAGTTAGTGATCCTATTCCACTATGGTTCTACTCCACATTATGGCAAGAAAATGAAACATATTCTGGTTTGTTTAACTTTTTTTTTGTTTGTGTACTGCATAATTCCTTGTGTTCCCTCATCATTTTGTTTGTTTTTAATGTTAATCTACAATGTAGAAAATAATAATGAAAAAAAAAATTATTGAGCGAGAAGATGTGTGTCCAAACATTTGACTGGTAGTGTATATGTCATACATATATTTATGTATACCCATCAATTCCGTCTATAGCATTACAGCCCCGCCTTCTCTCAGAGAAGTTATAAGGAGTGTTTCAGTGTGGATTTCTTTTTAAGTGAGGCAAAAATACGACCACTAATCAGAACAATGCCTGTTTACCATATTTTATTCTTAAAGGCAAAATAGAAAAAGTATTATGATACCCTGCTGGTCCATATTGAAGCACTTCTCTCAGAATGACCATCTAAAAGTCAAACTACTCAAACACTCGAAAACTATTTTAAACAATTGTCTGATTATCTCCTTAGAACAAGTAGATTTAATGTAGTTATTTAGTAATTTAGACAATATGGTAGTGTTTTATCATTTGTCATGATTAACTTTTCTGAGCATGTCGTGACTACTGTCAGTACTGGCAAATCCAAGCTTGCTTGATTTAGCACAGTGCAGATTATGTAAATCTTAGAATGTAAAAATTTGATTACAAAAATTGGGTCATAAAAGTTTTATTGTAAAAAAAACATTTTTTAAGCTGCTGATGTCTGTACCAACTTATCAAACATAAAATATGTAATACTGCACTGTTAATAGTGTTGACATTATATTACATAAATAATGAGTGTGGTAAAAGTATTTGCTCAGGAAAAAAATCAAATCAGGCACAAACCATGTCTTTTTTTTTTTTTTTTTAAAGAGAGAAAATCAGGATGATCCTGAGTGGTGTAAGTATTTTCCCTACCATGACTTTGATCTCCAGTGATGCCCCAGCAATCAGTGGCCAGAGTGAGAACAGGTGGTTTTGCTTTCTCTGGTTGGTTTGGATAGCCCTCCCTCTTCCTCCGGGCACTTTTAGTGGAATTGGCTGTTAGTGTTCTCTTCCAAGCGTGTTAATCCTTCTTGCAAAGTGTGACTAATGAATAGTGAGTAATGAGGGAATCGTGCTTAACCCAGGCCATTTTTGGTAAAGCATTGAAAAGTACGGATATTTTATCTTTTCTGTATCTGTTTGTAAAGTCTTATATAAAAGTTACTCTCCAGTGTTTATGCTGAAATATTTTTTCCTGATACTAATCCAAAGCGACCATAGGACCTGAATAACTGTTTTGTTGTAACGCGACAATGTCCAGTCTGTAAAAATCTTGTGCTGTGCATGTGAATACAGCACTTTGAACTTGCAAAACGAGGTCACAGTGCGGTGGGATGATTTGGAGGAAGATAGTGGGACGCAGAATGAGCCGTTTCACTTCTACATTCTTGCCTCAGAGTGGAATTTGTGCCAGAAGGTGGCAGCAGCACTGTACCTTCCCTGGATGTTGAGATTTGACGAATGCAGCAGATACAGTGGCCGTTTGCATTCACAGAGCAAAAGTGTTTCTGCCTTTATGACTGTGGGCATAAGAATCTTTACCATCTCAGTATGGTAATTTTGTATTTGGCCAACTTTCTTACAAGCTGCCATAATGTACAAGGTGGGAGCCAGAAAAGTTTCATCGAGAAATACTGTCCATAATCACACCATGCAATCATGATCAAGGCTAAAAATTGATGCTTAATGTAGTGATATTTATTATATTGTCCACAACAAAGTCAGAGCGGATTAATGGGAAATTTGCAATCCTAGAGAAACTACAGAATTGTGTGTAGCGCTGGTGTTATGAACTAGATATCCAAATCATTCAATAGCTCTAAAATCTCTTTACACAATGACTACACAATGATATTTGATGGAAAATACTTTTTTAATAGTCGGGCAATGAGATTTTTGGCTAAAAAGTACTTTTAAAAAAAATCCCTAATTGACTGAGCAATACTTGCATTATAAGGCAAAATAATACCCAATGCAATCTTACTTTTTCAATAACATTTTCAACCAATGTACAACCTTATCAGACACAAGTACATTTACTGGTGGTTTTGAATAGAAAGTAAAGTTTTGCTGTAGTTATTGCAACAGCTGCTTTCTATCAATAGCACTGTGAAGAAAATGTAAATCATACTTTACCATTTCATATCCAACCTTTCTGAAAATCTTTGTTTACATCACAGTGATTGAATTAGCCAGAAATTTGGAAAGGATGTTGTAATTCCCATTTAATTATGGTGTTGACCTGCTTTCTGTAGTTTTCTTAGGGCATCATGAGTTTCCATTCATTGTTAGCTACATAAGCTCTAGTGCAAAACTACAGACCTACAGACTAAACTATTTTTGCTGATTTATTACATTTGTTTTAAGTACATTAGTTTTAATTAAGGTTGTAGTTTAATATGTATGTTATGCTGTTGTCCTTCTGGGTTGAGGCGGGAAATGAAAGTGGATTTTGGGGCATGGAGTGCTGACTGAAATAGGCCACACTGTTGACCCAATAACTGTTTTTATCCCATACATCTATAACCCCCTATGCAGCAGGGTCCCTGGAGTTAGGATGCCCTCACGATTGACTAAAGCCCCTCGGGAAGAGTTCATTGACAGCAGTCAGTCTCCTCCCCAATCTGCTCTTCCGGTCTGTTGCCCCACAGCCCTGGCCCACCCAGGTTTCCATTTGGCTCCATACTCAGACTATCCTATCTGCATCAAAGTTTTTTTTTTGTTGTTTTTTTAAAGACAAAATCTAGAGCACCACTGCACTCCTCACATGTCTCAGCATAATGTATTTCTGGTCAAATTTTGCTGCAAGTAGGGTTGTTGTGTTGTGCCTTGTCTCAGGATTTATCATGAGTATAAACCAGGCTTGTTTCTTGCACACTTTTTGCAAGAGAAAGCCGTAAATTAAACCTTTTATTAGGGGTGTCGAATTTAACTCTTTAATTTCAATCAATTAATAAAATTTACATTGATTATTTGCATGCACGTGTAGAACCAGCAGAAAGCTTTTCTTTCAGAGCTGCTTTTGTTTTTGTCGTCTTTTATTATTTATAAGTGATCACCTGGTACACCTTTGCATTTCTCACAGCATTAAAGATAAATTTGTTGGTGTCATAGAAAACTCCTACTGGAATGTATCTTCAGTCCAAACATACAGTCGTGCTTGTACTTCGTCAGCTTCCCGGTTGTTAGTTTGTATCTCCATTGTTGCTTTTTTTGCACGAACAGTAAAACGTCCATGTTGTGATGAGAACCTTTCGACCAATTAGAAAGCAGTGATGGATGCGGCCTGCTTTTAGACCTGACGTCAAGCAGCTCAGGTTCGGCTCTGGGTTCGGAACAGTTGTTAATGCACAGCATGGTTCCTTGTGCCGGAGAAAAAGCACCGGTTGTTGCACCTATACCTGATCTACCGTTCCCTGCTTAAGCCCAGCTCGACCTGGTGGTCAGTCTGTTCTCTGTTGTGTTTGCGTGGTTGAGGGGTGTCTGTGTGTGTGTGTGTGTGTGTGTCTGTGTGTGTGTTTGTTTGTTTGTATGTATCTGTCTCTCTCAGCCCTGAGCTTCATCTTAGTATGCCTGGTTCGTGTTCACCCTGTTGAAGAGGAATCGGTACGTGGCAGTGCAGCGCCACTCACTTTGTGTCATTCACATCTGGGCGCTGTCAGCCTTATTCGCGGGATCTTGTGTTGGACTGTATATGTCAGATTTGTACAGGGAAATTCTTTTATTGAACCATGCTGAGATCTCTTTTGTTTCTGATTTTCTCACTTCTGCAAGTGAGTCTTCATCCTTACCCCCAGCCTAACATGACATCAGAGCATTGAAAGAGTGGGTTGAGGAACACACACAGGTTCTGAGACATTTTGTCAAAAAGGGGAAGTGCATGAATTATTTTAACATGAAAATATGGCATTGAAATGTCTACATTAAGATTAATCATTTAATCAAGTTAAGATAATTTATAATAACTTGTCATCGCTAGAACATTTTGCCAGAATATTCTGGTAAGCTTTGTTAGTGGCATCTTTTACCACTAATCTAGAGACCGCATCAGATACCATGATTCACTTGGAAATGTGTCAAGATTTGAAAGAAAACTTTGTGATTTTGGTTTCAGGTTGACATTAACCCTGTCGCATCATTCGTTTCCTAGTGCCATTTTATAATTTGGCAGTGAAAATTACTGTATATATCAATTATGATGGTCTCGGTTAACTACCAATCAGAAATTATTTGGACGATTTTTCAAGTGATGAAATATGACTTTTCAACATCAAACATGATTGTGTCTTTTTTTTTTTGGAGTGAGGTCTGCTGTTGAAGCTTGGCTGGTTTGTCCATCCGTGACTTAATGGCCTTTTAACTCAGCCTGACAAGTTCTCAGTGGGTGGCTTCATTTTCGCTTCTAGGCTCTTGGAGACCAGTTTCTAATATAGACCACCTACTGAGCCTTAACTATATATTATGGTGGGGTTACATAAAAGTTTTTCAAGCTCAACAAAAGAGTTAATATGTGACTTAAGTGTACCAGTCTTGCATTACTAAAGAGGACTTTGGTTCCTATGTGTGTGTGTGTGTGTGTGTGTGTGTGTGTGTGTGTGTGTGTGTGTGTGTCTGTGTGTGTTAATGCCTAGAGGAAGTCATGCTTGCTGTCCACCTGTTAATGCTGCCTGCCTGTAGGCACGATAGGCCCTCTGTGCTGCCCCACCATATGGTCCTATGAATTTTTTTTACTATCCATGCATTCTTCAGGCTATCTGGGCAATAGTTTAACAGCTGGCCTTGATGGACGCTATTTTAAAACAGGTTTTGTGCATCTGCTATAATGATGTCAGTCAAATTAGTCATGTTTACTTACTCGGCGAGCAGCACGTTCTGCTTAGTAGCTGCCACAGCTTTTTCCCAGGTTCATTTTAAAGAATAGGCTGGCTTTTCTGAGGCTAATCCTGAGAGTCGTTTGACTGTGTGCATATCCCTGTATGCTTAGCACCATGTTTAATCGCATTAGAATGTGTTTTCAACACTAATCCTGTAATCCAAATCTACAGTGTTTGTTTTGTTTCACAAAGCATTTCAATGATGATCTCATGTGGCATTGAGTGGTGAACCACACTGACCTAGCCACAATGCTCTTGTCTTTCTTTTCTACTTTGTGCAGGACCTGAACAACATTTACTTTCACTTCTACCACATGGATGTTCTGTCCCACCTCAGGGAGCATCAGCTCAGGTGAGGTGGTTTTAAATTGTCAGTTCTTTTCATATCAGATTTTGCTGCGAGACAGCAGTAAGAGGTAACTGTATTTGTGTCAACGTACTGACTCACTGGGCAGTAGGCCAGCATACAGTCTGTTCATATAGCTGAAGATTTACCTTGGGATTTATAAATTTGTTTGAATCATGTAAAGGATTTCCATAAATAACTACAATTGACTCAATATTTTAAACTCAACCCATGAAGGTTAATTTAACTTCATTGACTTATGGTCAAACTTATTATAATTCGTTTAAAATTGGTCACCGAAATGACCAACGGATTTAACCAAAATATAGAGTTTAGCTTAAAAGCATGCATTAAGAAAAAAGACCATGACGATAAAACAGCACAGAGATGGTATGAAAACAAGACAAAAACAGCTTACAAATGTATTGTAGTAGGAACCTGTGATTCACAAAGTTGACATCATCACAAATGTTCTCCTTATTCAAATTAGTTGAGTAATAGATGTTACAATATTAGAATATGTACCTAAAAGGATTTCAGGTCTGAACTCACAACAGGCAGACTTAATGTGTGGGGTATGGCATTATTCATAAGGTAATACTGTCACTAGTAATGTCACAGGTTTGTACATGAGTGATATTGCTTTTCTTCAAAAATTAGTTGTTCAGTCAATGATTCTCAAACTAGCAAAATATCTCTGTTGTTTATTTTTTTATTTTGTTTGTTTGTTAAATCTACTTTGACCATATCCAAAGTTGTACATATTTAAAAGTGGTAGGTGGTAAACATTGTTAAAAATTATTAACCTATTTCAATTCATGGCCATCACTCATTTACTGAGTCAGCTGTAATGTCACAATGGACAAAGGTTTGATGGGGATTGGTGGTCATAACATGCTAAACCCCAGTTCATCTGGTGTATCAAACTGCACCCTCACAATCTACCACAGTCACTGACCCCATGCTTTTGCCCGACTTACAGACGTCTTATCTGTGTGCTTACAGGTCAATGTGCATGACGGCCAGGTATAAGTGCTACGAAGCCAACCACATCTTGTTCTAGTAAGTAAACCTCAACATTACTGACTTTACACAGCCTCTGTTTTGCACACCTCCTTTGTATGCCTTGTTTAAAACGCTTACTGTAGCGCCATTATTGGATTTGTCATAACAAACTATATTACTATTGCCAAAAGATTAATCACAAGCATGGGGGAATTGATTAATGTCCAAGAATAGGAAAGTGCTACAATGTATGAGTTTTCCAGCGAGTGCAGGAGATTAATACTCTTCAGGGTCTGCTGCACTCTGTACATTATTCAAAATGATTAATAACAAAAGTACCACACTGTTGGTTTATTGGTTTTGCTGAGCTGGAGTTGCAGCATTTGGTATATGATCCAAGCAGTCCTGGGCAATATCGAGCAGGCTGCACTGTGCCATGAGCACTTAACAATATATAACAGGACCATTTAAACGTGGTATAAGAGGTATTTAAAGGAACATCTGAGAACAATTGGGATTCCACATGAAAACAACGATCGCAGTTAATTACTTTCACCTCAGGCACCCATAAACCCAGTAACATATATTTAGCTAAAGCAAAAAGTGCTCTCCCCATTAGTAGGCATTTTATTGCTTTTCCTCTTAGCCAGGGCCTGAGCCAGTATCTAATTAGACCTGCTTGTGCTTTTAGAGAGCGCTCGTTCAGAAGAACAGGGTTGCACTCTTTCATAGCATGTGATAAGGGCCCTCCACATGCTTTCATATTTCTGTATGGCCCAAAACTCTGAGGGCATCCATTTAGACGCTCCAGAAAAGAGAGCACTTCACAGATGTGAGAAATACTGGTTTGGGCAACCAGCAGTATAGTAGCACTCAAGTTAACAGCCTGTCATGTTTCTCTCTTACAGTCCTGATAGTATTTCCACATGCTGGTACATACTGCTCTCGGGATCTGTCTTCATGAAGGAGCACATGTACTTGGCACGATGTTGGTATGTACCCCTCAAAACAACTTGCCGAGACAGATTTGGATAGGACTGAAGGATAGACCCAACAGCACATTGTGAATGCACTGCTACATAATGCCTGGTTATTTATTACGTAAACCTAGTAGACATTATTTAAAGTAATTTTATGTAAGATCTGAGAAATTGTTTAATTGTACAGGCCATTTGGATTTGTTGATCCATCTACATCAAGCAAACCTTTCGCCCCCTCAAACAAACATGCCTGCCATTCAGCCTTTACATTTTTAACATTTTCTCCGCAGTTTCACGCAGACACCTCTGATGGGAAGGATTATTTAAAAAAGCAATGTAATGTTTCGTGTTGCAAATGACATACTTGGCTGGGACTTTCTCTTCACTCTGTGACTATAGATGTTTTGTTCATAAAGGCTAGATATTATGTGCGACATATGAATACCTCTATTACAAGTCTGCTTGTGCACAGAACAGAAAACAGAAGCCTGAGCTGTACTTTTGTCTTCAAAACCTGACTCTAAGTAACCTTACTGCTGCTGCTGCTGAATTTGAAACCAGAACCCAAACATATCTTCTGAACCAGCATTATTAGATTAGATGTACACTAAAATATAAGTGTAAAAAATGGGCGTGCATGAATTACAGTACAGTCTATATAGGGGTAATATGGGTATTTTATATTCTAGACAACAGTTCAGTTTACATACTTATGGTTTACACTATAAAAATAGGCATTTTTAGGAATTTTGTTTTCACAACTTAGCGTTTTTTTACTATACACAGGTGTTCTTGGAACATAACCCCCGTGATTGTCGGGGGTTTACTGTATATTTATATCTGTGTGTGTGTGTGTGTTTGTGTACGTTGGTTTGTACGGCTTAAATTCAGATGGGCAAATTGGACTTATTTTGACTGCCCATTTACAGTGCTCTGGTAACAAAACAGTCTAAATTTTTTCTGGATGCTTAGGATTGCTACAGGTAGTACTGCAGTAGTTGATTAAAAAAGGGTGTATTGAACCGTAGCACTGAGATAAAGGCTGATATTGTGATGCCTGGCGTAGGGCTGGCATGCAGTCGTTGATGTTGCCTCAGCTGCTTGTGATGTGTATTTGATTTGGGAATTTTTTTAAGGGCACTGAGTTGCATACAGTGAGTATGTGACAGAAAATGAAAGGGGAAGAGACAGAAATGCGCGGGCGTTAGATTCCAATCCAGTCCCATGACTCCTTGCAATGCTTACGGCCAATTATAATGGGTGTGTTACTTTATTGAGTGCAGATGTCTTGAACACTAGAAGTATTTTACTGGGTGCAACAGCTTCAGTGCTTTGATTATGTGGTATGACCAAAAGCTCATATTCCGATAACGATATATATCATGATATAGTTCATTTTCTGTTCAACAAATAATTTATATATATATAATGACCACATTGATAAGACTTGTACTCGTGCTTATTCGTTTGTAATTTTGCAATTGTTTAATTAATAATGTTAAAATATAAACTATTCATATATAAAATTTAAATCACTTAAAAAAAACCAACAAATTATTACTGGCCCAACATAAAATATAGCCATATAAAATACCGAATGTAAACATTGTACGTTCACATTTAAACTGTTGCAGCAGTATAAAACTTCCATCATAAATGTAGTAAATATTACAAGAAAACAAATGTCTGAATTATAGCATTGTAGGAAAACAATAAATACACTTTAACGAAAAACAGGTCTAATATAAAATATAATGTAAAATACCATGTAAACATTGTACTTTGACGTTTAAATTGTAGCACTAATTTAAGGGTCACCGCATAAATACATTAAATATCCCAAGAAACAAAACACTCCAAGTTTGAATTATAGTATATGAAGACCACTATAAAAAGATAAATAGAAAACACTTCAAGCAAAAATGAATACAGGCCTAGCATAAAAGTGTATAAAATGCCAAATGTAACCATGGAAATTTCAAGTTTAAATCATAGCAGCAAATTAAGGCTCACAATAAATATATAAACTACAACAAGTAAACAGTACACTTCAAGTTAGAATTGTAGCATCATATGAAAACTAAAGTGACACACTCAAAGTCGATATTTAACAACAATGCTTCAAAATGATTGGCCTGTCTTGCTGAATCTCTTTGAGTTGCGTCCATAGGTTGAGAGCCAGTTGGTCAACTCTTTCTCCTTTATGTTCTGACCTTTAGCACATTGCAATTCTCCAGCAGTGCAAAAGGGCTGCTCTGAGAGGCACTTGTGGCAGGGATGCACAGGAATTTTTTTTGCCAGCTTGGCCACTAGTGGGAAACGTGCCTTGTGCCACAGTTTGTTTCTGGACAAGCCTCCTTGGTTTGGAGATAGAGATTTGTCCATTTCAGTTGAATCTGTTATTGACAGAGTGATGGTTTGGCATTGTGTTGTTTATTTCTTTAAGCAGCTGCTCAAACTTTTCTTATGTCTCTTAGCATAGATCTGGTTCACCTGTAGCAGCTACAGCCTCCATCTGTTCAGCCGCCAGGTTCTCCAGTTCTGACATAGCTCTGGTCTTCATGAACTAAATCTTCTCCTCTTTAATATATGTCATTTTGAAACGAGGGTCAACAAGGAAGGCCATATCAGGCAGCTCATCTGTGACTTAGTCATGATGTGTGTTATTTAAATACTTCAGGATGCCCTCTGTGATGGTAATGGCCAGCTGCGAGTTGTCATCCTGAGGCCTGAGCACTTGAGTGTTAAAAAGATGGAGGACTCAGTGCCCTGATTCATGTACTTAAGAACATCCATTTCCTGCCATGTTAGGACTATTTGTCTCTTCTTCTTTAGTCTGCGCAGACGACCCATGAGAGTGTTTTCTCCTTCTCTGTAACCCTCTCAGTCATCTGTTGTAGGGAACCCCACCATGGTAAAGGGGGCATTTGGCTGACACTCTTATCCAGATCAACTTACAGTTAGTAGTTACAGGGGCCGTGCCCCCTTGAGACACTGAGGGACACAATGGTAGAAAGTGGGAGTTTGAACCTGCGACTTTGTGGTCACAGGCTTCACAGGCAAGTGTTTCACTAGGCCACTACCACCCCACGCAGTAGGGGTTCTTGCACCTCAGCCAGTTGACGTCTTCTCTTCCTCGAAATTGAGAAGTCACTCACCCATCTCTTGCAGACACAAACTGCTTGTTCCATATGGCTGAGTTTCACATTCTGCTTTGTGTAAATAAATGTGAGAAATACACATAATACGTTTTGCAGCACAGGTAACATACAGGTTACCTTCTGTCAATATGTTCATTTGTACATTGTGTTGTTGCTATATATAGGTATGCAGAAGAAGAATGTTGCTATATAGAGTTACAATTATGACTTGTTTTGATGAAAAAATGTTGTGTAAACAATGTATTTTGCGAGACCACAAAATAAATGAATCGCGTGTAGCATGAAGTGATCTTTTATTTTGTCGTCCTGTTATATATTGTCATATCGCCCTCTTCAGCTCTTATTAATGCTTTTTACGACCGACCCTTTCCCATCTACAACATGAATCCAACTCTTGTTTAGCAGTGCAATACAGGATAGATCATTCCTTTGATATTGATTTGTTTACCAACAGTAAGTAAGCGGGTATCTGTGAATGTCATTACTGTCATATCAGAGCTTCATAATTCCTTATATTTTTTTGACACATTTTGAACACACCAGATGATTTTATAATTAGTGGACCAGAAATAGTCTACATTGTTTAAAATTCAATTTTGCATGAACTTCCATTAGTTTTAGCTATATGAACTCGATGGGCCCTCTTAGCCACAGTAAAATTATTTTATGAATTTCAATGTGCAGAACCTTATATAAGACATGTTTAAAACTTTTGTTGTTAGATGCTAATGTTTTCTTTAGAGCTCATTTAGAGCTCATGCAAATTTTCTTACTTGCGCATCATAATAAATGCACTGAGAAAGCAGGCTGTAACAGAAAAGTGTAAATAAATTACCAGTTACTTATATCAGACTTGCAAAGTTAAAGGAGAAGTCTTCATAACGCTCTGCAGAATTCATATGACTCAATAGTGGTTTGTGGAACCGTAACATATAGAAAAACCTAACAATGGCGGTGATAGGAACCAGCGATTGACATATTTACAGTGCGAATACGATTTCTGGTTTTCTCCACAAAATGACCAAGAAGCCTACTCGATTACATTACAATGCCATTTACCTTTCTGCTCTGGATGCATAAAACAATTATTTTATCATTTGTAGGCCAAAATCGTGTCTCGAAACCCCTCGAAAACAATGTATTAGGCCTCATGTAGTGTATTTGAAAATGTAATAGCTTGTAATAGCTTACTGTCAGGGAGCTTTTAGAGGCATCAAATGCTTGGTTAAATGGCTGGTTCCTATTATCACCTCAACTGTTATGACTTACTAAATTTATCCAGGACATCAAACCACTCTGAATGATTCACTTTGTGATCACTGAATTATGTAGAATTTTAGAAAAATTTGAGAAATTTCCTATTAGGAATGTTTTCTTCTTCAGAGAAAAATCGCAGAAAACTTCTCTAAGGCAAACTTTGTCCTGTGTTACTGGCGGGTATTTCTGTGTTGAGGTTAACTAAGGGAAAAGGAGAAGTCCCATGGAGAAGTCTGACAAGAAGTGGGAAACTGTGTTTCTGGAGATGGGGGTGTGTATTGCTTGAAAGAGGACTGTTTTGGTGTTTAAAAGAACGGGGGAGGGTCAATTGGTGCCCTGGAATGCGGAACTCAAGGCTGAGCGTTCGATTTGCCATGTGTTCTGTTAGCAGCTGGAGCCCATGAGCGCATACAGGCAGGAAATGAACGTTCTCCCTCCACAGCCCTGCAGACCCACCGGATACACAGAAACTGTGACTCAAGACGGAGAAAGACCGGGAAATTCAGGCATCGTGGATGTTCCCTTTTCAGAATATTTTTCTCCCCTTTTTTGTGGTGTTTTAAACTTTCAGATTTTTAGCTTGTTTTGATTTTAACTATTGCCCCCTTCAAACTTTTTTGGATGCAGAGTTAAAAGTCACTGTTAGAGGATCACGTGCCTGTTCAGGATTTGTGAACTGCCTTGTGAAGGCACACGCATTTTGGATGTTTTTGCATTCCTAACAACAGGTCGGACAACATTGTTCTTGTGTCCTGACGGGAAAAAAAGGCTTTTTGAATGACTTTTGAGCGGGTGTAGTCATTACTACAAAAGGATCCCATGCCTTGGAAGAAGGATTATGGTGTAAGAACATTCAGTTACTCTTTATTCGATTTTACTGTAAGTGTACACCTGTTATCTGAGGTCGGCGTGTCAAGCTGAACAGTGAGTAATCCATGCCTTTCTGAAAACCTTATCTGTTTGCTACGCTGTTTTAACGTCTAAAACCACAGCTGTCTTCCCTTGTTAAGATTTATTTAAGCCTTTTGATTGATCCATAGCCTGTGCCAGCTTGATGTGCACTGTCCTTAAATGACTCAGGTGGTCATTTGGGTAATCCTTGTATTAATATTTGTGCTTCATTGGTGTTTGGGCATGTATTGTGTGTATACACACTCCCTCTTACCATAAGACTAATTTGTTTATTTGAATGAATGTGGTAATGTTTCCGTTTCACAGAAAAAGTGTGAGCACACAGCACCTCAATGTGTCATGCAGTGTTTTTTAATCAGGACCCTTCTAGAAGTGCTTAGCCATTCATTGTAGCAGCTCTTTGCTTAGTAAAGTACAGCCTCCAGAAGTGTGACACAGAGACGTGCTAGCTTAGCTGAACATAAAATAACATGCCGATTGTGGTTTGTGGTTTTCTTTTACAGTGTCAGCACTTTGTGTGTTGCCATGGAGGTATGGCCTTTAAACAAAGCAGCTCGATTCAGCCTCTCAGACATGATATTCATTGTTATCTGTGTGAGGAATTCTGGCTTGGTTGTTTCACTTCTGCCACCATGTAGTCGTACCCGAGTATGGCTTTGTTTAGCTACATTCTAGTTTTATGAAGGAAGTCTTCTTTTAGGAAGGAAGTAGTTCATTGAATCTGGCTTTATTTGGCGTAAACCAGCTTCAGAGTCCATTATATAAATATGACTCTGTTTGTCCTACAGTTCTGTACATCGTAACACCATTCACCTCTGATAGGATCTTTTTGAAGAAGTGAAGAGCTCTCAACTTTCACTGCTCGAGTACAAGGAAAAGCAGTCAGTTTGCTTGAAAAGTCACATTCATAGATGATATGCAAGTGTTCATTAGTACAAGAAAATCCACAACACTTACTCATTTTATAACACACTTCATCCTCAAATTCCAAATAAATTCCTTTATCATTTTAGAAACTTTTTCAGCACTGTTCATCCATCTGGACGCAACATTTAAGATTAATTTGTTTTGTAGCATCCTACTAACAAACCTCTTTGATTGTGGAGCACTAGTGTGAAAACTGAATCATTTTATACCTGCACCTAATTGGTTTTATATTAAAAACAGTAGTCCATACTATATTAAAAACAGTAGTCCATACTAGATATACTAGACGTGCCGTCTAGTATATCTAGATTAGTCTGTTTTGTTGTTGTTTTGTTTTTATTCTAAAATTATAACAAAGGGAACCAAACATAGCATTATAAAACAGTTGCTGTTTGGTAGCCTCTCATCTGGTATACCCTATGTCACACCAGTACCTTTTCTGCAAGTGCAAATGACATTTGAAGGAGTTTCTGCATTAATGTTTTCCGCACTGCTTGATGAACTGACGCAGGCTGTGTCTGACTGTGGACTAGAGATGCAGAGACTGATGTTGCTATGGACAGAAGACAGGAAAGTGGAGAGTTCATTAGACCCTTTTGGGAAGGCACAGAGAAAATGCTGGGCAGCATTTTCCCCTTTCAGCTGACAGCCGGGGCCAACCTCAATGAAGTGTGAAGCGTTGTCGAAGCCAGACTGACCTCTGGCTCACTTAAACAACCTTTTTCAAACTCAGAAACAGAACGAGGACAAGTCCGTGCAACATGTTCACTCGAAATCTGAAGGGGAGATATTCTACCATATGCTAATATTATTCCCTCTGTTTTAGCATTTGTTAGATTGTCTCAAGGGTGCCATTCGAGGTCAGCAATGAGGGTTTGCATGCTGCCGTCAGTCTGTTAGAAAGATGCATGGAATTTTCATGCAAATTCAATTAATTCAGTGACATTTTGTCCTGGTTGTGGAAAGGCTACCTTTTGTTGTGGCATTACCTGCAGCATTTCCCCAAGATTTTTACTTTTCAGGTGGGGTGGTAGAAGCCATCCTTTGAAGTCAGCCTTGTTTTGTGTGTGTGTTTTCATCATTTAGAATTTTTAAAAAATTAAAACTAGCATTACATTCTCCATCTTTGTGTTCAAGAAGTTCAGGCCAAAGGGGGAGCTCTCAAAGATTTTCACATAAAAGTTTATCACGCAAGGTTAACATCTTTTACCACTTGTTCAAAGGTGCAGTCCCATTTTTCAGTAAAACTGATAATGTTAAATTAGTTTAATGAGTATGTGTCACATAAAAAGAAAACATTGGCCTTCCAGTTTCATCCAAAACGCCATATATTTTCCAAGCCAGATGGCATGTGAGTGTGGAGGTTTAATGGTAGGAGAAATACTTACCTGCCATCGTTTAAAAATTAAAGCACATTAGATCTGGAGCACACTTTCAAAATGCATACAAATTCCAAATTAAAAACCATGAACTGCATTTCCAAAATGTTTGGTTGCGAAATTAGTAAGAATTTTTGTTGTAGAGCAAAAAGCTTATATGTCCCCTTCTTTCCAGGCTGGTGAGCCCTTGTTCTTGTGGCATTAATTAGATCATGGATGTTTATGACCCGATTTGCATTTTTACCTCAGCTGATAGCTGAACAGAATTACTCCATATGAAAAGTAAAATTATATCAAAATGATAAAACAGCAAACTGCAGGTATATATACTACTGAAGGTGTGGTGACATGATAAAATGTTCTCAAAAATATACCTCACACCAAATCCTTACATTTCACTGTATTTGCTGTGATGATCCTTTTGTCTTGACACTTGCTCACTTTCCCTAACTTCCTTCAGCTTTGGCAGGCAGCGGGGGGGAAGACGAGGCTGTGAATGCATCACTTTGGAGCCATCAGAAATGATTGTGGTGAGTAGATCCTTCAAGCCTACAATCTTTTACTAAGAACAAAAGCTACATTTTAGTACAAATACACAGCAGATCTGTTGAGGAGGGATGCATTCTTGTAAGAAACAGATTGAAACTAGGTTGTTGACATCAGTTTAGCAGAACTGGTTTGGATGGGTCCTGCAGCGTTATGCATACCAAAAAAGTTGACTAGTTGTCGAAATGTAGCATCAGAAGTCACAACGAAGGAGAGTTCAATAAACAGGTCAAGAGCAGTCTTATTCTCAATCCCCATGTTAGGAAACATGGTGGGCCACTCTAAAAGAAAAGTCTTGTTATTTAGGGTGTATGCAAGGTCAGTGCCAATTTTCCAATAAAGGGGAAAATTGAGTTTTTATAAACAGTCCAATGCCAGAATTACAGCCACTCATTACCACTGATAACTTTGTCAAGGCTTATAAAACGTACATTCTCCTTCAATTTTTAGATGCTCTGTCTTAGATCATTTGCTAAATATGGAAACATTTATTGAAATAAGTCTGTATATAGTTACACTCTGCACTTCTAAATGGGTGTCAATTAGCAGTAATTGTATAGGTCCTAACAGTTATCAGAATAAAATTGTGTATTGGAGCAGCTTTAGTTGTAATGTTGTGTTGGCTGTTGTTGGAAATGTGAGCAAGGCTCAAAGAAAAACAAAGGCTCAGTATTTTGATAAGCTCGCTGATTAGCTTTCTCAGAATGCCTTGAATGCAGCACCGGTGGGAAACTGAGTTATGTAAGCTTGTTGTTGACCATCATCCCAGTCTCACCCTACAGTTCACCAAACAAACCACCACTGACGTAAACACTGCTGTAGTCCTGCAGTGAACTTTAATTTAATAAGTTTAACCTTAATAAGTTTCAGTATCAAAGTGTACATGAGCTTATCTCAGCCACATGCAAAAGGGACTTTCTAAAAAAAAAACCACACACCTCCTACAGTAGTGTCTCAGGGGTCTCTAGAGTAAGATTTTCCAGTAGGAAGACTAGGAGGCCCCCCTTCAGATGAAGTATTTTGAAGGTGGGAGGAACCTTTGACAAATTACAATACTTTAGGGTGGATACTTAAGAGAGGGCTGTAAAAATGTATTTTTCTGCTAGCTAGCTATAGCAGAAACGTTGGCATGGCAGTACTACTAGCAGATTGTGCAGCTGAGATTTTTTTTTTATCCAGGGGTGATGCCCAATGGTTGTATGTGTCTAATGCATGCTGGATATTGTGGTAAGAGAACAGTGATAGAAAACACAAAAAGGAGACAAAGTCATGAATTCTGACAAAATGACAAGGCTGAGGTTGCAGTGCTGTATAACAACATGTTAAATAACATGACAAATAACAGAACAGAAATGCTAGTTTTAGGCTAGTTTTATGTTTGCTTCGTTCATCTGCAGTGACAAAATATATTAAACAGAAAGCTGTTTAGATTATGTCACATTGTAAAAAATGCAATACTGTTTTGGAGAATATAAAAGGAGTCTAGTGGCAGATGAAAATATAAAATATTTTAATTTGATAATCTTGTTCAACTTCACAAGTTTACATAAGCACAAATAATTAGTGGAAAGCTGTAAAATAATAAATAAATAAAAATAAATTTTAGATATGGCCAAAATGATAAAGAGCTAGGCTGATTCCATGAAATTATAATAATTATCAGTAATGTTTCGTATTCCAAAAGTGACTTAGGGCACATAACTTCAGGAAAAAGCTTATGAACTATACAGTTAATATGTATGTTTTATATGTTCTTGTTGTTGTCAATATACCTAAAATATAGACTAAATAACTTAATTCACCTTTGTTGAAGGTTTAGAGTATTTAAATCTAATAAGAACGTTGCTGCTTTAATGCTTGTTTTGCTAGCACTGCTGTTGATTTCTAGCAGTATTTTAGCACTAATGTCATTACACGTGAGCATTATTGGCTGTTCTAGACTGTACACAGAGATTTGAACATCATAACGTGCATATTACCTTGTATGTAGCATTATTATCAAGTGAGTCCTCCAGTAAAAACACTGCTCCTGTTTACCATCCGATAGAACCCACTGGTTAGTCTGCTCCACGTCTTTACACACATTTCAAAAGATTCGTCCAATTTAAATGAAACTAGACTGCAAATAAGAGATAAAATACATCTTTTTTAGTCCCAGAAGTGGGAAATTTCTGTCGTCATGGCAGAAAATGGACAGAAACAGCAGCAAAAATTTAAAGTGATGTGAAATGTATCTAGCTCTTGATGGCCTGACCAGTGAGAGAGCTCATTTAGCTATATCTACCTAGGTACTGAGAAAGAATATTCTGATAATTTCCCACTGGGCATTGTAAGAATTGTTCCCAAATGTTCCCAACCAAAAATTCACAATGAAGTTAGAGTTTTACTAGAGAACTTGCTGAGGTTGAATGGTTTAATTAAATAATAATAATACAAATATTTCTTTAGCTCTTAGAAGTCTGAAGCCTCACAATGCACTGAGGATTGCCCTCTGAAAAATACCATAAATATTACATAGAAAAGTGGTTCTGAACTAAAATGCTAGTACAGTAAACCCCCCGCTTATGGCGGCTGCTACAGACTTGCATGTGGTTTTTATTAAACCGCAGGCACCAATCAAGTAACTGTTTCAATATTTTCAGTGTGAAGTCAGATAGGCGCACAATGTGGCATAGACATAATGATCAGTGTCAGTCAGCTACCACTGTTTCTTCAAAAACGCTTAGTATATGATTATTATATGCTATTTATACCACTATCATGCATTACATAACTAGCTTAATCACAAAAACTGTACGTGCTAGGGAATAATTAAACACAGATTTGAAATCAGCATGAAAAACACTACAAAACCCACATAAACTTTAATAAAAGAGATTAAGAGAGAACTTTATATTCCAGAACAGTTAATGATGGTGATGTATTTGTTTCCAGCGAACTACGGTTTTTGTTTTTTTGTTCTTCAACCTGAATCCTGCTCTGTAATATGTGATATAGAGCTGTCGCTAATCAAGTAACCTAGTTAGTATTTTGAATCAATAATCGTATATATAACAGCAAACATTTCATTTTATTTCACATGCTACAAACCCACAGTAACTACAAACCCACTACATTTGCTGGTGCATGTTTTCTCTCTTTCAGTGATGCTCCCCTCTGTTGTGACACTCATTGAAAACACAATTTTTTAAAAATTAGGTGACTGAATTTAATGAAGTAATTGTGGCCACCCTATTATTATATGGCCTCATACTGTGTTATATGATTTATGTAAATTAACAAAACAAAACAAAAAAAACTGATTCCGTCATTGTATGGACTACAACACTACCTCCTGATCTATTGATGTTACTGTTAATATGATTATCAGAAGCAATTACCTAAATATGTACTAAGGTATAATCCATGTATTACATCATGAAGTAATAAGCAGTTATGAATCTCATGTTTCCCATGTCTCTGCATGGTATTTACATTGAGCTGTGTGGATGAGGCAGCCGTTAAAGCTCACTCTTCCTTATAGAGCAGCAGCCCTTTCTGTGCTGGGAACTGTAAAGCCACATCACCACAATAATTTCTCTGGCATCCACAGAAGCTTTTCACAGTAATCCAGGTCAGGCAGGGGAAAAGACAGCCATGCGTGAGCACATGAGCCTCAGTGAGCCTCCTGAAAAAGTCAAGAGGTGTCAATAAACTCCAGGCTGCTGATGTGGCACCCCTTCCCTATCACAATGTACTTCCTAACACCGAAAGAAAAAAGCAGGGAGAAGCTTCCCGAGCGATATTCCAGCACCGCAGGCCAGGCATACAGCGCGTGAGGAGTCGGGTGGAGTGCTGGGCTCTGCCAGCCAGTGGTGTAATTATTCCTCGCAGCAGGGAGAGGGTGAAATTGCTGCTGCAATGCTCCACTCCACCAGAGACAACCCACCCACCCAGAATTCCACGGTGGGCTAGGAACATCTGAAGGAGACAGAAAGAAAGAGAAAAGGAGACAGAAGTAGAGAAGGATGGTGGGATAAATAAGCCTATATTACAGGACTGGTAGCCTTATAGGATGCTCTGACATCACTGATTGTGTGTTTGTGTGTGTGTGTGTGTGTGTGTGTATATATATACACACACACACACACAATGGTGTGACAAAGTGTTTGCCCCCTTCCTGCTTTCTCTTTTTTTTCCCGTGTCTCTCTTTT
>JBBJLS010000002.1:10512146-10560159 GCA_037577275.1 Bryconaethiops microstoma
ATGTTCACTTGTGTTTTTGCTGGCAGAAAGAAACCCACTGATATAAACAGATTCAAACAATTTTCATAGGTGCCTAAGACTTATTGCACAATACTATATTTATACACACTCACACACACTCACACACACTCACACACACTCACACACACTCACACAAGCCCGGAATTATTCCTACCTCTGGCAAATTTTGACTTAGTTACTTTTAGTTACTTTTATTCAACCAGCAAGTTTCTTCTTGATTGGAAATGACACAGGCGTCTCTCAGAAGATAATAAGACGTTGTACAAGAGGCGTCATTGTGGAAAAAAACATTTCTCAGCTTTTATTTACATTTGAACAAAACGTGGCATGTCCAAAATTATTCAAACTCTCAGTCTATGAGAAAATCCAAAGTTCTATACCATTCCAAACAGTCCAAGCTGTTTTAATCAACTCAACAGGCTAAGACAAAGGAGCTCTCTGAGCTCACTTAGCTTTTGCAAATGCTCATCTGAACAAAGAAGATTTCTGGTCTTCTGTGTTACAGTCAGATTAAACAAAAATTGAATTGTGTTTGTGTGTGTGTGTGTGTGTGTGTGTGTGTATAGATATAGATATATGTATATATACACATACATACACACACATATTTTGGAATTTTGGCCCACTCATCTTTGCAGAATTGTTGTAGTTCAGCCACATTGGAGGGTTTTAGAGCATGAACCGCCTTTTTAAGGTCATGCCACAGCATCTCAATAGGATTCAAGTCAGGACTTTGACTAGGCAACTCCAAAGTCTTCATTTTGTTTTTCTTCAGCCAATCAGAGGTGGACTTGCTGGTGTGTTTTGGATTATTGTCCTGCTGCAGAACC
Source organism: Bryconaethiops microstoma (assembly GCA_037577275.1). Lineage (NCBI taxonomy): Eukaryota > Metazoa > Chordata > Actinopteri > Characiformes > Alestidae > Bryconaethiops > Bryconaethiops microstoma. Next base: position 10,512,998 of record JBBJLS010000002.1, read on the forward strand.
CAAGTTTGTTTCAGTTTGAGGTCATGAACAGTTGGCCAGACATTCTCCTTCAGGAGATTTTGGTAGAGAGCAGAATTCATGGTTCCATTTATCACAGCAAGTTTTCCAGGTCCTGAAGCAGCAAAACAGCCCCAGACCATCACACTACCACCACCATATTTTACTGTTGGTATGATGGTCTTTTTTCTGAAATGCGGTTTTACCAAATATAATGGGACACACACCTTGCAGAAAGTTCAACTTTTGTCTCGTCAGTCCACAGAGTATTTTCCCAAAAGTCTTGGGGATCAGCACAAAATGCTGTAAAAATGAGTTCTGTCTATGAAAGAAATGTGTCCGAACAAACGGTGCATCAGAATGGAACACGGCCAGAGTATTCAAGCTGATCCCTATCTACCACCGAAAGCACCGACAATGGGCACAGGCACATCAGAATTGGACCATGGATCAATGGAAGCGCCTAGGCCATTATTTTTAACATTATTTAGACAGCCGTTTCTGTGGCTTATCTGAGAATGTGATGGCACCAGAATGCTGTATGAGAAGAAGGCAAGCCAACAGATGTTCCTGGCTTCGTGTGGATGATTCTTTGACACGTACCACGTACTTAAATATTCGTAAACCCCTATTCCCTAATGGCAGTGTTTGTTTTCAGTAGAATAATCCAACACTGCAAAAAATGTTCAGAAATGGTTTGAGGAACATGACAGCAATCAAGCTATCGACATGGCTTTCAAATTCCCCACATCTCAGTTCGATCGAGCATCTGTGGGATGTGCTGGACAAACTAATCTGATCCACAGAGGCCTCAGTTCACAACTCACAGGATTTAAAGGATCTGCTACTAATACCTTAGTGCTAGATACCACAGCAGACCTTTAGAGGATTTGTGAAGTCCATGCCCTGATGAATCGGAGCTGTTTTGGTGGCATGAGGAGGGCCTACACAATATTAGGCTGGTTGGTTTAATGTTGTAAAGCTGATTTGGTGCATGATCACAGTAGCTTTCAATATATGCTGCATATTTTAATGTATAGCTGTACCAACGTCTGTTACACCTATCAAGTTCTTCAGTTCCAGTCCTGGAGGGCTGGTGTCCCACATGGTTTGGTGAGTTCCTGGCTCAAACACACTTTCTAAACCTGGTGATCATCAGATGAGCTGCATCAAGGAAATTACCAAACTATACTAGGCCCTCAAGAACCAGAACTGAAGAGGCCTGACCTATGGTTATAAGCACATAGTTATCCTTGTGTGTACTCATATACTCTGAATTACAAACAGACACACAAAAGTATACAGATTACATTACTGGCCCCGCCTGAACAACAGTTTGCAGGGTTTTGTCGCAGTGTGTATTCCGCCTGATAATTTGCTCTGTCTGCTTTATACTTTCTTCCTTTCTTGCCCAAAGTAAATGCACTTACTTATTCACTGAGCTGTTGGGATGCATAGCGAAGAGGCCCCTTCGGATATGAAGTGTGAATTAAAATCTCATTTCTAGTCATAAGCCTGCTCTGGTGGGGGTCACGGAAGGACGTCACAGACCTCAGGAGTCCTGAATCAAATCCATCTGGCCCGTTATTGGACTGTGATCCCATAATGTGCTGACTGACTGCTTTTTAATTCAGGACTGAAATGGGAGGGGAGCGGAATGTGAGCTGGGTGTTGGCTCCAAAACCTCTTATGATCAGTGATGTCAGTGGTACCTGTGAAGCTGCTAGCAATGTTTTCTTCTTCTCTGAAGCCCTTAATTCACCACCCAGATTAGTGCTATCCCCTGGCTCTGGCATGAGCTGAAATACACACACTCAGGGACCCCGGTGGCGCAGCAGTCTGGCAATGAGGCAATCTGTTTATTTTCAGTAGGGCAGTAGAAAAATACTCTCTGTTGTATTCACTCCCACACAGCTACACAGTCATGCGCATGCATGTACACATACATGACACATCCATATAAACAGTGCCCCCCCCCCCCCAACACACACACACACACATATACACCTTGCCAGTACCTGCTTAAACAAATGGATCTGCTTTGTTAATTCATGCAACATTGCCCTACCCCACAAGTAGCAATTACCTCAGACCATAGATGGCCTAATTGGTATTCAACACAGCTCTCTGACTGTTGTGTCCACTAAGACCTGTCTATGATGTGTGTGATGATACGTTTATGCAAAATGAACATATAAGAAAAAATCTGTGTATATTTTGTTAGCAAACATTTACGTCTTGGACTTTTGATTGAGTAGGACATAACAAAATCATCAGCAGGATGTAAATGAGAGCAGTAGTATTCCCGCCCTTACTTAATTTTCATTCAGTCAGTTCTAGCTGAGCGCTACATGCATAGACAAAGGCCAGTAATATGGCATCTGCCTCCATAATGCATTTTGCGACGGGTGGGCTGCTGTCTAGGGCTTGTACCTGCTGAGACTTTATATTTGGCTTCAGATATCAAATCAAAAGGCAGTTATAGCTACTGAAGCTTCTCGCGCATCTCTTGCTGCTGTAATAATCTGGTTCTTTGAAAGTGCTGTGAAGGGCCCAGCTGCGTTTACGGTCATGGGTATTTGCAGGTTGATATCAGCAGCAATTCCTCAGCTTAACCAGACCCTGAAGTGAAAAACGACTGACGAAGGGTGATGTAGCATTTGGATAATCTGAGCCCACAGTATAGCACTGTTTGTCTATTGTTGCATAACTTTATGAATCACACACTGACCATTTTGTGTCAAAATGACTCAGGGGCCAGTTTGCCAGACTCAGGGCATGCCGAAGGCTGGAATGAAAAGAATATTCCAATGGTGATTTACAATTGGTACTGCAGTTTAGTACAAGACTTGACATTATTCATTTTTAGGAAAGGATACTTTAAATTCTAACATCAACCAAAAAAAGTCAGGCCAGCCGTATAAACTGGCCATGAAAGTCATGTGGTTTGAAATAGAAGTCTTATCACCTAGTTTAATGGTACAGAAACTTTACACGAAGGCCATTTTAAAATGTTTTAAAGTCAGTTATTGTCACAGTCTGCACAGTCTTGATAGTGTCAAAATCAAACACTGTACATCTCTGAAAAAACAGCTATGAGGAAAAAGATGCATGTGGATCCTCTTCTCTCCTGCTTGTTATCCTTTCTTGTGAAATTTGCTGTATTAATATATTGTGATTATACAACAGAATGAGTTATTATTATTAGATCTGATTGATCTCATTCTCTCATTGTTTCTTTCAGAGCCTCAGTTCATCTCGGCCTATGAAATTGGGAACTTCACCTTCTTCTTCCTGAGGGAGAATGCAGTGGAACATGATTGTGGGAAGACCGTGTACTCGCGAGTGGCCCGCGTGTGCAAAAACGACATCGGTGGTCGCTTCCTACTGGAAGACACCTGGACCACCTTTACCAAAGCCCGGCTCAACTGCTCCCGCTCTGGAGAGATCCCGTTTTATTACAACGAGCTCCAGAGCACCTTCTTTCTTCCTGAACAGGACCTCATCTACGGCATCTTCACAACCAATGTGTGAGTGCACTCTACAGCTGTTTCAAAGATACTGCCTTGTTTTCGCCTGGCTTTGAGCACACATGAGTGTAACAGTGCAGTGATGTGTTGAAATCTGGTACCAAAAATGTGCTGAGGTGAAGGTGTTTATTAAGTGTGAAGAATGCTTTTTATCATGTTTACATAGATTTCGAACAACAGCAAGAGGCCTTAAAAGGTGACAACAGCAATGTCGGTATCATGTGCTTGGGCTGTTTCTAGTGTTTTTTTTATGGGTAAGACATGTTTTTATCTCTGACTATGGAGCTCTAGACTAGGGGTGGTGTTGTGTGCTGGTGACATCATCTCCCTCAATAGGCTGAAGCAGAATCTCTTAAGCTATTGCCTCTGTGCCGCTGGGCTTTGCTTATAAGGACTCAAGGGCAGTTAGCGACTCTAGATTATCTGATTCTGAGATGCATGAACGATGGAGAATGTGAATGTGAAGAATGCTCTGGAGCTCTTCCCTTAAAGAGTGCTGTGCCTCAGTGCCATTTGACCTTCTAATTAAGAGGCTAATGGAAAGAACAGCTCTCTTTCTGTGTCTCGCTCTCTTACTCTCTGTCTGTCTCTCTCAACCCCGTAGGTATGGGATTTAGTAATGCAATCATAAGAACTGTGTCTCCATCTGTCTGCGGTAAATTGAACACCTTCAGCATGGCCTCCTGGAATTTGAGGTTGTAAAATAGACTAGAGAGGAAGAGAGAGAGAGAGAGAGAGAGAGAGAGAGAGAGGGAGAAAGGAAGAGAGAGTGAAGAAGACAGAGTTGGAGAGAATAAGAGGAATTGCAAAATGGTAGCTCTCCCAAGTGTTAGGTACTGAGCTGGCACTGCTAGGCCATTCCCTGAGTGAATTAGTGCCTAAGGGTCCATAAGTACCGCTGCCCCTTATAATGAGCTTGCTGTGTTTATAGCCCTCTCTCCTCTGCAATGTCATTATCAATGCATCCTGCAAAGCGATAAACAATGTTAATCATGTCGTGTCACCAAACACTACATCACCCTTTTTTGTCTATGTGTTTGTTTGCCCTGTGGGTGTGTTTATCCTATCAATACTCATACTGCTCCTATTACTCATACAGTTCTCAGGACATAGCCGAAGCAAGGAGCCTTTCAAAGAGAAGACATTCACATTTTCTGGCTTCATTTTTGAAAAACAGCTTAAGGTGCTGCTGTCATGTCTGCCAATCACTGACACATTTAAAAATGGAAAGAGAGCTCACAGCAGTTATTATGCCGAGAAGAAAACCTTTTGGGAAACAGATGTGTAGGTGCGCAACTCCAAACTAAGCACCTCCACCTTAAGCATGAGCCGTTTCATGGGTGGATTTCATGAAAGCACGCACATCCTGTTCATTTACTGTAATATATTAAGACAAAATGCACCTTGAAATGAGATTTTGCTCCCTGTGGCGAGCTCGGTGCTCTTAGCTCGTTCCCCGCCATGACATGTAGTGCTCTTGCAGCTGTAGTGCTCTTAAAGAAGGCTGTTTTCCCCTATTTGTCATTGCATGGTAACTGAGACAAATGCTAAATCGAGCGATGCTCTGAAAGTGTCCTTTATAAACTTTGTCGTGTCAACACTTGCAAAAAGTGACGTCTAGCCAGTGCCATGACTCATTGTTATGCAGTAAAAATATCTTTGGCTAATCCTGCCTGTGTCCGTGCTTCAGGAGAGGTTGCTGACTGGCCATTTTTTGCTTCTGCCGCGAAGCAGGTATGCACTGAGGTTGAACAGTCAGACTTAATGTGTTTTCCCCCTTTTTGTCTCTTGCCCCCCCCCCTTTAAAGTAGTTTTCCTGCTTTTAGCACCAATCCCACTGAAACCGAAACAGAGTGTTCCACATTGTCCTTGTTTGACCTTTTCAACATGCTGAGTCTGTTGTCGCAATGACCTATAAGAAAATTAAAATACTGTAAAATACTGTACCTGGGTTCACATACAGCATACTTGATGCTCAGGCAACCTCCAGGTAGTCAGCTGTGCTCACAGTACGATGACGACACTGCCATATGGTGGGTGCAGTACTGAGCATGTGTGGGACTGGGCCATGGAGGAGCAGGTGAGCTGAGGGCACTTCCTGCTGCCTGGCTGAGAGGCTGGCACACAGGCATTATATGCAGCTCGGGTTCCCCTCTAACTGACCTATACTAGCCCTAACGACACTGTGCAGGCAAAAAAATATATATACAGGCTTGACATTTATTTTACTTGTTATAAAAAACACATTAAGAGGAAACTTCACCTACGTTTTTTTTATTATTTCCGCATAATTTTGTCATTGTAATGTAAACAAAGTCAGGGTGGTTTGATGTGAAAAAGTGCCCTGTAGAGAAATGACTCAATTTTTTCAGGGGCCACAGTGTCAACAATGCAAATGTTAATGGAAAAATAATGGTAAATACGGAAAAAATAGTTTTCTTCTGGTACTGTTTTGCTGAACAAGGCCCTGCATGTACATCTCTGCCATGAATGTGGTTAAAAGATACATTGTATGCCAACAGCTTATCACAATTTTAGAGACTATAGAGGCATTAAGTATTTTGAACATCTGGTTGCTATCACCACTGATGTGAACAATTCTGATGCGGTACAGTTCTTTAAAAACAAACATCAAATTACTCTTTAGGACTGTTTACGTCCTAAAAGTTTTGTTTTTTTTTTAAATTAAGCTTACATATTTTTTCTCTAACTTGTGGCGCTCCTTGTTTAAGTTATTTACTTTTAGATTTGTGTTTTAGAAAATTTCAGATTTGTTTTTAAATTTTAAAATTGTACTTACATTTATACTTATATCTACTTTACTTGTACTCATTTCTTCATTTTTATTTGTGTTTTAGAAAATTCCAGATTTTTTATAAAAAATTAACTTATTTATAATGTTTGCACAGTCAAAAAGGAGCGGTTCAGTATACATTTCACTGTGTGTTATACTTGTATGACTATGCATGTGACAAATAAAGAATCTTATTTAAAAAAAAGAAAGAATATTATTTATAAAAAGTAATAATTAGGCAATATTGAGAAATGGTGCAACTGTCCTTCAAGTTTGCACTGAAATGTGTCATACAACACACATAAATCATAAGCTAAAACAGTATTTGGCAGTGCTTCCTGAACATCACAGTTGGTAGCTCTGAATCACTGGCACACAGGCCCACCCCTAACATAAAATCAATGGAGTGGAGCAGTTTAAGTAATCCTTCCTGGTCTATGAACTGTGACTCTCCTGTCCCAAAGAGCAAGAGAGCGAAAGACCACCTTCTGCTGCTTTACTACTTTTCTGATTATGAATGAGGACTGATTAGCACCGCTTTTCCACAAACAGAGGAACTCGACCAGCGTGTTTCTTAGATGTCTGAAGCTTCGTCAAAAACACAGCTGAACATTAGGCATCTTTTTTCATTTGAACCATTCTGTGCTTTTTATAAGGCAGGCCAGTATAGGAAACCTTTATGATGAATCAGTCTTTTCAAACCAGTACGCTTTCTATGAAATCCATTTTTGTCTCTCAAAAAGCACAGCAGACATTCAAGATGAAAGAATAAAAGAAAAAAGTATCTTTAAAGACTTGTGTTTGTTTCGTTCTGAAGTCAAAGACTACTTAGAGTAGGGTACCTCCAGCCACATTAGCTGTTCTGCTAACTCCATGCTTTGGGCTAAATTGATTGAGAGCCCATGTGTCTTCGTAGCCCAACATAGCTCATATTCCTTTCTTTGCCAAGCTTTTGAGCTCCATTGCCAGGCCCTCTCTCTTCTTCCTGCTGGCCATGTCCTTCTCCTCACACTCTAACTCCCAGCATGTGGTTCCCATGGCGGAGCTGCACGGCCAGGTCTAAGCCCTCTGATGGAGCTTCTGTCGGTGCCTCGCCAGACTACATAACCACAGCCCTCTTTCCAGGCCCCAGCGTGCAAAAGGGCCAGACTGCCTCCTGGAACTCTGCCGTGGGCACCATCTGTCTGTGGCTCTAGTGGTGCGACCACAGTTATTGCAGCTCATTTGTCTGTGGTCTCTTTTGACCATGCTTGGTTTCAGTCCGGTAGCAAGAGCAACCACAAACAATTACAGTCCTAGAGTATCTGCATACATAAGCTGTCGTTTTGGCTTTTATCAACTGCTTTTTAAAATGACTAATTGATTTTCAGCCCACTTATAAAAGCATGTGTGCTACATAAGTGGCATATATCATGTATGTATATTGATTTTAGTTGATTTATTATTCTTTATAATTGCATCCAGTATTTCCCTCACTTGCTACTCCATGCAGCTAAATAGCGTTATTATAACAGAGGGGAACATTGAGCTACATTGGCTTTGGGCTGGGATCTGAGGAACTATGCACCAAGCACAGGTTAAAAAAGTCATTATGCACATTATGTGCCTGCAGAGCCGTTGATTGCAGGGATGACATTGTTAGCATTGAGCAGAGGTTTGCACTGGTTTCAGTGGCATTTACATAACAGCGGCAGTGTGTATCAGCAGACATTTCACAGTGTGAGTGTCTATGTATTATTCTCAATGTGTGGGAGCAAGCGAAACAGATTTAGCTGTATGTGGCTCATTCCGGCTGCCTTCCCCACATGGAAATGTCACCCGCAGCTCTGTATTTTAAGGCGCTGCCAATATCAGGAGAGCGGCAGTCCTACAGTTTGCCTTTAAAGTTTACTTTTAGCAGGATAAACAGCCGTCCTCTGGGGAGTGATAGAGTTGTTCTCGTCATGGATTGTCTGATCTGAGTTTTTGCTTCATTATTGTCATACTGCCTTAGATTTTACCTTCTTTTTCTGTCTCATTCCCTCTAACCCCTTCCTTTTGTCTCTTTCTTTGTTGACTGTGTAGGAACAGCATTGCTGCCTCTGCAGTTTGTGCGTACAACCTCAGTGCCATCACACATGCATTCAATGGGCCATTCCGCTCCCAGGAGAACCCACGCTCCACCTGGCTGCCCACCCCCAACCCGCTTCCCAACTTCCAGGTACAGTGCTCACCTTCACTCTGCTTTACCTTCTGTCCTCTGCTGGCAAATATCTAACGCTATGAGCTACACTAGACAAAGATAACATTGACCTGGCCCAACAGAACCATCTGCAGGTGTTAAAAAAACAACAACAAAAATAAAACAAAAGCAACAACAAATATGAGGATGTGCTAGTGAGATACATGTAATATCTGAGATTGTTCTGTTGGCCTAAATTACTATGCAATGTCTTCCAGTGTGGCACTATTACAGTTAAAGATCACAATGAGGGCCTCACAGAACGAAGCCTGCAGGACGCCCAGAGGCTCTACCTCATGAACGATGTGGTGCAGCCCGTGTCTGTGGACCCATTGGTGTGGCAAGATAGCATGCGCTTCTCCAAGCTGGTGGTGGACATTGTGCAGGGACAGGACACTCTGCATCATGTCATATACATCGGCACAGGTGACCAAACCTGCAGGCCCTAAGGCAGACAGCAGATGCTTTCCTTATCTGATAGTATATGGAGATTTTACATATACTTGCCAAGCCTATGTTTATTAACTGAAATGTACTTACACTTTCAGTAATAATCAGGCAGTGTCCATCATTTATAAACCTGTAATTTCAATTTTATCATTTGTCTTTTGTCAGAGTATGGGACCGTTCTGAAGGCGTTGGCCACCACCAATAAAAGTCTGCAAGGCTGTTATTTAGAGGAGATGCAGCTCCACCCTCCTGGCTTAAGGGAGCCAATCCTGAGTCTCCAGATCCTCCATGGTGACCGGACTCTTTTTGTGGGTCTGAATAACCGGATTGTAAAAATTCCACTGGCTAGGTGCTCCGCCTACAAAACAGAACAGTGAGTACAGCTGTCGTACCAAAACATGCACACATTAAAATCAAGACAAGTGAGAAATATACCTCTTTCTGTACCCATAAGCCCTTCGTGTATTCATATAACCGCAGACATTACTGAAATCCTTCATAACATGAGAAGATTGCTTGCTGTTATTTTGAATTGAAGGTTTTGAGTGACAGTGACTCAGTGTCTAAACGGAACGCTTTCACACTGTAGAGCATGGGCTTGTTCTCTCCCCCACTCCAGAGTAATCCTATAGATCTGTCCCTGGCACATAAATTCAAGGTGGGAAAAGAGAGCCCCATTTCTCAACTGGCTCTATGTATTTTATCAGTGGTTTCAATCAGGCTGGCCACACTGCCTGGCCGCAGTGGGGATGAAAGTCAAGCTCAATTTGACAGAGGGTAGCAGTGGATGCTTTGTCAGCTGTGTGTGTCACATTGCTGAAAGAAAGAGGCTAAGAGTTGATCTGTGTGAATGAGTGGAAGAAAGCACCAAGTCTAGAGGACCCAATAAACTAAGAAAGAGTTGTATATCGCAGAGAAGATGCATGCATGCCATACCTGCTTACATTGGGCTGTTGGATTTTGTTTCAGTCTCAAAGCTTTTGCTGATGGCACACTACTAAAAATGAAGGTGCCTGAAAGGTTGCTTGGAGCAATATCATAGAACAGCAATCTTTTTCGTTTCCTAAAGAACTATTCACTGCATGGCTCTTTGAAGAAATCTGCCACATCTGGCAGGTAGTGTATGGTCTAGGAGTGTTCACTCTTTTCAGGGTTTGGTTTTTGGGCTACGGTCCATTTGTATGATGGTTTTTTATCATAACAAAATACATTTAAAGAATAAAAAACTTTTTTTAAATGAAAAAAACAGTATTTTCAAAAAGATATATCTATTGACTGTTGATTTTGTTTATAACCCTGATGTTGGTAGAATTCACATAATAACTTTAACAAACTTATTTCACTGCAAAATTTTAAAAAAGGGAATGTAAAAAGCTTCTCTGCTGTTTGTTAATGCTTAGACTTGAGTGTGGTTTGTGTAGTTTGGTTTTTATTTTTGGGCTAGTTTTTTTGGTTTATTCTGTAAGTGTTTTGTAGTGGTGCGTTTGATGTACATTGCTGTTAGATATCTGTTGCTACTAATTACATCTGTGCACCGGTAATGACAGCAGATATGAGCATAAAACTATGCTCTTTGCAGTTGTCTTCAGTGGGCAAGACTCACGTGGCTTGTTGTTTTGCACACAGAGCCCATGACACCAAGATGATAGATCAACACCTGCAATTTGAAACAAGCATGTCGCTTTATGCCTATTTAGCCATCACATGTCTCTAAATATGGATCAGCACAAGAACCGTTCAGAACTGTTGCATCACTAGTGTGGTCATTTTCCATAAGACATTTCTCCCTGAAAGGAAAACGTGTTGATTCAAAATGTATAATGAAAACCCGTTTTGAGTGTGTAAGTAATGTAAACATCAACAATATTGATATTTACACCAATATTGAAGCGACTGTACACTGCAGATTTGGCAGATAGATGTTCTTTTAAAGGACCATAAAATAAAAGGCTGCTTGGGTAACCAAAGGTGGTCCTTCAATTCACCTTTATTGAAAACAATTACAGCAGTCTTCAAAGGCAGTCCAGAGGAAGCATGTCCTTAAGCACTCTCTTTGATTTCTGCCAAACTCAGCACGAAGTTGGGTAGCACCCACCCTCATCTGCACAGCACAGGGCCCCCAAAATTATGCCAGAGCACAGGTTAATAAAGCCATTCTGCTTTAGAATAATGTAGGCTAGTGGTGGTCTGACAGGCTCAGGAATGTCACAGTGTTGTGACATAAATGCACCATGTAGCCAGTTCACAATATCATATACTGTTGCACATTAACTTGCCCCAGTGTATTACAGGAGCATGTACTATATTTTTCTCAAGGGTAGCTGCTCCCCATTATATGTCACTCCTGTGCCTGCGTACGCTGCATTTTCGTCAGCGCTACAGTCTTTATAATGAACCACAGCAGCCTTCTTCTTGTCAAATTCAGTCAAACTCAGGCTGAAAGCTTTGCTCCAGAGAATAATCTACTCATAAAAGAGGGAGTGGGAGGCTTCCTCTGGTCTGCTGCTATCTGCTTAAAGTTTCATAACTGTCAATCACCAGCATCTTCAGAGCTCGCTGCAGAAGTGCTTTAAGTTTCAAAGCAGTTTATTTAGACGCACTTAAGAAAGGGTCCGTTATTCATATAAAATACATAATTTTAATGCATTGTCTTAGGAACAGTAATTGGAATTGTATTTAAAATGAGGAGGGAAAAGGATTCATTTCTGTTTTTGTAATTTAATATACATCCAGCTCGTATATTCACTACAAATTTGTCTTTTTACTTACTTATTTTACTTACTTATTTACTGTACAAGCAATGTGTTCGTAAGAATAAATGAAATTGACTGAGAAAGACGTATTCAAGCGCCAAAAATGAATGTTACTAAAACAGTTTGTTGCAAAGCCATCTTTGGCAAATACAGCTTTGAGATGTCTATAGTAAGAACTAGTTAGCTTTCCAGTATTGTAGTTCGTTTTAACAAGATCTTGATCTTGTTAAAACGTTCATCTTCTCCCCAGATTTTGGGTTTTTTGGGGGTTTTTTTTGATTAAATTAAATTGTCCTCTAACATAGTCCCACAGTCCAGTACGTCACTCCATTCATGTTTTCTTTGATAACATAACATGCTTCTGCCGCCGCACTTTACTGTGGGTTTGGTAGGTTTGCACAAACATTCATTCTCCAAACATGACAAGCAAAATTATTGCATTCTATTACACATTGTTTCAAGACGTCTGATTTGTATAAATGATTGTGCAATTAATGTACAATATATTCACTACTTCTTCCATGCCTAAGGGGTTTACATGCCTACATACCTTTTGTGTCTCAATGCATGTTTCCTCTCGGTATATGCATATAGTTATATGGCTCTGTGCTCCATTAAGTCTTTTTCTCCTTGCTTATACAAAGGCAGACACAAGTAGTTACATCCATACCTTTCAGCTCAGCCCTCAGACTTTTTCTGTCGCAGTATTCTTGATAGAACAGGCTTTGCTCTCGTAAGGCATACAGTCCCCCCCTGAAAAATCAGAGCTATTTGATCTTGGAGGACCTTCTGTTGCAGATGAGGTGTCAAATTCTATTGCAAAAGTCCATTTTTCACTATATTCTCAAGATAAGGAAAAAGAAAATGTTCTGAACAACAGGAAGAGACAGACAAACTTCACAGAATGTATATGGGTTTGTGCAGTTTTAATTACATGGAGTCTTCTGATATCAGCACACAGCCTCAGGTTTTATGTAGCTGCCGCTCATTTTGTAGCTGAAAAGAGGCACAAATTAACTTTTCTCTACCATTCCCCTTCCCTTTGGAGAAGTGTTTATTAGTGGCTTAATGCAAAGTGCTGCCTTCGGTGGTGGCTCAGGTTCAGTGTAATTACATTTGACCTCTCGGTGCTCCACCTCCTGCTAACACCCCTCACCAGAACCACACGCTTCCTCTGCAAAAAAAGAAAAACTCATTTACTCCATTTGTTTGGCCGGCACACTGTGACAGTGGAGTCGCCCGGGCACATCAATCAACTTCAGAGAACGATACCGAGGGGGAGAAAGAGGGCGAGTGTGTCTCAGGAAGGAATGGATGTGGAGGTTGGAGCAGCAGTGGCTGAGGTGCAGGAACAGCACCTTTCGTAACGACAAGCTCTGCTCGCCCACAGCCTCCTGCTAACCATGCAGAACAAAGTGGCTGTGTGGGAGCAGGAGGAACAAAACATTGCCACCAATCTGAAGAATTTAAAGGCATGTGGTGGTCTAACAAGTGCATGTTGTTACTTCATGGCAGTGACCAGATTAGATTATATGTGCTCTGCTTCTCTGACGGAGTCAGTGATTTTACCAGAGCTAATGGAACATTTAAGAAGCTCCTGGGTGCTGTTCAACATTGTAATGTGGGTTAAAAAGCTATTTAGGGCAATATCTCTGATATTGGCATTTAATGTGTCTGGATGAGGAAGAGATGAGGCGTTTGATGCCCAGTGGCTAAAAAACAGTTTGTACTCTGTCTTTAACTCAAGGGTAGATTTTAAAAAGCACAAACCACATACTTTGCTCGCAAAACCACAGATATGTGTGTGTGTATCTCTGTGTGTGTGTGTGTGTTTATGTGTGTGTGTGTGTGGGTTTGTGTGTGTGTGTTTTTTGCCTTGGGTTTCTCTTTACCTCTGATGTAGTCAACTTGTTTGCGGCTCATTGACTTTAAGGAAAACACCACGGTATGAAACAGTATGTCGAACTGATTTGAAACTTTAGCTGTGTTGAGTAGCGCCTACTTCTTCGGTTATAGAAATCATATTTAGAATCATCAATTTCAGTAGTAGGACCATAGCGAGATTGTTCCCTAGACTCTGATTAAGGGTCCACAATAAAGAATCTTGGCTAATTTTGTCAAGAACTCAGTTTAATCTTTGTCAAAGAGACTAAACTCTCTTGATCCACTAGACAGAACTACTTTTCTGGCTTTTCACCTATAGCTGTTGAAAAGGTTAGAATCTGGCCTGAGAGAGCTGAGCTTTATCGTGGGGCTCTGAGCAGCTCCCTGACCAAAATTTATCGCTTGTTGTCGGCGCCAGCTTGTCAACAGGGTGCTAAAAAACACAGTGGTTAAGAGCTCACAGCAGCGTAGCCTGTTGGAGCACTTGGCCCGGCACTTGAGGGAGTGCCGAGCAGGAGGAAGAGAGGAGAATGCGAAGGAAAGTAATCAGAAAGTGAAGGCATTTATTACTACTGCAGAATGTTTGGCTTTTAACTGACCCTCCTCTGGCAGACTTCCAGTACAGAAGCCATTTTTCCTGTGTGCTTTCTCTCTGCCTTCATTCAGGCAGGCAATATGTCTTAACCTCACTGCCATGAAGTTCTGACAAACTCCAACTTTTCTTATTTTTCTGTGTTGAGGTCATTAAAAGATCTGGCTGGGCCATCATGCAGCCGTCTCCTGCCTTTTCCTTTTCTTCAAGCTGTATATTATGAGTTTGGGCTGACAATTGCTCTCCTCAAGCTTAGGTTTATGGGACCAGCAGGGAGCCACCCAGACTCCAGACCACTTTTAAGACTCAGGGACAGGATTAATGGGTAGAGTCTGATAGCTTTTCTAAACTAGTTCACTATAAATTCTGAAGGCAAAAAACCTGACAGTTCCCCGTAATCCTTACAGATGCCAGTCTACAATGTAGAGTGTGTAAATCAAACACCAAATACCTTGTAATAGTTTTATGTACTCTTCTAACCATTAGTCTGTCATAGCAGATCAAGATCAGCAGAGTGATCGAGTGTATTGGTTTTTGGCTCAGAAAAAAATACCCCTCTCGTAATGAGCAGTACGACACAGCAGTGTAAAAAGACATTGTCTTGCTGAATGAACTAAACTATACTGTTAGTGTACAGTCATATGCAATAATTTGGACTCCAAACTATGTTTTTAACACACGCCTGTGTGTGTGTGTGTGTGTGTGTGCAAAAGTCTTAGGCACCTGGGAAATTTTTACTTAAAAGCTGTTCACTACTGGACAGTAGTATTAAGTTAGTGTTAAAACATTAATATTACAATAAATACAATTAACATCATAACAGTAAAGAGTGGTTTTATGTTTGGCAAAGTGTTCTTCTAACCATTTCCAGTCCTCTTTCCTTATGGAAGTCCAATATTCATTTTAGCTACAATCAAATACCTGGTTTGGCTCGTTTTACTTCATTAGATTAAATTAGGTGCTGCTTATGGAATTGTATAAATCCACACAATGACTGGAGACACTGAGCAGAAATCTGTAACCAAACCTGTTCTTCTAACCAGCTCACAACTCATTTTTAGAAAAAAGGAAATCTTGATACTTTTTACTGCTTTCTTGTTTTTTTTTTTTTTAGTTTATTCTAATGTTCACTTGTGTTTTTGCTGGCTGAAAGAAACCCACTGCTGATATAAACAGATTCAAACATTTTTCATAGGTGCCTAAAACTATTGCATAGTACTGTATGTTTCATACATATTACATTAAAGTGAGACTAAAACTGGGAACTGTATTCGGGATATTATATTTAAACAGTATTACTTTAACGTATATAATATGTCCAAAAGTTTGTTGACAGCTGCTCAGTCACTGTTTCATCTGAAATCAAGGATATTAATAGGGGAGTTTGTCCTCCTCGTTGCTGCAGTAACAGCTTCTACTCTTCAGAGCAGGTTGTAAACTTGATGTTGGAACATTACTGTGAGATTTTAATTGCATTCATCCACTAAAGCCCTAATCTGGAGCTCCATCACTAGAGAGAATGTAGTTCACAGCTCCCCTTTTCAATGCTGGGGGGCCTAACACCCCTCTAGCCAGCACTGGGCTTCAATACTTGGCATCAAGCAAACACTTGGCATCCTTAGACTCATGCGAAGATGACCCACTTTGTGCATTTCTATTAAAAATGTCTGTGAACAGCTGAACACCTGTGTCAGCCATGAGTGCATCTTAAAGTAACAGAATTCACTAATTAAAAGTGGTGTCTAGAGACTTTTGGACATACAGGGCCAAAATCCAAGATTTAAGTCTAGTCATTTTCCTTGTGATGCAAAATCTCCACTCAAAATGCTGTGTAATCCAGAACTAAACCCTGTCTGGGAAACAGGCCTTTGGCATTTATATTAGCTCTCAAAATTGGTAGATTCAAGCCAACAAATCACACAGAGCGCTCTTACAGTAGTGTATTCGAAGTAGTAAAGGCAGTTGTCTGTGAGAATGAACCATCGTCTCTTCCAGGTTTTGACACGTCCACCTGTGGAGGAGAACAGAGTGTTAGACTGTCTCAGCTTAGGTGGGAAAGGAACCTCAGAGCACCCAGCAGCTGAATAGTGGAGCGGCCGACAAGCAAGACAGACGGATGAGCGAGCAGACAATGAGAGCTTTTATACAAATGGCTCCATTTTTCATGATCTTCCACCCAAAGCGCTGCATTCCTCTCCAGCCACACACCATGCTCAAACACTGTCAATAGCATTCACCCTGGGCTAGTGGTCACCCAAAAGCTCCATTCCTGACTTACTCCTCTGCTGAAATTACTGACTTCATAGAAATGGAAACCTCTCTGGTTATTCAGGCAGAATTAAACTGATATATACTTACAGAAATATATTAGCCTTGCATTAAGGGTACTAAGTGGTGACCTAAGAGGCTATGTTGACGACTGTGAGTAAAAGGAAGACTGAACCTAGGTTCCATATGAACACAGAACGAGCACCATGTTCAGGCTCATTTAAGACATAAGAAACCCAAATATGACCACATGGCTAAAACCTTACAAAGTACTAAAACTTAAATTGGTTCAGACTGCACAATTATTCCAAGGACTGACCACAGAACAGTAGGTACGCAAGATCTGTACCACTAGCTATTGTTTTACAGGCTGCCTGGGGCTCTACCCAGGAGTTCAGTGATCTCTGACCTCTGGTGTTTCCTCAGTCAAAGTGCCAAAATGAGGATGGGGTCAAATAAAAGTTACGGACAACCCTAAACACCAATGGCAACACAGAGACTAGGGCCATCCAAGGTAACATATAACAACATGTAACAACATACAAAATAGTGGGCAGCTGTCCTTGATAAAATTAGTCTGAGCACTTACCACATTTGTATTTATCTGTATCATTTATTTTTTAAATTAACGACTTTTTGTAATAGGTCTATCACTAAATATAGACTTCAGAAAGCATGAATTGTAACTGTGAGAGAATAAAAAGAGTCTTCTTAAACTGTCTGTTTATTTCTCTTTG
This sequence comes from Bryconaethiops microstoma, assembly GCA_037577275.1. NCBI lineage: Eukaryota > Metazoa > Chordata > Actinopteri > Characiformes > Alestidae > Bryconaethiops > Bryconaethiops microstoma. The sequence continues at coordinate 10,530,224 of JBBJLS010000002.1, forward strand.
TAACTCTATGCGGTTGGGAATGTTTAAGCAAGGAGCAGACAAACACACATAGACAGCAAAGAACCAGCTTATTGGTTGATTGGGTTGTCGACCTGGGATTAATGATCAGTTCAGAGCACGATCGTTCAACTGTGTCCCCACACAAATGTCTCTCAGAGTGTTAGCCTGAGGAGATTTGTGAAGGGGTTATGGGGAGGTTGGGGCCAGACAGGAGCCCAAAGTGCTGGGTGGCTGACAGATAGGGGAAGTGTATTTATATTACACACAGTGGAGACATACTGCTTTTCTGTATGAGGCTGGTAAAGTTGTTTTTTTTTTTGGATACTTTTTGGAAATTTTGGAAATTATTTCTCTGCATTTAACCTATTCACCAAGTGAAGCAGTGGGCTGCCGGGGAGCAGTGTGTGGGACAGTACCTCGCTCAAGGATACCTCAGCCGTGACACTAGCAGTTGGGATTTGAACCCCAATCCTCTGACTGCAGGGCCAACGCCCAAACCACTAGGCCATCCAGCTGCCCTAACAGCCAATAATCACAGCCTGTCTTCACCCTGTATCCTAATACTGTGCCCAACCAGCCTCCCTGTGCGCGAACACACACACCCCCAAGTGTACGACATGTTCTACAAGCCACTGCACTCCAATGCAGCACTGCAACAGAGTAGGCCACACACACACACACACACACACACCCTTTTTGACAGCATGGAGAACAGCAGCCCAAGCACTTTGGTCCAGATGCAATATTGTGAATCAGTCCAGACAGACCACAAACACCATGTAACGAGTGTCCTTACCTGCTTCCAATGACACAACAGAACTGAATGTACAATAAAATATCGGTGCTAAACTCCTTGTTCCTGTTTTAGATTTTTGTAGCAATATTGGTTTGCTTTTTTATGGTACTCATTTCTGGTGTTTGCTCACATACATCCCGGACATTAATTATACTGCAACTCCCAAAGTGTAAATAAACAATAAAATAAAAAGATCTGAACACCACAGCAAACAGTGAGAAGAAATACTCTTCACTACGGTGGTCACACAGAACCCAAACCCCAAGCACCCGGCAACCGCCCAGCAACCACACAGATAGAGCGCACATGGAAACACCACCAGCTCAATGGAGGGGAAAAAAAACAAACAAAAAAAACAAACAGACTAAACAAAGACAGAAAGAAACAAACATATATATAAATAAACTAGACCAAAGTTATGGAAGGACAAACTAAGCTGAAAAGAATCCAGGAAGGCTAACAACAGAAGGAGCAGAGAAAAACGAAGGCATGGCGGATCACCAGAAGCACCGGACAGCGAAGAGATGGACTAGTTTTTTTTTGTTTGTTTTTTATACAAGAGCAGGTGTACATACCTCCTGAGGAAAAGACAACAGCCAAAATCATGGGAACAAACAAACGAGGAAAACAAGAAAAGAAAAAAAAAATCAAATTAAATAATAAGAAATCATATCCACCACGCTGCTGATCAAAGGAGGTGCATTTGTTTGACAGGAGACTTTCTATACAGTAAACAAGACAGTAAAAGGTCAATTACGAGTCATTTTGTTTCAGTTTAAGCTGGAAAGGAAAACTTTTCTAGGATCCTAACTCAATATGGCCACCAGGGGACACTCGTGTGGTTTAACAAACAACAGGTCAATAAACTACATTAGCAAGGACAGATGTTCCAGTCATTTCTTCCCTCCTCATCACAGCGGCAGTATTCTGATTGACACCCCGGCTGATTAAAGGGATCTGTTACTCTGGTTCAGAAGTAACTTGGACCACAACAAAACAACAAATTCTGAACTGATTTTGTGGTTGAGGGATCCCAAAGATCAGTCATGATTGAAAGAAATGGGTCAGGATGACCAGAGGAACAGGGAGAGAACCAGTGAACTGTGTTTTGCTACATGTAAACAAAAACATGTTCACATCCAGCAGAGGACAGCTCTGGAATTCCACTTGGCAACCAGACATATTACGTAGTGAGTGTACAGATGCAGTACAATTTATAATGTAACATATCAGACTGTTTGTTTACACAGTGACCACCTACTGAGAGCCCACTGAAGGGATTATGTTGTATCTAGAGCTCTCTGTAAGAAAATATGCAGTAATACAAAGGTGTGAATTATTAATATTCCTCCAGATGTGGCAATTTGATCTCAAAGCTGCAAATTAATTATGGATGTGGGGGTAAATAGTGGTTTGTCTCAGACAACTGGTAGAATCCACTCTTATATAAGAGGAAACAGCACACGATCCCACTGCATCCAAACCTGTTAACATGCTAGCAATAAATAAGATTGTCATCATAAATAGGCAAAATTTGTATTTTTAGGTGATATCTTACCAGCAATAATATAGATTATATAAATAGTTTACCTTGAGAGTATTTAGCAATTTGAACATTAATATTAGTGTTAGTGTTTCACATTTCCAGTTCCACTCACCCAGTTTGAGCAGCCAGCCCTCACGGTCTGGATTAAAGAACGTATGTGTGAGGTCGTTGCCGTCATCCTCAGGGATTTTGAATGGCTCGTTTTTGATGCTCTCATACAGATTCTGCAGAGGCCCAGAAAAGAATTAGGAGTTAAAGATGAATGAGAAAAGTAATTTAACCGAGGTCAGCATTAGTGATGCACCAATGTAAGAGTACTGTCTTTTTCAGCAAACCAACAAACAATAATAATCAGTAGCAGTTGGCATGGTGGGTAATGCCCCCATTCAGCAAACTGAGGTTCCAATCCCCATGCTACACCAATAAGACCCCTTGCGCAAAGTCTCTGCAACATGCAACATGAATAGAAAATGTATAGGTTGCTCCAGAAAAGAGTAAATGCACAAATATGTACGTAATTACAATTTATAGCAAAACTTAAATGGCTTTAAGGCTAAAGCGTGTTTGTGAAAAAGATCGAGAGGTTGAAGGACATGTGAGAAAGAAAGAGACTGACTCTGAGCAGCTCCTCTGGTAGGTCCCCGCCATCGTTGATGCCTCTGTTCATAGAGATGAAGCGCTCCACTGTGGGCTTGTCCTTCACGTTGGGGTTGTGTAGGCTGGTGTTCAGCATGATGATGGCAAATGAGAGGATATAGCATGTGTCTGTCGAAACACAAACACATCTCTTCCTTTAACCACATTACAAAACAGAGTGATTGAATTTTAATACCAAAATACATGTAGCTAAATCGCCACCGTCAGACATACATTTTTACACAATGTTCACAAACAATGCCTTTTAATATCTGTTTGAGAATATGGCAAAGCAAACTACAATCTCAACTATGGTTTTATGCTACTGGTCATGGTAATTTTCTTTCAAACAGATTGAAGTTGAAAATCAAAACTGTACACTCAGTGGGAGACATGAAGGATGAATGCAGTAGTAAGTAGCTCTCTTCCTAATCTACTTCAACTATCTTCTGTCTCTTTTCCTGGCACAGCCTTTTAGATGTGCCTGACTGTTTTTATGTGCCTGACAGTTCTTCATCAGCAGCCCGAACACAAACACTGTCTGCTGGATATTTTTGACAATTAGTTTAATAAACACAAATTGGTTCTCATGCATCCAAGATTTAATGCCTCCAATAAAAAATGAAAAAAAGAAAAAAACAATTCTGGCTGTTGTAAAAAATAAAAAAATAAAAAAATAAAAAAATCCTCATTGATCATGTGGTCCCTTCTGAATATCCCCATAGTCTATGTATGGGTTATGCCAGAATGGTAACACATTATACTGTGTTAAATGTTCAGATCTGATATTTTATATAAATAGGCTAATGTTGATCATTATGAAAGCACAGAAGCAGGTAAGTGACCATACTAGGGAAGGAAATAAGATTATTTTTTTGTTACCCACACCAGCATTTCTGAGCACTGTTTTCCTTTAGAAAAGACGCGGTTTAAATGCACGTTCATTAGGTGAAGATGGGCGGAGTATATCAAAATGTACAGAGACGAGACAGTTGAATAAAAAAGAACTGTATGATGTTTAGGTCAACAAATTCACATCTTGGAGTGTGTGCGCGTGTGTGCATCAAGCTGACACAGCAGCACTTTATCCAGTGTGTCTCAGCAGAGAGTGCATGAATAATGTAGCTCAATCTGTCCCACAGTAGGACTGTCAGCTTTAAACACACTGTCGCAATCACAAACACTACCTCCTAACCACACATGGAAACATGTTCCCGCGCACGCACGCACGCACGCACGCAAAAAAAGGGATATGTCTGATAGGAGACCAAGACTGCAGTGAAAACCTGAGATAAATTGAGGAATATTTATCTTGGGCACATAACTAATGGATCATTTTTCAGTGACAAAAATATATGTCCTATTGCTTTGAATATAACTAGCTTTCATTACGCACGTACGCACGCACGCACGCAGTAACCCACCAGTGGACTGGAAGACCCCTGGGTTGCATTGGCAGTAGCGCTGGGCAAAGGCCTCCATCATCCGGTCGATTTTCTGTGCCTCACCCGGCAATCTGAAACTCCAGAGAAATTGCCTGCACACACAAACATCCACATCACTCATCAGTGTATAGGTGTGAGTGCGGTCAAGCTGAATTAGTTCAAACTAATTTGAAAACCAAGACATATCTGTTTTAAAATTGAAATATCATGTGTCCTTTCTGTGTTTTCCCCCTCATAAGGTACTGAGAGGATATGCTTCACCTGAGAGCTTGAACTAGGTTCAAATCTGTGAACTCGTGCAGCTCCACGAAAGCATGCAACACCTGGATGTTGAAATCATCCCTGTTGAGCAAAAAAATAAATAAATAAAAAATAATTAGTTTTCAGCAACAAACCATTAGTCTCAAGTAAACCATCCAGAATATTCAGGACATTTACTTCTCTTCCATTTTACAGGTTCAGTCTGATATTCCACGAATAGCAAACCACTTGGGCAACTGCACATATAAAGATTAGTTTCCAGAGCTTTGACAACTGTTCTGGTTTCTTCTTCGTCCTCACGCTAATTTGGTGGATGTCACAATCATTCACTCAACATTTATTTTCATTCAGAGACACTCGAAGATAAACTGAATCATCCCACATCAGAATATACTCATTATTCAGACTTCAGCCACTTTCCAATTAAATGACTGAGACACAGAGAAAAGTAAAAATTTCTAAGATCCAGTCTAGATGTAGGCCAACAAACAATAATTCTCACAAAAAAATAACATTACTGAAAACCTGCTCAAAAGACCATCTACATGCATGCACAGGTCCTTGATCAGAAACATGACATCACATTTGACCTCTGATATGCCAAGGCATTGATATCCCCCTGGGGGATTGTGGGATACCACAATAGAGCTTTCTCTGATAATGTCTCATCTCTCTGTGACCCTTCTGCCTCTCTCTACTCGCTGCTAGTATCACAGGATCCAATCTGCTTATGAAGCAAGTAATGCAGGCCTCCAACCCCTCCATCCATCCCCTTCTGGCATATTAGCCATGCAATGGTGATACTAATCTGCTCTTTTCTGAGTGGCCTCGCTCCATTTCCTGATCTCTCTGGGACACACCCAGGCATTGTGGTCAGAAAGAGTAGGGAGAGAAAAGAGGGTTTGAAGTCTTTGCATAGAATACAGTTAGCATAGGCTCAAATTGTTGGCTGAAATTCGATGTCTAAAAAAATTGTTTCACTGTAAGGGCTAATAATGAGTTTAGAAGGAAACTGATTAATCAGTTCAGATGGACATGGAACACAGATGGAGAAGGGACTAAAATAGCAATTCATACAGTCAGCCAAAAGAAAGTATTGAGAAAGACAGTTAAGATTAGTGTGGCACGACTGATCATGTTTCTATTGTGAGTGCAATTAGAGTCACAATACCAGAATTTTCAGTTCGATGCCAAAACCAACTTTGGGATCAGCATATTCAATATCATAACAATCCAATGGCAAATAATACACACCCAACATTTATGAGATTGTAAACAGAAAAGAAATTCTGCACAGAGTACAGAATATGACGTCAATGTAACATAAGACAATTAAAGGGTCCAAACATTACATTTTCCTTGCACTGTGCCCCCCAGTGGAGTCCACTTATGCTGTTTGAGTACTTTTACAAGCCCAAAACAGTGATAATTCATTTTTAAATTACTATTTTCCAACCGGCTAACAGGCTGATTTTGTTAATGTGTATTTAAGGCTGACGATAGGAACGTTCCATATTTCATACAACATTAATCGTGACATGAGTATTGGAAGGAATGAGGTAGGGTCCAAGTCTAATATTAGAGCTTCTTTTAGCTGAGCCAGAGGCTTGAAATCTGTTTTCCCCCACATGCAGAGCAACAGACTAATCTTGACAAGCAAGCTGGTTTTTAATGATAAAAACTTAACAGGTTCTTATGCAGAAAAAAAAACACCATCACAAACCCACACATACACACACCTCTCTCCAAGATAGTCCCCTATGGCTGTCTTGTTCAGGCCCTCGCCCTTGTACAGGAACTGAGCGATGTCATCGCTGGTGTTTTTCAGAAGGTCATTTTCAATCAGGAATTGGATTCCCTGGGAACAGACACATACACAGAGTTCAGCGGGATCAATTTACTGGATGCTATGCCTGGGTACATATAGATTTTATGGAGTATTTAATCACCTTCTTGGGGTCCATGTTGAACTTCTTCCGGCCCATGGCTACCTGCTTATTCCTCTGCATATTTTTCCTATGGAAGAGAAATGCATTCAGTAGTTGCAAGAATCTGAAAAGTTTCAATCCAAGATGCTGTGTATCCTAATTCTGGACATAAATCTAAGCTGTGATTCTTTTTTTTTTAATAACTTATTTAACACAAGAAGGATCACAAATTTTCTGATGAAGGTGGTATTATTCTATAGAATTTGTATATTTTGTATGTGTAAAGCTCATTCGCAAAAATGTTTATGAAGAAAAAAAAAAAAGAATATGAATGAGGTATTTAGAGCTTTGGGTATCTTTCAGACTTACATCATGCATTATAAAAAAATGTAAGTGCTGTATAAGGCCATTTTTTCTTCACATTAGACACAAATACCATCTGCAAAAACCATGTGCATGACATAATAGGCAGAAAGTAAGAGGTGCCCTGGCTCATAAACACACATGCATTTTCCTAATACAACAACTTAATTGAAGTGCAACGGAAGCCCAATAACTGTGTGTGGAGAGACTTAAAAGACCTTAAGAGTTTTCTAAAACACTAATTTTGCAAACAGTAGGAATCCCCCTGCACTCAAGCTCTTCGTGTGCTCTCCTCTGGAGATTCCCTATTGTGTGTTTTACCAAAAACCTCTGTGAATAATTCAGTGGGTTCCCATCAGTGGGGAGAGGGAGTTGATGAAAGATTTAAAGCAGCATAGACTGTAAGAGTTTTTTTGAAAAGCAGAGTCAGTGTAGGTCTGGAGACAAGCACTCACAGTTTAGGCATTCATTTTTAATGGAGTTGGATGAAGTTAACTATTCACATTAAACACACTTCTTTCGTCCTTGTGAATTAGGTGGTGGGTGAGTGTGAAGAGGAGGGTGCGATTCCTCACCTCTCTTCGGTGGAACCCAGGTTCTCGATCTCGCTGGTTACTTCCGCTATCTCATCCTTCAGTCTCTGTGGGGAGGAGAAAGAAGACAGTTAGCTTAGGAGAACATGATGGAGCAGATCACATAGACACTATTTCTCAGAACTACAATGTGGCACAGTTCAATAGATCAAGCGCATGCAGAAATATGGATGATAGCTGAGCAAAGCTTGTCAGATCCATATGTGAACCTGTGTTTGGAACAAAGAGGTGTGGGGCAGAGGGTGGAAAGTGTAGATAATTCTGACACACACACACGCACATAAGGCTAACCTATGTATCTGTATTGCAGTCATTAAGATATATATATATATATCGTTGAGGTATTATTTAAAGTGAAACTCATTCCACCACAGAACGATAATTGTAGGACCTGAACACTTTTTACAAACTTGATCAACAAGCTGGAGTTCTGGAAAAAGAGGTAGATTAACTTCAGTTAACAGGGAACAGTGAATAATTTGCTCAGGGCTTCCTGTCCCATCCAAAGTAATCCTCACACCAAACTCCTCAAATCTAAAACCAGTGCATGTAACTCCTTACCTCTTCACCAGGTCAGTTTCTGCAGTTCTAAATTATACTAAATGGAGGACAATCTGTAAAAGACCCCAGAATGTAGACTGATGGGGAAATGCGATTTTTATTTCAGAGACAAATTCTTTAGTTGCCCTTTAAAGCAAGACCTCTTCCAAAAGAAATGTAGTTTATGAGTGACTTATGCTTAGAATGAATGTAATGATTTTCAACCTATTTTTAAATCTTTGTCTTCTCTACTTCCATTTTTGTCATAATTGAGCAAATAAATAAATAAATAAAAATCTGAAGGCCTGAAAGGTCACAACAAATTCTTCAGATGTTTGTGTCCATAAACACAAGCACCACTTGTAGCAGAAGTCCTTAACATGCTGCAGGAAAAGACGTACAGCATAGTTTTAGGAGGAAGAGAGCGAGTGAATGCAACAGAGACCAAGGCTGTGGTGGCTCATCAGTGCATAACAGACTGACCAGTGTGACTTTAAATGTTGCAGTTGTAGTTGTATAACTCTAAGCCTGATCAGACTGCTTTTGGTAAAATGAGCCATCTCCTGAAGGGTTTAAAAAGATTCCTCCATGTCCCCATCAGGCTGAATCACTTCCTTGGCAGGTTGATTTGAGAAGAAATGTGTATTCCATACATTTATCGGTGGCCAAATCAGTGTTTGTCAGGAGATCCAAAACAGCAACGTTCCTTGTACTATAATCAACACTGTACATACACTTAGTAAAACTGCAAATTAAATTTGACATAACTTTCATCGAACACCTGACAACAACAGTGAGGGGTTCTGCCTGGAATATTTAAGCTATATCTCTCTTTGGAGAATGTTTAGAGAGGAGAATGTAAATATGTAATGAAAATGAAAGTGATCTGTAGACAGAAGCAGAGACAGTTAGCCAAATGTCTGGAAAGGGAACAGAGATGAGGCGGCTCCTACGCTCTTGGCATCGCTCAAACAGTCTGAGAACTCACACTAAACATTCGTCTTCATGATCACTGATTACAGTGCATGACTTGAGGACTGAAGAACTATAGGTTGTCTAATACACTGAGCCATGTTCTATTCAGAGATGGTGAACTGGAAATAACTGGCATGTACCAAAGGGACCAAGGGGCCACGGATTAGGTTTAGTACCTGAATGTCTTCCAGCAGCTCCTGCTTGCGCCGGCGGATATTCTCCAGCTCCTGCTGCTCTTCAGGAGTGAGGTCATCTGGCACTAAGAAAAAAGAAAGAAAGGAAGCAAAATAAGCAACAGTATAATCAGTCTGTTCAAAATCTGTTATGGCAGTGATACCAATAACGAATTCCTGAAATTCAAAACAGGACACATATTAGGCATTGTAGGGTTTCTTGACAGGTAAACTGGGCTGACAAAATTTTCAGGTGATTTTCATCAGCTTGGTCCAATGAAAAATGGTCTTAACTATTGGCCATTTATAATAATAATAACCATAACAATTATAAGAAGAAGCAGCAGCAGAAGAAAAATATTTATATCATAATTACTATTATTGTTAATATAATTTTTATTTTTCAAAACAAGCTACAAAGACAACAACAACATTAATTTACTTTCTCACAACAGTGCAGGATAAATTAATACACTCATAAAACAACCTAAACAGAAGCATGGATGGGAAGCACTCAGAGATGCAAATATGAGTTCAAGCACTTTTTAGTAGGGATCAGTTTCTGACTGACTGTATAGGGAAAAAACAAACGCAAGTACACTTGCAGTCAGAAATTGCCCGTTTCTAAAATAAACAGCCTGAAAATGTATACTATAATATTACACAAAACAATACTATAATATGCTTTATGTTAGGAAACAAACCTCAGTGCTTCTATACAAGAGTAGTGCATCACATGGAAACTTTTTCACCAGGATATACATATAATATTGATTTAGAAGTACTGATATACAATATTATAATAATAAATAGCACCACTCTAAGATCCACATCATGGATTTTTGCTGCAGCAGCCTGAGGACCCAACCTAGTAACAGTGTTTACAAACACCTCATCAGCTGATTTCCACTCTGCTTTCTTTACTCTCTAGCAGTCAGTGAGTGAATGGCAAAGATAAATAGCTTATGGCAAGGTAAAATACATTTAAATACTTTTACTTTTAGGATTTTAGGAACTTCTCACGCTGAGCATGTTCAGTTCAAAACGGCAGTGCCAAGTGTCACTGCACTAATAGTAGGACTCAGACTGCAAAAGATGTTATTAACTTGTCTAGTAAAAGCACAGAGTGCAAGAGTTCCATTTTAAGCTTGAGGATGAAACTACCTCTAGCACCAACTAATCTTGAACCAGACAATGCATCTCCCCCGCCCCCTCAAATACCCTTCTGATATTTCCCCACGCTATACGGTATGTGACTTTAACTGGGGCCTGGGGTGGGGCTGTTAACACTAGTGTTCTTCCTATGTTTTATTATTATTATTATTATTATAATAATTACCATTATTTTTTGATTAACCGGCCACACAAGCTAAAAAGACAGGCTTTAGAAGAGTTGTGCCCAGGTCCCCATGACCTGAAACAGTTGATATTTGCTAATAAACAGCCTCTAAAACACTAAAGCATAAGTCAGTTATGAAATGAAAGATGTGAACGCTTGTTTTTTTCTGCTATTAGTTAGCTAGCAATCTGCTACCCTGTTCAGAACAAAACGTGGCTTCAATGGGTGATCGTGTTATTTAGTTCATGTGGCAGTTTGAGAGCTTACGTGAGCCAGTCGCTGTTTAGTTAAACAGATTTTTTTCCTCAGTTTTTTTAATCTCTCCGTCTTTCGTGACCGTGCGCATTTTCCCCCACTTGATTTCGGGTGGAAAATGAGCCCGTATTTAGCTCTCAGTACATGCAATTTAATGAATAAAAAACATCTGTCATTTTGGTTGTTAACAAGGAAACAATCTGTTGGCGTTAGTCAGAGCAACTTAAAGTGAGCTTTTGTTCCTGCTCCATCTCCTCTACCAGTTTTCTTGGTTGTATTTTTTTTCTCCACTCGTTTTCATCCATCTTTGACTTAAATGGGCTTTATTCACTGCTGAGCACTGGGTTCTGAATCTCAGTGTTGTGATTTAAAATGCCACCAATCATCAAAAATTTTGGACACGTTCCTCTTCCTGCACAGTGTAGTGTCTCGCTCTGGGCAACCACCCCTTACATTTTCTTGCGGAAAGGCATTCTAGTTTAAGATATTTCCTTACAGTTATGACAGAACTATATACTAACCATCTATTACAATATTACCAGCGTTACCTTGTAAACCTCATAAGTGCTTTAAAACCCACAAAATCAGACACCATGGAGAACATGATGGTGTAATAATTACAGCTACAATAGAGTAATACAGAGGAAGCCAGACAGCGGAGAGAAGTATTAATAAATTTGAGCAGGCCTCCCTAATATTAGTTTGCCCTTTCAGTGGCACTCTATGGCTAACTGTCAGTCATGACCCCACTTCCTCTCTTCATACTGGCCCGAAGCCAGCTCTGAGGTCAGAGGCTCATCCAGCTAGCAGGTCATGCCCTAAAAAGAGGATGAATAGTTAAGCAACACTGAGCGGTCTGGGGGTGGTGAGATACATGATTTCTGGCATTCTATGAATCATTTCCTTAAACTGCTTCTGACAAAGAGAACAATCTGCATAATGCACTTTCCCCACCCACCCCCGACACTCCATCTCTTACTCTCAGTCTCCCAGAGGGACCCACCCACAACAAACTGCCCATCAGTTTTATCATGGCCAAATCTTCATGAAATGAGTGGCCTTATTCCCAAATGCACTAAAGGAAAAGTGTCCTTGTGGAAGGTCAGAAGAACACAGTGTCCATTAGGGCTGGTATTGAAATGCAATACTTCTACCGTACTGAGGAAATTATTGAAATTAGACCTGCCATTTAAAAAAAATCTATTTCATACCATATCAAACCTTACCTCAGCCTTTATCGGCAAGCTCATTTCAAAACCTAAACTGCAAGCATCTAAATCACATTCGATATGCATGATATACAACTTCCAGCATTTTATATTCAGCTTTTCTGGTTTAAACAACACCTACTTTGTCATTTTTGTAATTTAAAAGTAGGTATTAAGGATTGCGATTATAATCTATACAGTGGGGGAAATAATTATTTGATCCCCTGTTGAATCTGTATGTTTACTGGCTTACAAAAAAATTTACAGTCTCTTATTCATGAGGTAGTTTCACTTTTATGGAGAGTGACAGAATATCAACCAAAAGTCAAGAAACGTTATAAAAGTTACAAACTGATTTGCATGTCATTGAGTGAAATAAGTATTTGATTCCAAACAACCCAGCCAGACTTCTGGCTACCACACACTGGCTGTGTGTCCATGTTGCACACAGATTACAATCAATCTATCAATTACATCATAATGGACTGAAATCTTGCAGTGCCCGCAAGGTCCTCCTGCTCAAGAAGGCACACGTACAACTAATCTTAAATTTGCCAGTGAACATCTAAATTCTTCAGAGAAGGCTTGGGAGAAACTACTGTGGTCAGGTGAGACCAAAATCAAGCTCTTTGGCATCAACTCGACCCGCCGTGTTAGGAGGAAGAGAAATGCTGAGTATGACCCGAAGGACACCTCACAGTCAAGCATGGAGGTGGAAACATTATGCTTGGGGATGTTTTTCTTCTAAGGGTGCAGGGTGAGTTTACCGCATTGAGGAACCAACTGATAGGGCCATGTACCATAAAATCTTGGGACGAGATCCTCCTTCTCTCAGCCAGAACACTGAAGATGGGTTGTGGGTCTTCCAGCATGACAATGACCCAAAACATACTGCCAAGGTAGCAAAGGAGTGGCTAAAGAAGAGGCGCATTAAGTTCCTGGAGTGGCCTGGCCAGTCTCCAGACCTCAATCACATAGAAAATCTGTGGATGAGCTGAATCTTTGAGTTGCCAAGCAGCAGCCAAGAAACCTAAAGGATTTAGAGAGTTTTTGTAAAGAGGAGTGGACCAGAATCCCTCCTGAGATGTGTGCAAACCTGGTGACCGACAACGAGAAACATCACTGCTGTGTTTGCCAACAAGGGTTTCTCCACCCAGTACTAAGTCGTGTTTTGCTTGGGTATCAAATACTTTTTTCACTCAGTGAAATGCAATTCAATTTTCAACATATTTGTAGGACCATATCACAAATTTTCTGGAATTAAAAAGCCCTAATGTATGTAAAAATTGGCAAACCCATCCACACAATCCATATATGGAAGCTAAGTTAATCTTTTTGGTAAACCCATCAAACATCTACAAAACAAAAACAGGCTGAAAATGTAGAATAGAATATGTGCCCTTTAAAAAGACCTCGGACAATCAGTGTCTTAAAATATTTTAACTTTTCTTGGATTACAAGAACACCTCAATTTTTTTGGAACACCCACTAACTCACCTGGAGCCGTGATTGGCCACCTATCAAACACCATGACCGGTTAGCGGTTCATTTGCATATCGCAGTCTTGTGTAATTTCAGTATCGCAGAGACAGATATGATGATGATAATTAACAGACAACATATTGTCCAGGCTTAGTAGATGTCAAAGCTAAAGCTCAGGAATCAGTTTTGAAATGTAAGTAGACTTTGGGAAAACTCTGAACATCCATTGATGAATTTGCCTGTCATGTCCCTTCGTCAGCTGCTGACACTCAACACTTTACAATTGACTACAGGTTAATTTAATTTAATCTAAAATGCAAGATATTTTCTTGTTTTAAAACTGGGATGAAACTTTTGTGGAACACTATACATTCAGTACTGATTAATTCATTAGACCCCAAGTACAAGGAAGCGTGTATGCCAGTAACTATGGTGACGTAATTGCCTGACCAAAATTATTTAAACTGGTCACAGCTTCTCTATAGTAAACACATTTCACAATGATATTGTCGCAGAAAGCAGAAGTGAATTTGGTAAGTGTAAAGCCATTGGGTTGAGACCAATTTTCATATTCACTGAGACTTAAGCTGTAACACACTAGATGACTACTGTAAGCATGCTCATAAAAGAACAAGAGTATAGGACAATGTGCCAATCAAGCAGAAGCCTAAAGCAATTACTGAACACATTAGGACACAGACTACCTACAACACAATGTTGCATCCACAGTCCAACAGCAGTTACTGTGCTCTCCCAATCAGCTGATATCAGCTCTTCTCCTCAATCAACATGGACTGTTTGCGAGCTACTTCTCTAATAACCAAGTTCACTATAGATATCAACCACCTTTCTGTTTCCTGTATGTGAAGCAACTAAAGACCTCAAGTAAGCAAACTGTGAGCTCTCAGGCTTTTACCATTTCAGAAGACATTAACTCACTATGGTGTTCAGCACCATGTGTAACACAAGTGAGTGAATAAGGAAGACGTTGGCAAAGAAATAATTTTCCTCAGGTTCTGGAGTTACAGGATTAATCCTCCATGGCTGCAAGATTCTATTACATGCAGTGTCATGAAATATCTTAATGATGAGCAACGCAGTTTATAGTTGTGAGGCCTCAAAAGAGTTTGTATGAGGAAGATGAAAAACAGGAAGTGTTTTTTTTTCCCAGGGAAAGAGTGAGGTCATACTGGGTGGACACCTTCTGAGACCGCAGAACGTCCACCCACGACATTTTTTTAGAAACTCTGGTGGCGCTGATGTCCTGCGGCCAGGCCCCTGAAGACTCTCTGGCACGAACGCCTGTAGTTATTCAGGGACTGCTCAGAATGGCACTGATTTTTTGGGTCAGGCAACACGGCTTCACATCAAACCAATGGTTTCTTATGTAAGAAGGTAGCTGGCCAACATTAAGAGGTAATTAGTGGTCTAGTGATAGGTTTGCTTAAAGAGGCTAGTTGTTGTCATTCTCAAGTAAGTAAGTAATCAATAAAGAAAGAAAGAAAGAAAGAAATGCATCTGGGGATAATCTGCATCACTGAATTGAAAACTGTGTAGGACTGAATAACCAATGAAAGTTTCAATATTATTGTTTTTGGTGTTCTCAGCCACTCTGTTGCTTTTGAAAGGAGGAAGTAGCTCTTCTGTTCTAGTAAATGATGAACTTCTGCTGTATTCATGTGTTTTGATGACGGAAAGCCCCGAAAAACAGCAGCACACATCTCCAGAAAAATAACCCGCTTTCGCAATGAACATCGACCTGCTTCGATTCTTGCTTCAACTGTGGCTGGTAGGGCTGAGCTGAAAAATCTGAATAGTGGAGCATTTATTTGTTATGTTGGTGTTTGTACATTTAGTATTTTTTAGTTCTGTAGCCGAAACGATTAGTTTCAGTTCATTAGCAAAGGCCTTTCAAGTATATAGCATTATAATATTTTAAAAGAGTCAATATTACTACTAACCTGCTTTGATGGGGGTTCTCCTCACACTCACACACACATACATAGTTTAAAGTCTCATTTTGTGAACCTAGGATGGTACGCTTCAGTGTGTGATGTGTTTGGTAAGTGATGTTCTCTAGAGCAGTGGGAGTAACAAAAACACCCTGTATAATTTTTTTTTTTTTTTTAATCCATGTACGTGTAGCATCAACACAAATTGTTGTTTATATAGTCACAACAACTGGGACAACTAGGCCCATGTAGATTGTCATTTAAACAGGCTAACTTTTAAGCTTGCTGACTGACCATCTGCTTAGGTTTAGCAGGAGTGACCACCTCCTCTCTAATGTTTCCATCGGCTGCAATTTTCTAGCTTTTGCCTGATTTTTCTAAAACCTTTGATGGCAGCCTCATAAGAATGGCAACCAATTTCCCTTTGCTTTGAATAGTCAACAGACTTACTACTGGCTGCTTTTAATGATTTCAGACAGTAAATATTACATTTTAACAGGAAGTACACAGGACCATTAGTGTACAATCAGTGATTTTCAAAATTTAAAGTAACTTGCAAATAAGCGAAATAAAAACCTGCTAATTCCAATAACAAGTAATCGAAATATTAGTTTCTATTGTGAAATTTGTTTAATGAGAAATAAAGTGTTGAGTATCAGTCCAAAATCAGAACTTACATTACATTTCATGAGATGTTGGACAGAATACAGTTAGCCCTTCAGAAGTGGGAGACTTTGTGAGCATCCCGGCAGCACAAAAAGCTGCATTCTTTAATAGTGGAGGTGTGGATCACATGACAAAAGGCTGTGAAAAACTCTGATGGGTCAAAAAAGTGCACTCTAAATATTCTACTAATCATATGTTCTTCCATGACTCTTGCTGCAACTGTAAAATTGTCATCCCTGTCACTGAGTGACCCTCCTCTAATCAGGATTCTGAAAAAAGATTCACCATTTTTTTTAGAAGCCTATGGAACACAGTTTATCTATCAACCCAGTTTGAGTAGGAATTCTTGGAGAAAATATTCACAAAAAAAATCGTCAGGATCAGGCCCCTTTGATCACAGAATATGTTTGAGCAAAAGGATAAGCCAGTAAAGCAATTTGCAATGCTAAAACAACAATTATTTATTAAACTCAGGTTAACTGGTCTGCATATCAATAATTATCCAAGCACTTTTGTGTCATAGCTCTCTTTCAGTTTCTTACCAGGTCCCGATTGAGAAAGTAATAATTCCTCAATCAGGTTTAGGGTACTTTATACCAATTTGTGTGAACCAGCAAATGTTGTGGAGTGTGCAATGCAGAGCGACTGAGGAAGAAAAAACTACCAATGTTTTGAGAGTGATTTCGTATAACATCTTTCCAGCCTCTCACCAGAAGCGATACTGTGATTGACCCTCCGCTCCTGCTCTACGTGTGGGGCAGAAGCTGTTTAGCTCATTGCTGCAAAAAAGTAAAAAAAAGTCCTAGCAGCTCTTCTATGCGTACTGTGTGACAATAATTTGGCAGCTGGTAGCCTGGTGGCTAGGGAGTCGGGGGTGTGTAGGTTTGAATCCCAGGACTGCCAGTGGCACCACTGATGTACTCTGGAGTAAGGCACCTTCCTTGCACATCAGCAGCCCACTGCTTCATTCAGTGAATGGGTTAAAGACGGAGGTCTCAAGTAATTTGCTCTGGGACCAATATACTATGTAAAAAAAAATAAAATAAAATAAAGCATCCATTTAAAGCAACTGTTTGTCAAAGCCTGATAAAATTAAATTTAAAGCCAAAACAGACAGCTGCTGTTAGGTTTGTTTACAGCAACACCTGGGCAGAGGTTTTAAAATTTCCCATTCTGTTTTTCCTATGTCATTCATATTAGTTGATTTTTGGGTGGCTAATTATTAATTATAATTATAAAGAATTGAAAATATGCCTCCCCACCAGTGGCTCAATGCTAAAGCAACGGTCGCTGAATCAAATGACTGGAGTTTGAACCTGCATTGGGAGCAACACAAAGTTTAGGGCAGATGGTGGTCTGGGGGTTAGGGAGTTGCCCCTGCGATCAGAAAGCTGTGGATTTGAATCCCAGGACTGTGTGTGGCACCACTGAGGTACCCTTGAGCAAGGTACTGTCGCCACACACTGCCGGTGGCAGCCCACTGCTTCACTTGGTAAATGGGTAAAATGTAAAGACATAATTTCCCATTGTTCACACTGTGTGCTGTGCTGGAGTGTCTTCCAGTGTGACTATAAGGGGGCACTTTACTTTAAGTGATGCATGGAGAAAATGAATGAATTCTTATATCACTAGTTTTCAGAGTTGTAGGTTCGTTCTATACGCCAGTGAAATACAGGTGACGGCCTAAAACTGCTGTTAAATTAAATGCAGTTTGTCAACCTGTAGCTTGACTACGGGCATGACACAGTGACGAACTGCACATCAAAAATCAAAGTGATCTGACAAAATTTGCTTCTCATTTGGATACAATTCAGAAATACAAAACGTTTCTACTCTCAGTGGTTGTATCACTCTGCAGGTGCTACATGCAGTAGTCATCGTTATGAGGTCCTACGGAAGCAGACAGCACTCAAAACACATTTTAAAGTCACTCTGCACAGGTGCCTCTGCCCATACTACAGTGTGACAGCAAAGGCCAGTCTGGGAAAGGCTCAATTAGAGAGAAGCTCCCCATGTGCCGAAGCCCTTCAAGACTCAGCCTGGTTTCCATCTTGGCAGGAGCACTAGCAGACAGCTCATTTCCATCCAGACCGCTGGAGAAATCTCCGAAAAAATTCAGGAAATTGGAGTCCCAGCCAAGGCGAATATCTGCCCTGAAACCCTCCTGGTCTGGCTCATTTTAGAGTATGTCTCCTAAAGCCAAGCAGCTTAGAGACCAAAAATGTCAACAAGCCCTCCCCTTTGTGATCATCTACATCCCATCCTTTAGTCCTCTCAGGATAAGGATCAGGAGTTAACATCTCTGATATAGATTGGGTGCATTTTTTTTTTTTTACAGTTTAAGTGGTGTGGCGTCCTTTCATGAGCTTTCATCATCCTGCTGATGTTGGTAGAACTTCACAATATATTGTTTGCTAGTCCTGGTCGCTACAATACATATATTACAAAAGACTGCAAACGCAAATGAGCTTCTAACCAAACAGCTTTTCTGACAGGTTGACCAATCACAGCTCCAGGCGAGCTGCTGGTGTGCTGATAAATCAACATCTTCATGTAATAAAAAAAAAAAAAAGTATTTTTTTTTAAGCCAAAAAAAAGGTTTTGGCGAATCAGTGCATCAATGCTAAAGCCAGAATAATGAGACATATTTAAATGGTTTTGTGACATCAAAAACTATCATTTGAAAACTGGCTGTTTTTGTAGCTTATTTTTCATATATTGACTGTATGGATGGGGGGAGTAAACATTCCATTTGAAACAAAACTGACTTTAAGCCTTATTAATCCCAGAAAAGTCATGATATGGACACATATATCACATGATATTTAATATCACGAAAGGCTTTGCAATCGCAATACGTGGCAGTAAAATCGCAATATTGATATGTTGCCCATATCATGCAACAGACTTGTGAGGGAAAATTTTAGGACAGAAACTGAATTCCTAGCAAATCTATTTTATGAACCATAATTTAGTGTGCTTATACTTTTTAAAGTCAGGAATTGATCAAATATACCTGTAAGCCAATGCTAATTCTAATATGAATGTCAGTTCTGTTGAAAAGAAGACAGAGATCAAAATGTAAGTTGTTTTTTTGTTGTTTTTTTTTACAAGAGACTCCAAATATGGATTTGCTCTGAACCCACTTTTCATTATGCTTCATTTTCCTGCTCTTAAGACCTCTCTATAATTTCCACTTTCATCTACTGCCATCACTCATTCCCTTGTGCTCTCTCATATTGTCTTATCTCCCAGGCCCAGTCCCACACACCCATCTGAGCATCTTCAGCACAGCCCCCACATACCATGCTCCCGCACACCCTCTCATCTGTCTCAAGGCTTTTATACTGTAGACTGCTCCACGTGGCCTTGATGGACACATCTGCCAAGACATCAGCTGACGTTTACTCGTTCAAATCAATCTCATCCATCAATCTAATGCAACACAGAGGCTCCCAGCTCAGTTCCAGAACGAGTGTATTACACCGATGTGACAAGGGTATTGTGAAGCTTTCAGTATACCAGAAAAATAACATCTTTACAAGTCTTCAGAACACCCACTCAGCTGTCCTGCATCTGAAGTCCTGCTGGCAGCTTTACAAGAGACCCGTCTTTAATCATCTGGTACAGGACTCAAAACGGCTCTCACCTCTGACTGCTTGCACTTGGACTGACCTGACACACATTCATAGATTCAAAAGTGTCACAGTCCACACCACTGCACAAGGGTAGGCAGAAGAGGCTTGTCTTTAATGGAGAGGAGGTCTTAAGGGGCTCAACCTGACCAGCAATGGAAGAGAGAGGCTCAGTGTTCGACAGAGGAAGCGTGGGCCTGACTGGCGGAGGAACACACAAGCGGCAGGCGGATCACAGATCAGATCACATCAGCACCCACAAAAGCTTCAGTGGAATTACTCAATTTTTACATCGTTCTGAAAGACAGAACATGAAATATGTCCCTTCTGACCCATTGAGTGCCCACTTCAAGCAAGGCACCCTATATTTATGATCCTCTTTTTCCTTAAAAATAAAAGACATTTAAACAGGAGAGACCCTTTCATCATGTTCAGTTAATCATCTCCTACTTCATCCTACACCACAGTCTACTGGAATACCTTAACCCAATAAATCCTTACTCTATTTATATAATGTATTTTTAGCATATATAATTACGATGCCTATTACAATTTCAGTGCCAATTTTCTCTTCGGTCCAGTGCTCACAGCTCTGTGTTGTTTTTCGTATTAAATAGGTTGCAGGTTCAAAAGAGGTCTAACTAATTTTTTATTTCCTCTGGTTTTATGAAACAACTTTTGGTTAAACCAGTGGTCAATAAACCTCTGTGTCTAAAAGCTAAAAGAAAACCATTGTTATCTATTGTTCCTTACATTATTAATCGCAATATTTGACACCAGAAGCACAGACCTCTGTGTAAATAAGAAATATAAACAGTGTTGTATGTAAGAATGGGGCACATATTGACTTCAGGTCACAGGGCTCAGTTACAGTGAGCCTCGTTTTACAGCCTGGTCATAAACCCACATCCAGCCGGCTTGACATTTGTCACTTCATTATCTGAGGTTGACCCCAAAGAGTCATGAAAATAATCACCACAATCACACACAGACATGCGCACACACACATGCACGCGCGCACACACAGCACTTTCCTCTTAGGTCACACAGTACAACTAACTCCCAACTGTGACATGAATGAAGTGACCAGTTATGGCACCACAAGTCAGGCAACTCCACAAACATTATTTCAAGGTTAACTTTGTGTTGTTGACACTGCCCCAGTCCCCTTACACAGCAACTGTAAAGTCTGAAAGTTACAAACTGCATCCACAAAACCCAACTGTTTGTTCAATCTGTTTTAAAAAATGCAAACAAACTGACCTGTTTTTCTGGTAGAAATTCTGCTTTTTCCAACTGGTCTCCTCTAAACTACCTTCTATTTTCATCAATGATAAACA
This sequence comes from Bryconaethiops microstoma, assembly GCA_037577275.1. Taxonomy (NCBI): domain Eukaryota; kingdom Metazoa; phylum Chordata; class Actinopteri; order Characiformes; family Alestidae; genus Bryconaethiops; species Bryconaethiops microstoma. The sequence continues at coordinate 10,551,357 of JBBJLS010000002.1, forward strand.
AGCCTTATTACATCACGCAGTCTGTCAGAAAGTCCAGAAAAAAGACAGCAACCAAATGGTCAGCATGCTGGAGAAAGAGAAGACTACCATCGAGATAGAAAGACAGATAGAAAGGAACACAGAGAGGAACAGAAAGGCCTGTACCACAGCGCTGTCACTTAGCAGCCCACAGAAAGCACACTGCTTCAGTCCATCTGGAGACATCCCTCTCTCCGCTCCTCTCCCTGATCCCTCCCTCCCTCTCTCGTCCCCAGGCTCTGCCGTCATTAACAAGGAGGCTCCACCCAGTGGCCATTCTCTGTCATTCTTTCTTCTCACATTTTACGTAAAGAAGTCATAACACAGTGTGAACAATGTGAAATTCTTTCTCTGAATTTAACCCATTCACTCAAGTGAAGCAGTGGATGGCAAGCAACAGTCAAATACACTCGAGTACATTTTAAATCTGAAATTTGATTAGAGTAGTAAATTACTGTCTGTCCATAGTATCACCTGTCATACATTTTCCAAATTTAACAAAAGAGCAGCTTTCACAAACCACCAGTACACAAGAGCCTTATCAAGACACACAGGCAAAAGGCGTCATAAGTACTGACTGAGAAGCTGCTCTAAACACTGACAGACCGAGGACTGTAATCTGTGTCGATTTTTTTCAATAACTCATTTCAGCACAACAAATTACACCACAGAAAATCCACTTAAACCAGAGAAAACAAACAAGCAAACGTTTCTCATTGGCATGTTTACAGCTCATAAACAGTTTCTTTTTAAAATAATGAAATAGCTGCATCTCACCATATGAAGCAGTCAACAATACTGCTACTTTAGTGCATTAGTTTTATTATTATCATTTTTATACCATAGCTTTAGCATTGATTATTATACCAAGCTCTGTATTTTTTGCTTTAACTAACTTTTCTTCTAAGACATTCAAACTGTCCAACCGGATGGAACCCATCAGCTCAAGCCTGGTCACTGAGTCACTAGAAGACCTTCCACTTTCTCACACTCGTCCTTCCTCTATCCATTTGAACCTCTGACTCTCTCACACACACGTGCACATAAACATGGCTTTGATATCATGTGATAAACGATAACACTGCATCAGCAAGTTACCTCACTACATCGCAAAATCCCAAAGGTGAGTCAAACAGGCCTGAATTACTCCTTCTACTACTCATTTCAGTCTGGGACCGTAATTTCATTACATTGTTCCTAAACCAAGATGACTTCAGCTTGAGCTGTGAGGGGGATGACACAGTTCTTAGTCATGCAGTAGCCTAGCCATTCCCTCAAACAGTCTCTTAAGACCATAATGCTTTCTCGTATGAATGTGACACCATATGTGAATCCATCAATTCAACCACTGCCATGTCAGAATGTGACTGAAGAAGCAGAGCGTGTTAAAGAGGTGCGCATGGAAGTGTTTATCTCTGACAGAGTTCATGCCGGTTCTAGAGGCTAGTAGGTGTGTGAAGGGGAGGCTGGGCAGACAGTGCCTCCTCAAAACAAACAGAGCCAGGGATTTGCAGCGTAAACATCCTGCAGCGTGTGTGACCGGAGGAAAGCCCTGAGGATCATCTAACTAAAACTCTCTCCACATGTTTAAAGGGCCAGTTCAGAGCTGCGGTTCAAACAGAACAGAGAAATAAGAACAACTCGTAGAAAGCATATACAGCACATGTCTGAGTGAGTAATAGTGATTAAGGATAAAGGAACTTTTCCATTGATTGGACTTACATCGGAAAATAAACACTGTAAAGAGTGAAATCACCCTTTCCTATCTCTACATTTGAAACAGCAAGAGATTATCATTTTCATTATAATGAAATTAAATGAAAGCTAGTCTGGCCTTTCTGTTTCACTGGCCACTTCAAACTAGTCCTTAGGGTCCCCCAGAAGACCCACGTTTTAGCTTTAATCACATACATTTTAAGTTAAGTTGGAGCAAAACAATGGATTGTATGGGGGTCCTCAGAAGCATTATGAAGATCACTGTCACAAATCTATATACATCACACACATTATCATGTTCTATTGAACCTAATAGGAGGAAAAAAAACAACCTTCACCCACATTGCACCCCAAGCAAATAAAACCACCAAAAGGGTTCATGTGACCAGAGTCACAGTAGAGCATGCCATTTACAAACAGGAAATTTGCCATCTTATCTCAGATGCTGCAGTCAGGGTAACTCTGTCACCCATCCCCCACAATCCCTTGCTGCACTAAATAGTTTTAAAGAGGTCTGGTTAAAAGCGAATGTCGCTGCTTCCTGTTGAGGTTTCCATCCAGAGGTACATACGGTGAGAGACCAAAGTCCACGCCCAGTGTGTGGGCATGGCAGCCTGCACAACATCCTGCTCTTCAGTCAATGCAAAACTCGGAGCGGCTCACCGAGATGTTAATCGTTCATTTTTTTTATCCTCTTTCAGCCTCAGTGTACGACGTATATATTTGGCAAACATTCCTTTGACATTTTAGTAGCAGCAGAATATCACTTCTAGCACTGTTATATGATACAAAAACAGGCTGCTGGAAAGAGCTGCTTCAGGACAAAAATGACAAAAAGAAACAGCTGAAATGCCTAATTTCATTAATAATGACCCATTATTATTATGTTCTTCTCAAAAAGGGGTCATTATCCCAGGTTTGTTCATGTCTCCTCATTCACATACTGTTGACAGCTGGGCTGTATGTCCTCCTCAACAGTTGCTTCTGTTACAAGTGTTAAAATCTCACCCGCCTTCAGCACAGCCATGCTTACCCACATGCTGAGCAAATGTGGCTCCATTTTTATTCTATTGAAATGCTTTATAACGCTCTAATGGTTTATCCAGGCATATATTTACACTGTTGTGCAATTTAAATTACAATTTTAGTAGGGAAAGTAGTTAAAGTAGGATACAATTAGATTTTAAAAGCATAGATGACAATGTTCAAGCCTTCTCAACTCATTTCTCTTCTGGTCTGCTCAAACAAATGAGAGGTAAATGGAGTCCCTGGAAACTACAATGTGGTCTGATTCCTTTCCATATCACGAAGACGCATGAACAAATATCAAATCGTAGTCCGGAAAACTTCTGACAACAGCCGAGAACAGTGCTGTGAAACAGGAGCTGTAATGCTGCGTCTTGTCAGCAAGTCAAGATCAGTAGGTTTTGCCTGCCGGAGGAACCAGCTGAGTTAGGACTTGCAGCTGCCTGTTCTAGATCTTCAGTGAGGAGAACGGCACAGAGTTAGTTGGTGACAGGCTTTTTGGTTGAAAAGAGAGAGGGACATTGACCCATAATCAACACTTTTCAGGAATTAAAAAGGTTTAAAGTCTGTAAATATTGTTTCAGACAATATGTTCACTCCCCCATCCATATAGCCCACAAGCTATAAAAACAGATCATAGTTTTTGTTGTGTCACAAAATCGAAACATTTAAATATCTCTCGTTATTCCAGCCACAGAGGTTTAGCCGCACCTGTTCATGCACCACTTTGCCAACATCTTAATGGCTAAAAATTAGGCTTTTGCTGATTTATATAAAGACCTCCATTCATCAGAACGGCCAGTAACTCACCTGGTGCTGTGATTCGTCACCCTGTTAGAAATACTGTGATTGATTTGAGGTTCATTTGTAAAGAGCAATATCAGTATTGAAGACTGATACTGTAATAATGATTAGCAGATGACATATTGTGCACCACTAATCTCAATCTATTAATCATGGACAAGTACAACAGGAGTTGAACTAAAAACTGACACGGTAGACAGTGAAATGTCCTCTGAAACAAATGCGAAGTGAGACACCAGAAACCAATGGACAGGAGTCTGACATGAGCAGGGAAAGAGGACCACGAGAGTAGAAGAAAACTTTAACTCTACAAACATTCCTAACATTTGACCTCTGTACTACTCAAACTGCTGCAGATTAAATTCTGAACGGAGACTAACGGCAGGCCAACTGTCTGAATCATGTGGTCCACACCCAGGTAATCTGAGTCATGATTTCAGTTTGTTAGCTTTTCTCTCTTTCGTTCTCTTGTACAATAGACACATTCATAACAAACCTGCAACGCATAAGGCTGCAAAACCAGTCTTTGTGGGCAGAATCAGCTTAAGAAGTTTGCGCTACCCTTCAAATGCTAATCTAATAATCTGTTATGTCATCAATTATTCTTTCATACAGCCTGTATTATGTTTTTGAAAACAACCAATTCCTCTTCACAAGATGCCTATGATACACTGATGGGCAAACACAAAAGATTTGGCATACCTTCACTTACACTTAGAGAGAAAAAAAAAGGTTTATTTATGTGTGCGCGCGCACATACACAGTGCCATGCAAAAGTCTTAAGCACCTATGCCGATTGTTTCAAGAAAATGTTCTCAGCATGTGATAATGCACCTTTCTGCTAGCAAAGGTAACGACAGAATAAACGCAAAAAAACAAGAAATCAGTCAAAAGTATCAAGCGTTGTTTGTAAACCAGTAGTTGATATTTTGTGAGCTGGTAAGGAGAACACAGGTTTGGTTCCAGATTTCTCCTCGACACCTCCAGCCGCCGCTTAGATCTGTGAAATTCCATCAGCGGCTCCTGATTTAATTTAATGAAGGACTGACTGAGTCAAACCACGTTTCTGATGTAAACAAGTTATACTGGGCTTCCACAAGAAATACATTAATATATTGAACATAAAATCACTACTGTATAACGTTATTTGTATTTATTCTTTTAGTATTATTTAGGACATATAGTAATATTAAAAGTTTATTGTTATTTTTGAGTTTTGCTATATATTAGTTGTATGTGCCAATTTATGAGCTATGAGGAGCCAAAAACAAGAACAAAATGAGCACTCCAAAGACCTGGTCAAAGTGTTATGCAGAAACTAAGAGGATTTTCCTGTATTCAAGTGAAAATCGATGACGAAATCAATGACGGAAGGAGCTGTTCTGCAATGTACCGCAGTCTGAGACAGTATCGCAGTTCAGCAGGCCCTCTGTGATAAAGGGTAAGACGTACACTACATGGACAAAAGTACTGGGACACACCTGTTTTTCAGGGATTGGGTTAGGGCCCTTACTTCCAGTGAACTGCACTCTTAATGCTTTAGCATACCATAACATTTCAGACATCATCATGCTTCCAACTTTGTGGACAAAGTTTGGGGAAGGTCCTTTTCTATTCCAGCATGATTGTGCCCCAAAGCACAAAGCGAGGTCCATAAAGAAATGGTTTGATTAGTTTGGTGTGGAAGAACTTGACTAGCCCACACAGAGCCCTGACCACAACTCCATCCAACACCTTTGGGATGAACTGGAACGGAGATGGTGAGCCAGGGCTTCTCATCCAACATCAGTGCCTGACCTCATAAATGCTCTACAGAATGAGTGGGCACAAAATCCCAGAGACACTCCAAAATGCTGTGGAAAGTCTTCCAAGAAGAGTGGAGGCTGTTATAGCTGCAAAGGGGGGACCAACTCCATATTAAAGTCTATGTATTTGAATGCAATGTCATTAAAGTCCCTGTTGGTGTGAATGGTCATGCGTCCCAATACTTTTGTCCATATAGTGTAACATTACAGCAACACCTACGAGACATTTCGATGTCTGAGAGCTATTATTAGAAAACACACACGAACCCTGTAGCACAGTGAACATTTGAATACAGCGGACAATTTGCATCGACATGGAAGAAATGAATCCGCTGGATAAGATGTCATGTAAACTTAAGTGTTTCAGAAACACCTGTTGAATGAACAGCCTTGCCAGAGATTGTGAACAGTTCAGGAACAGATCCTGAGACGTAGATAAGATGGTGAATTGAGTTGTGAGAAAGTCAAGACACTCCTGGAAATTTCAACTGTATCCTTAATTTACATACATTTACATTTGTTTATCTATAGTGTGAAGAGTACATAAAAACAAAGCAAAACGATTAGAGCAGACAGGGTAAACAATGTATACAGGTTCAGCTCAAGAGATTATTTTTTTCGGGCTTTCCGGTGTGTTTATAACACGTTTATGAAGAAAATAAAGAAAAGTTTCACATGCAGGTCGTCTTTTAAGAAAGTAGAGCTGTTTTTAAAAAACCTTTAATACTACTTTATTAATATAAAATACTTATTACTATATTTATACCACATTCAGTAAAGGTGGAGTACTTCCATGGAGGCGCCTGAGGTAACTAACAGCTCTGAGACTTGACAGTGCTGACTTACCCACTCCGTCCTCCGATTTCAAAACCATTTCTTCTTCTTTCGTTGCTTCCCACTTGGAAAATAATGTCAAATGGCTAAACGGAAAGTCACGTCTAACTTTCAGTCCAACTTTCGGTCCCTAAAATCGACTCTTTACATATACACACGACACCGCGCAGAGGACCAGCTCAGAGAGTTACAGTCGTCCTCTGCCGGGGCGTGGCCTCGTGTACTTGCGTCATGCCGTGTGGACCAATCGTGTCCTTACGCTGGAACTCACAGACCAATCAACTACTAGTTTGGTGATTCACGTGCCAATCATGTTCTCCTGAGAAAGTGGATAAAAAAGACACAGCCCCAATGACGCGTTCCCAGCCTTCGCGTGAAGGCCGGTGTTCGGTTACACACACACACACATACACGCACACGCACACACGCACAGCCACCCACTCTCACACAGACGAGAGAGAGAGAGAGAGAGAGAGAGAGAGTGTGTGTGTGGGGGAAGGGAGGGTGACAAACAAGCATAACCTCATGGGAACGGAAACTCTGGCCATTAAAACACATGAAACTAGACGGTCTTAATTCATGCGTAAAACTCAAATTACACAGACAAGAACTGAGTTTTAGTAAAATCCTGACAGAAGAATGTATACTCAGAGTTGTGCTGGATAATCTGAGTAAGTACTGAAATCTGAGTAGCAGTACTGAACACACTGTGCTGAGTGTATTACACTGCAGTATTTCAGAATATATTTAAAATATGTTCTAAAATATATTTAAAAAAATTTTAAAATAATAAAAAATGACGAGACACGTGGAAATAAAAATCTTTGCTACAATATTCATTTTCTTTGCAATATGCTTAGTCCATGCAGTTTTCCTCATGCAATTCTTATGTTTTACAATAATAATAATGTTAATGATAATAATGATAATAATAATAATAATTAACTTCTTTCATCGCCTACTTTGGTCCCCTGCTGCTCCTACAGCAGAACGGCCTCCTGTCTCATGATCCCATATGCCACTGGTTCCCACACTGGTCCTGCAGGACCCCCTGCCAGCACATTTTAGAGTTTTCCTTTTCCCAATACACCTGATCCAGCGAATCAGTTAATTACCCAGCTATTCTTGAATTGAACTGGGTGTGTGAACACTAAAATGTGATGGCAGGGGTACACAAGGACCACACTGGGAAGCACTGGCTAATGGGATCATAAGTTTGGAAACAGCATGGTTATATAGATGACATGGAGTTGCTCATCTAACTAACATTCAACTAAATATCTTTTAAATGCTAAATTGAATGTAACAGATTCTATTAAATCGAACCCTAACCCTAACCGTAACCTCAAACCAAAACCAAAACCTAAACTATACCCTAAAGTTGTTGAAAATCAACTAAACAATTTTCACCATATAGTTTGTTAACGAGTACAGATGATCGTTAGGGTTGTATATTAACCCAAATCTATAGTCAGAATAAAGTGTTTTGCCAAATTTGACTATTAAGTGGATAGAAGGGGTGTTGAAATGAATCACATAATCAATGCATCGCGATGCAGATGTGGACGATTCTGCATCGATGCAGTGGCAGAACATAATCGATTATATCATAATGACATTGCTTGATTTTCGGGCGGCGGCTTTAAAAATCTAGTTGAAAGGAATTCCGGTAGTGACTGTGACTGATCTGAGTACAGCGCTGCTCCGGGTAGCGGTAACTCTCAACTCACTAACGATATTCAAGTGGCGGAGAGAGGCCGAAAGATTAAAAAACGCTCTACACATTTTAAAAGCTGATATCTGGACACATTTTGGATTTTATGAACAGATTGGGAAACATGAATTGGACAAGTCACATGCAGTGTGTAAAGCATGTCACACAAAAAAAGGTTTCTCCCACAGCCAGAGATGTGGGCACTGCAGAAAGGTCCACTCTCAAACCAGAGCATGTTGTTCACCTGGTTTTCATATTCAGAAGTCCCAAATGCGGAACATTGACTAATCTTTGTAATGTTTCAGGAAGTGCCCTGTGTCCAGTGCTGCTATTTTATGTTACAGATTTTATTTTGTATATCATAGCACTGCGGAATGTTTTGTTTTTGAATTCAATGTTATGGAGATGTTATGAAGCTGCAAAGTGTTTTTCTTAGTTTTTTTTTTCCCCCAGAAAGAATAATAATAATGTTTACTAATAGCCAGAGCTCATTGAGTGATTTGTTTTTTACCAACTATAATGAAAATAATCAACATATGAAGAAATGATGCCTCATTCCGTTACTGGGAAAATCACAACCATTCCTGACAATACTTGTGATTCAACCAGACACACCACAGAACATCAACCTCAATCATCCCAAAAGACACTATTTCCATGTGTCACAGCCAGAACTGTCAACGCTCCTGTTTTTTTTTTAGAGACTTCTCTCCCAACACGTTCGTGTATTTTTCCTGTTTACTCCTTCTACGTCAATAAACGGAATCAACACGTTGACAAATAGCTACCTCACGACCGGGGGGTCCGAACTGCTCCAAAGTTTTTTTTTTTAAATTTAATGTTATGGGCACAATTTCTGTTTACATTTTGATAAGCTATGTCTATA